>JAGDYQ010000020.1:7594117-8194117 GCA_021962125.1 Bulinus truncatus
GCTTTTCATGCATTGCTGTATGGGTGGTGGGATATATACATATGTGTGTGTGAAAGAGAGAGAGAGAGAGAGAGAGAGAGAGAGAGAGAGAGAGAGAGTGAGTGGAAAGGTGGGGTATGAAGGAGTTTGTGTATGCATGTGAAAGTATATGAGTGGGTTGGGTGGTATGTATGAGTGTGTATGTATGTGAAAGTATATAAGGGTATTATGAGTGTGTATGAATGAAAAAGAGGTGAGTGGTTGGGTGGGTAGTGAGGTGTACAGGAAAGTATATGAGTGGGTTTCGGGTGGTATGTATGAGGCTTGTGTATGGTGAAAGTATATGAGTGAGTTTGGTCGTATGTATGTGAAAGTATATGGAGTGGGTTGGGGTGGTATGTATGAGCTTGTGTAAGGGTGAAAGTATATGAGTGGTTGTGGTATGTATGTGAAAGTATATGAGTGGGTTGTATGTATGAGTGTGTATGTATGTGTGAAAGTATATGAGTGGATTGCGTGTATGCATGAGTGGACAGACAGAAAGTATATGAGTGGGTTAGGTGGTATTATGAGTGTGTATGTATGAAAGTATGAGTGGGTTGGGGTATATGAGTGTGTATGTATGTGAAAGTATATGAGTGGGGTTGGGTATGTATGTGAGTGTGTATGTGTATGTGAAAGTATAAGGAGTAATAAGAGGTAAGGTGAAAGTATATGAGGTTGTGGTATGGTGTATGTATGTGAAAGTATATGAGTGGGAAGCTTATGGTATGTATGAGTGTGTATGTATGTGAAAGTATATGAGAGGGATTGAAGGGTATGTAATATGTATGTGAAAGCATGAGTGGTTAAAGGGTATGTATGAGTGTGTGCGTATGGGTGAAAGTATATGAGTGTAATAAGTGGTAGTATGTATGTGTGTATGTATGTGAAAGTATATATATGTTGGTACATGTATGTGAAAGTATATGAGTGGGTTGGTGGTATGTATGGGTGTGTATGTATGAAAGTATAAGAGTGGGTTGGTGGTATGTATGAGTGTATGTATGTGAAGTATATGAGGCTGTGGGTGGTATGTATGAGTGTGTATGTATGTGAAGTATATGAGTGGGTTGTGGTATAAGTGTGAAAGATATGAGTGGGGTTGCGGTAAGGTAGGTGGTATGGGAAGTGTGGTTATTATGAGTGTATTGGTATGTATGTAGCATATGAGTGGGTTGGTGGTATATGAGGTATGTATGTGGAAAGTATATGAGTGATTGGGTGGTGATGTATGAGTGTGTATGTATGGAAGTATGATGTTGAGTTGGGTCGCATGGATATGTGAAAGTAAATGAGTGGGCTAAGGGTATGTAGTGTAAGCGATATGAGGGTTAGTATGCATGAGTGTATGTAAGGGGGAGTGGATAAGGAGTGGATTTGGTGGTGTGCATCAGTGTGTATGTGTGAAAGAAGGCGAGAGTGGGTTGGGTGGATATTATGAGTGTATGTATGGCATATGAGTGGGTTGTGTGGCATATGAGGTATGTATGTGAAAGAGTATGAGTGGGTTGGGTGGTGTATGTGAGTGTGTATGCATGTGAAGTGAGAGAGGCTATGGTATGTATGTGAGCATATGGAGTGGGGTTCGTAGTATGTATGGTGTGTATGTGTGAAAGTGATAGATGAGTGGGTTGGTGGTATGTATGAGTGGTATGTATGTGAAAGTATATGAGTGGATTGAGGTATGTATGAGTGTGTATATGTGAAAGTATAAGAGTGGCTGGGTGGTGCTGTATGAGTGTGTGTATGGGCAAAAGAAGCAGGAGGGATTGGGTGGTATGTATGAGTGTGCATGTATGTGAAGTATATGGAGTGGGTTGGGTGGTATTATGAGTGCGTATGAATGTGAAAGTATATGAGTGGTTATGGTAAGGTATGAGTGTATGTATGTGGAAAGTATATGAAAGGGTTGGGGTGGTATGTGTGTGAGTGTATGTATGTGAATGTATATGAGTGTGATTGTAAGGGTATGTATGAGTGTGTATGTATGTGAAAGTATATATGTGGTTGGGTATGTATGAGGTGTGTATGTATGTAGTATATGAGTGGGTGTGGGTATGTGAGTGAGTGTGTATGTATGTTTGAGTGTATATGTATGTGCGTGGGTGGTATGTAAGTGTATGAGTGTGTATGTATGTGAAAGTATATGAGTGTGTATGGTATGTGTGTATGTGTATGTATGTGTGTGAAAGTATATATGGGTATGGGTAGTAAGGTATGGGTGTGTATGTGAGTGTGAATATGTATATGAGTGAAGGTGGTGGTATAAAGTGAGTGTGTATGTATGTAAAGGAAGATGGATGGGTGGTATGTATGAGTGTGTATGTAAAAGTATGTGAGTGGGTATTTAGGGTGGTATGTATGTGAGTGTGTATGTATGTGTAAGTGAGGGGTGGTATATGTATGGTGTGTGTGTATGTGTGTATGTGAATGTGTATATGTGTGGGTGAGTATGTGAGTGAGTGTGTATTATGAATGTATATGATGTATGGGGTATGGTATGTGTGTGTATGTGAGTGGGTGTATATGAGTGGGTATGGGTGTGTTATGTATGAGTGTGTATGTATGTGAAAGTATATGATGTATGTGTGTGTATGTGTGTGTGTATGTGAGTGTGTATGTATGTGTGTGTGTATGTGAGTGTGTGTGTATGTATGTGTGTGTATGTGTATGTGTGTGTGTATGTGTGTGTATGTGAGTGTGTGTATGTGAGTGTGTATGTGTGTGAAAGTATATGTGAGTGGGTATGGGTGTGTATGTGTATGAGTGTGTATAGGGTGAAAGTATAAGTGAGTGGGTATGGGTGTGTAAGTGTAAGTGAGTGTGTATGTGTGTGAAAGTATGTATGGGTATGGGTGGTATGTATGTAGAGTTTGTGGTAATGTGTAGTGTATATGAGTGGGTATGGGTGTGTACAAGAGTATATGTATGTGGAAAGTACATGAGTGTTGGGTGGTATGTATGAGTATGTGTGTGTCTGTGGAAAGTATATGATGGGTATGGGTGTGTATGTGAGTAGTAGTGTGTGTATGTATGTGAAAGTATATATGAGTGGGTTGGTGGTATGTATGAGTGTATGTGTATGAAAGTATAATTGGGTGGCGTATGAGTGTATATGTGAAAGTATATGAGTGGGTTGGGTGGTATGTATGTGAGTAAGGTATGTGAAAGTATATGAAAGTAGTTGCAGGTAAGGTATGGGTGGCAAGGTAAAGTACATGAGTGGGTTTGGTGGTATGTATGAGTGTGTATGTATGTGTGAAAGTATGAGTGATTGGTGGTACAGTGAGTGTGTATATGCATATGAGTGGTCATGGTATATGAGGTGTATGTAGCATATGAGTGGATTTGGGTGGTATGTATGAGTGTAAGGTATGTGAAAGTATGAGTGCGAAGTGGTGGTGGCAGCAGAGTGTATGTGTGTGGAGTGATATGAGGTTGGGTGGTAAGGGTGTGTATGTATGTGAGCATAAGGAGGTTGGTATGTATGAGTGTGTATGTATGTGAAAGTTATATGAGTGATTGGGGTGGTGGCAAAGGAAAGTGTGTGGCATAAGAAAGTATATGGAGTGGGTTGTGGTATGTATGAGGTGTATGTATGTGAAAGATATGAGTGATTGGGGTGGTATGTATGAGTATGTATGGGCAGAAAGTATATGAGTGGGTTGGGTATTAAGAGTGTGTGATGAAATGTGAAAGATATGAGTGGGGTTGGGTGGTATGTATGAGTGTGTATGTGAAAGTATATGAGTGGGTTGGGTATGTATGAGTTTAGTATGTCTGTGAAAGTATATGAGTGGGTTGGGTGGTATGGGGAAGAGTGTATGCAGGAAAGATAAAGAGTGGTTGTGGTATGTATGAGTTTGTGTATGTCTGTGAAAGTATATGAGGGTTGGGTATGTATGAGGTATGTGAGATAGTATATGAGTGGGTTAGTGGTATTATGAGTATGAAGTGTGGTGGCATCAAGTTTGAAAAGAGTATATGAGTGGGTTGGGTGGTATGTATGAGTGTGTATGAAAGATATGAGTGGGTTGGGTGGTATGCATGAGTGTGTATGTATGTGAGAAAGTATAAGAGTGGGTTGTGGTGTCAGGTCACTAAACGTTGAACTCTCGACAAGTTGAGAACCTCACAACAGCTCAACCACTGTCTACTTCACTATATGTCTGTACTGTACATATCTTGTGTTTATATTGTTTACTTCACTATATGTGCCTGTACTGTACATATCTTGTGTTTATATTGTCTACTTCACTATATTTGTCTCTATCAGGTGTTAATAATGTTCCAGTAAAATAATGAGGACCTTGTCCCCACCAGACACAAAATGGCCACAATTTAATCCCGTAAAGAGACAGTGTATTGTGTTCCAGCAATCTGTTAATGTTTCCTTTGATGTCGACCTCAAGACTAGCAACTTCAATGGCGGCCATTAGACATAAGAGAAGTCAATGACGTCACATCTCATTAAGCGAGTCTCATGTTGACCACACAGGACTTCACATTACAAGATACCACCACTCGGTTCCTGTACCACACTACATATACATTCATAAAAAGTCTAAAGTCGTAGTTTCTTAATGGTACCTTATTATTTGTACAGAGAGGCCATATATAAATAATTCACGTGACCCTTCAAGTGATTAATGTGGTGTTTTTCAGCTGTGGACATCTGTTACGTAGGCCAGTGACATTCAAATAATGTTTGGGACAGGTGCATGTCTACATAATGGGACAGGTGCATGACTACATAATGGGACAGGTGCATGTCTACATAATGGGACAGGTGCATGTCTACATAATGGGACAGGTGCATGACTACATAATGGGACAGGTGCATGTCTACATAATGGGACAGGTGCATGTCTACATAATGGGACAGGTGCATGTCTACATAATGGGACAGGTGCATGACTACATAATGGGACAGGTGCATGTCTACATAATGGGACAGGTGCATGTCTACATAAATAAAACAACTACATGCAGTGCCTCCATCTGCACACAGGAGCTTTTTATAGCTCTGTAATAGATGGAGCTAGGTTGTGATAGATGCCAAGTCCATCTAGATCCTGTAATTGATGGAGCTAGGTTGTGATAGGCATCAAGTCCATCTAGATCCTGTAATTGATGGAGCTAGGTTGTGATAGATGTCAAGTCCATCTAGATCCTGTAATTGATGGAGCTAGGTTGTGATAGGCATCAAGTCCATCTAGATCCTGTAATTGATGGAGCTAGGTTGTGATAGATGTCAAGTCCATCTAGATCCTGTAATTGATGGAGCTAGGTTGTGATAGATGTCAAGTCCATCTAGATCCTGTAATTGATGGAGCTAGGTTGTGATAGATGTCAAGTACATCTAGATCCTGTGATTGATGGAGTTAGGTTGTGATAGATGTCAAGTACATCTAGATCCTGTAATTGATGGAGCCAGGCTGCGATAGATGTCAAGTCCATCTAGATCCACGGTTCTCAGCCGGTGGTGTTCGTTCCCCAAGGGTCACGTGAAAGGTTATGCTGGGGTACGAGGCGACATATAATTTTCGTCCGAAACATCCAATGAGTTTGAAGAAGGTCGCCAGTTCGCTGCGTGACTCATCTCTAAGCCACTTGCCCAAGTATCGCATTAGAAAGGTGAGCACATTTCATAATGAAACTAAGTACCTTTATTAATGAGGGGTACCCGTTGACATAATGTGGCACCCGTTGACATAATGTGGCACCAGTCGACATAATGTGGCACCCGTTGACATAATGTGGTACCCTTTGAGGTACAGCCGCGATAAAGGTTGAGAACCGCTGATAGTAACAGAGAAAAACATATTTTGTTGTATTTGTTTTACTGTTAAATACATGACTTATATAATGAGACTAGGCATCAACCCATTTCCAAAGTTATATATTGACATATTATCTACAATCCATTTCCAAAGTTATATATTGACATATTATCTGCAATCCCAACACTAAAACTAATGTTCGATCATTTTGGACAAATCATGTTTAGCTCGTTTGTTCATTTCTTTGACATGTACTAATCGGTGTACGGATAGTTTAGTAAAGTTAGACTATAGAATCTGGTGTACGGATAGTTTAGTAAAGTTAGACCAAAGAATCTGGTGCACGGATAGTTTAGTAAAGTTAGACCAAAGAATCTGGTGCACGGATAGTTTAGTTAGACTAAAGAATCTGTTCAAGTACACTGATATAAAGATGACATAAACATAAGTTGGACGTCAAAACAAGAAATAATTGTGTGGGGCAGCCAATCGATGGCAGATTATGTTCGACAAGAGCCGGTCAATAATAGATTATGTTTGAGACGGCACGAGATGAAAGAGGTCAGCCAGTCAGTTGATGTATCCGGGGGACAAATTACAAGTCAGTGATGTGGAGGAGCTCTAAGAGAAAACTCACTTTGATGTCCATCTCATAAAATTGACAGTTTAGTGGGAAGTCAAATGAAGAGCTGATTGCTAGGAGGCAGGAAGAAAGGGGAGCTAACTGACCCGCGATGAACAAGATCTAATGGAGTTGTCTTCATTATATATTCACTCTTTTTAATCACGTCTCACTGGTGACTCAACAACACGTCTGTAATGGCCGACTGGGGAATAGCCCTCAACTAGACAACTACACACGTCTGTAAAGGCCGACTAGGGAATAGCCCTCAACTAGACAACTACAAACATCTGTAAAGACCGACTGGGGAATAGCCATCAACTAGACAACTACAAACGTCTGTAAAGACCGACTGGGGAATAGCCCTCAACTAGACAACTACACACGTCTGTAAAGACCGATTGGGGAATAGCCATCAACTAGACAACTACAAACGTCTGTAAAGACCGACTGGGGAATAGCCCTCAACTATACAACTACAAAGTCTGTTAGAGCCGACTGGGGAACAGCCCTTAATTTACTAAATTTAAAACTATTGCCAATATTTTTATTACAATTATGATTGAACAATTTGTGTCTTAATTTCAATGTACAAAAAGACTCAAGCTGAAAGGTGGAAATGTTTCCCAGAAACTTAAAGACAAAACGGCCAAGTAGACATGAAATAAAAATAAAAAAATAAAAATCTCAATCAGACATTATAAGACTGGTTTTGAGCTGTCGAAAATTGTAAAAAAATATATATATTACTAGTGAGTGATTTCTTGGTTACAGTGCACATTATTTTAAACATTCCGATTTATTTGTCACATTATTTATTATTTGTAAGATCTAAAATGACAGGAGACAAGAAGAAAACATGATAATGAAATTTGTATTTTTTATCAGATTTTTTATCAGATGCCTAAAAAAAATGTGTCAAGCTTGATTTAAATGTTTTTAAGTCTGCAGGTAATAAATATCATAAGCAGAAGTAGATTAAACTTGATCATTTCTAATGTTTTTAAGTCTGCAGGTAATAAATATCATAAGCAGAAGTAGCTACTACTGACACAAAGGAAATACCTAGTTCCCTTGTCAGCTACTTCTGACACAAAGGAAATACCTAGTTCCCTTGTCAGCTACTTCTGACACAAAGGAAATACCTAGTTCCCTGGTCACCTACTACTGACACAAATGAAATACCTAGTTCCCTGGTCAGCTACTACTGACACAAATGAAATACCTAGTTTCCTGGTCACCTACTACTGACACAAATGAAACACCTAGTTCCCTGGTCAGCTACTACTGACACAAATGAAATACCTAGTTCCCTGGTCAGCTACTACTGACACAAATGAAATACCTAGTTTCCTGGTCACCTACTACTGACACAAATGAAATACCTAGTTCCCTGGTCAGCTACTACTGACACAAATGAAATACCTAGTTCCCTGGTCAGCTACTACTGACACAAATGAAATACCTAGTTTCCTGGTCACCTACTACTGACACAAATGAAATACCTAGTTCCCTGGTCAGCTACTACTGACACAAATGAAATACCTAGTTCCCTGGTCAGCTACTACTGACACAAATGAAATACCTAGTTTCCTGGTCACCTACTACTGACACAAATGAAATACCTAGTTCCCTGGTCAGCTACTACTGACACAAATGAAATACCTAGTTCCCTGGTCAGCTACTACTGACACAAATGAAATACCTAGTTCCCTGGTCACCTACTACTGACACAAATGAAATACCTAGTTCCCTGGTCAGCTACTACTGACACAAATGAAATACCTAGTTCCCTGGTCACCTACTACTGACACAAATGAAATACCTAGTTCCCTGGTCAGCTACTACTGACACAAATGAAATACCTAGTTCCCTGGTCACCTACTACTGACACAAATGAAATACCTAGTTCTCTGGTCACCTACTACTGACAAGAAAGTTGACGTGCCCCTCCCCCTATGGATAATTGCTGGGGAGGGAGGGGGGAGCACGTGTGCCACGTGGGTGGAAGAGTTAAAAAAAAGACATTCCACTTGGGTTTCTCAAGGAGGACGTGGACGAAAGAAAGAGATAGAGATAACTACTTATTGACTTTTGATTGGATTTACATTTTGTACCTTTGTAAGCCACCAGACCCTGTTTAGGACTGGTGTGTCTTTGTGTAATAAAGTGTTACGTATTGACATCAACAAAACATACCCACTAAACAACATTCAAATAAATCAATGTGAAGATGTCATCAGTGAGTGGTGAGCACAAGAATGACATTCTAGGTTCTGTCAGATTAGATCAGGTTGTGACTTACCTCACCATTGTGTACTGGTCTAATCAACTGTCTCTGTCAGATTAGATCAGGTTGTGACTTACCTCACCATTGTGTACTGGTCTAATCAACTGTCTCTGTCAGATTAGATCAGGTTGTGACTTACCTCACCATTGTGTACTGGTCTAATCAACTGTCTCTGTCAGATTAGATCAGGTTGTGACTTGCCTCACCATTGTGTACTGGTCTAATCAACTGTCTCTGTCAGATTAGATCAGTTTGTGACTTACCTCACCATTGTGTACTGGTCTAATCAACTGTCTCTCTACCAACATTCTGTAGCCTGTCTCAATGGCCTGACAAATAAATACAACAAATCAAAGCCAAATATAAATATGTAAACACAGGACCATATATTATGTATATAAGCAATAACAACTGTATACAGTAAAGTAAACTGTTTTACAAACTGTCCTTGTGATTAATATATATATATATACATATATATATACATATATATATACATATATATATACATACACACATCCTATCACTTATTGCTAATTGAATCCACTCAAGAAAATTGTACAATATCCAATTTTTTCTGATACAAAACATAAATTGAATGAATATTCCGCTCATGTATCTCACAAATATGTTTATCAAATTGATATTTACAATAAGTACAAATTGGTTTTACTGCAAAATGTTGTGTTATTGCAATACGAATGCATTCAATATGACTGGATTCAACTTATGTAAGTGGTAAGGATATGACACATTTATTAATTGACTAGACTAGGGAGCGTAGTATTATTGAGATAGTGTTAGGGAAAGTAATCAAAATTCTGAAGCTGGTCAAGATAAAAAAAAACCTGCTGGTGCTATATGAAGAATTAAGGGGACGGATGGTCGTGTGGTAAAGCACTTGACTGTCGACCTGAGGGTCCCTGATTTGATCGGTGAGGACCAGTGGATATTTCAGGTCATGGTTAAAGTCCCTCTATATATCTCCCTGTGTGCCTCCATGGCCATTGCACTATCGGGTATGGTGGGGGGGGGGTGAAAGAAAGGCAACTGTCCCCCTAGAAGATCTACGAGATTCCATCTTATCCATACAGAGACTTTCACACACTCATAAAGGATTCCACTAGTTCACCACACACATATGAAGGATTCCACTAGTTCACCACACAAATATGAAGGATTCCACTAGTTCACCACACACACATGAAGGATTCCACTAGTTCACCACACACACATAAAGGATTCCCCTAGTTCACCACACACACACATATGAAGGATTCCACTAGTTCACCACATACACATGAAGGATTCCACTAGTTCACCACACACTAGTTCACCACACACAGATGAATAGTTCCACTAGTTCACCACACACACATATATGAAGGATTCCACTAGTTCACCACACATACATGAATGATTCCACTAGTTCACCACACAATCACACACATCTATTATATATATATATATATATATATATATATATATATATATATATATATATTTCACATCTTAAAGACGCCGGACATACGTCACAGCAAGCAAGACACGTTCAACAACTCGCGTTGTTTACCAGCCTGAAAGACTATTTATAGATTTGTGGAATTCCCAAAACCGTCACAGCAAGCGCGTTGTTTTTTTTATAATTTTAATTTCTTATATGACGTTTTGTCCTTTTATTTGGTAAAATATATTAAGCAATATGAGCACGATGGTGGTTGTATAATAGTTAATAATACTATTTCATGTCTAGACAGCTCCAGTAATTTTTAAAACAGTATTGTTTGGTCGTAATCATGTTTTATGTGCTCTAAATACGAAACAATTTCATTTATCCCCCGTCGCGGTAAATTCTGTATCCGTTTAACCGCGGAAATGAGGGAATGCTGTACATAAAATAACATTATAATGTCAACTGATTATTGTTAAACAAAACAAACAAAAAAAAACACATTTAATAATACAATTATGTGTGAAGAATTAAGTAATATTGAACTATTTCCAATTTGAGAAAAAAAGGGTGTATTAATATAGATTACAAAAAAATGGTAACGATTTCAGAAAATGTACGCATTACACAACATCTATCTGTACTGAATAGTGTAGGTACTGTAGGATGAAGGTTATACTAAAAGAAACGTAAGCTGGGTTGAGCAAGTCTAAAAAAAATAACACTATAGTGTGCTGGGGGAAGGGGTGGATTGAGGCAGACACAAATGGTAACTGTTCCAGAATATGTACGCATTACACAACATTTATCTGCACTGAATAGTGTAGGTACTGTATGATGAAGGTAATACTGGGTTGAGCAAGTCTAAAAAAATAACACTACAGTGTGTTGGGGAAAGGGGTGGATTGAGGGTCAGCCTGTTATTTTGTTTGATTGCTTATTTAAAAATATAATTACAGTAATTATATTGATTGATAAGGTGGCGTATGCTACGCCGCAGGACGGCTAGTATGGATGATTCCACGAGTTCACCACACACACACATATGAAGGATTCCACTAGTTCACCACACACATACACATTAAGGATTCCACTTGTTCACAACTAATTAACTCATTTATAGATTTATTTTACAAAAGGGATTTGTAAAATTATCTGTCCATTATCAGCCAATCAACATCAAGTGTTTGTGCCATGTCTACCTCTTGCCAGTTGGAAATCACCATTTGTCGAATTATCTGTACTGTTATTTCATCTAACCAAACCAGTGGTGTAGGCCTCTCTAAGGTCAGAGTTCAGAGCACTTGTACAACAAACGTTTGATATTTCCAATGACAGGCGTAAACTGGTAGAATTAATCCACCACAATTTACATGTCCTACAAATGGCTGACAGGGCTGACACATACCCGGCCTGTTGTCAGACCAGTTGACCTTTACTGGCACAGGTTTATAATTAGGCCAACACAGTACATATACACGGACACAACACAATACAAAGATATTGATGACAACCATGCATTCTCAACATATGACCTCGGAAGTACTACTGAAAGTTCACAGGTGCAGGGGTCAACAGCCAATGCAGGGAGAGAGTGGAGAAAAGGTCGAATGAACTTCTCACATCCATAATTATGTCATTTATAAGAGTGGCGGTAAAAAATACAACAACAGCAATAAAGACAACAACAGTAATAAAGGCAACAGCAGTAGTAAAGACAACAGCAGTAATAAAGACAACAGCAGTAGTAAAGACAACAGCAGTAATAAAGACAACAACAGCAATAAAGACAACAGCAGTAATAAAGACAGCAACAGCAATAAAGACAACAGCAGTAGTAAAGACAACAGCAGTAATAAAGACAACAGCGAAAAAAAAAATTGGGTAGAAAAAAAAGTAAGAGTAAAAATCAATAAAAAAGTAAACAGGTTATAATGTAGACGAATTGAACTATATCATCCTGGTACAGATTTGAAAGAGAGATCGGTAATATCATAGTAATATGTAATCAGTAATTTTTTTATATGAATAATTTACAACACAACTTGACTCCTGTTAATCAAGGAGATTTCATTGACGACTCATTCATCATTTAAGTCTCACTTATAATATTTAAAAAAAAAAGTTTGTTGTTACTTACAGTTCAAATTTGTGTTGACTTTTTTTTTTACCAATCACCAATACATAATCCTCAACAATGTTTGATAATCAGCCTCATTGACATTACAAACACGTCACCATTAGATTGATCTCAAAGCTTCAGTATCCGGACAAAACCCCCAGTGGACATAACCCCCAGTGGACATAACCCCCAGTAGACATAACCCCCAGTGGACAAAACCCCCAAAACTGTGGTCAAAAGTCAATCCTTTGTTACATCGACCTGAAGCTTATCCTACCAGGGACGGCAAATAAAATTAAGTTTTAGCCCAAGGTCAGGACAGATCGTATATTTATTCTGCCTTTTAATTCTCGCGCCAGACACACCACTTATAGCGGAAGGTAAAACAGCGCAAGTACCACAAGAGGTCGAAAGCCATATACCACAGAGGTTGAAAGCCAAGTACCACAGAGGTCGAAAGCCAAGTACCACAGAGGTCGAAAGCCAAGTACCACAGAGGTCGAAAGCCAAGAACATATTTCGCTGAGCCCGAGGTCAAGATGATCGTATATGTAGTTGTATCAATAATATCGGCCAAACTTCGATCTTAATGTTCGTCCGCCGGGGGGGGGGGGGTGGATCGTCCTACACTCCACTGCTTCCCGTTAGTACAAGAGACCCACAGAGTTAAGTTAAGGACAGATGCATGGAGACAGGCCCCATTTACAGATAGTAATCATACTGGTCATTACAACACAGGAACGAAGTAGGACTGGTTAGAAGTAAAACACATTACAAGAGGTAGGGAACTTGTAAAACTAACAGGACATAAATGATGGAGGTATGAAGACTGGATCACTAGTCCAATATCGAGATAGATACTTCCAGAAACTTCAACTTTATTTATTTAGTCAAGTTAACTCTAGAATGTATGGAAACAAGAGAGAATATACCCTTCAGTAATATTCGTTTGGATGTATTCATCTAAACATCCATCAGTTCTTTCTAAACTCAGACTTTATACAAAAGATCAACTCAGACTTTATACAAAAGATCAACTCAGACTTTATACAAAAGATCAACTCAGAAAAAATTTCAATTGCATGTACAAGAACTTATCGGGTTATTGTCTACATTGTTCTTTCACTGCATGTACATACTGAGTTGTCTACATTCTACAAAACACCAATATTCAGAGAAAGTGTTTCACTGCATGTATATACTGAATTGTCTACAAAACACCAATATTCAGAGAAAGTGTTTCACTGCATGTATATACTGAATTGTCTACAAAACACCAATATTCAGAGAAAGTGTTTCACTGCATGTATATACTGAATTGTCTACATTCTACAAAACACCAATATTCAGAGAAAGTGTTTCACTGCATGTATATACTGAGTTGTCTACATTCTACAAAGCACCAATATTCAGAGAAAGTGTTTCACTGCATGTATATACTGAATTGTCTACAAAACACCAATATTCAGAGAAAGTAATTCATTCCATCATGAAATATATTTACAGTATTGTTGATATGACATGTACACAGGTTCACATTATAAAACAATACATACATTGAAGATTGTTTTAGTTTCCAGCCTGTCTTGTAATGAAACACTCCCCCAAGTGTTGTGTCTACCACCACAATGTGGCGAGGATGTTTCTTTCTGCTTCATTAAACACAGGATGATCTGGCTGGTAGTTTGGATTACTCTGATTTCAATCTATTTAATCTACTCAATGGTTTCCTCTAATAGAACACACACACACGTAAGAGTGATGCATGCATCACACACCTCTATATATACACAGTGATGTATGTAACGCTCACCTCTATATATACACAGTGATGTATGCATCACACACCTCTATATATACACAGTGATGTATGCATTACTCACCTCTATATATACACAGTGATGTATGCATTACTCACCTCTATATATACACAGTGATGTATGCATTACTCACCTCTATATATACACAGTGATGTATGCAACACTCACCTCTATATATACACAGTGATGTATGCATTACTCACCTCTATATATACACAGTGATGTATGCAACACTCACCTCTATATATACACAGTGATGTATGCAACGCTAACCTCTCTCTATATATATGCCTACATTACTACATGGCTATAAGATGTATTGTACTACATCAATAATAAAAAAAAACCCAGCTGTATGTAACCTGTGTTATCAAGTCTAAGTAGAAATGGGGGGAAAAAACTGCTTCCCCTCTGACCATCTCCAGTGGCGACTTTCAACAGCCTGAAATCTTCTCCAGCATCTCAGTTGACCCCCCCCCCCCACACACACAACTTTCTCCATTCATAGAATAGAATGAAGAATTCATGTATTTACTCAAATTAATCCCACATGTAGATGGTTTGCCCAAACGACCAGCTGCAATGATCACTCGGGACATAATAATGTACTCCTTAACCTGTTAGACTGTTCAGCTACTCTCTACTAAAACAACTAACCACTGATGCAGGTTACTTAACTAGTCCATCGGTTACTTAACTAGTCCATCGGTTACTTAATTAGTCCATCGGTTACTTAACTAGTCCATCGGTTACTTAACTAGTCCATCGGTTACTTAATTAGTCCATCGGTTACTTAACTAGTCCATCGGTTACTTAACTAGTCCATCGGTTACTTAACTAGTCTATCGGTTACTTAATTAGTCCATCGTGTTATCAATGGATGTCATTTACAAATAAAATTTTCTTGCCCGGATGTCAATTTTTTAAATTTTCAAACAGTAATTGATCATTTGTTTTATTGACATTAATTTTTTTTTTATTTGTAATTTATATTTAGTGGCTCCCGATAATGCAATGGGGGGAGGGGGTTCAATGTGCACAGCATTATGTAATGTAAACAAAATACAACGAGGTCAAGTGACATGAACTTACCAGGTTTGTGAGGTAAATAGCTAGTGGACCACGCCTGCAATAAATCAAATGTTAATCATTTAATACAAATATCTTCTGTAAGATTAAACAGCTTTCAACTAACTATCAGTATATAGCCATAATCTGAATGGAAATCTTTACAAAACTGTTTAATTCTAATTATTCCCTACGTCATATATCAATATTTTGAAATAACGAGAAGCGCCACTCTTTTGGCTAGTCAGAGACTTAATGAGGTAGTGGGTGAATATACCTGTCTGGGCCCTTATGTCATCAGACTTAATGAGGTAGTAGGTGAATATATCTGTCTAGGTCCTTATGTCATCAGACTTAATGAGGTAGTAGGCGAATATACCTGTCTGTGCCATTATATCATCAGATGTAATAGAAATGTTCATTGGAAAAGGGGGGGGGGGCTCGTGTGTAGCTGATTTCGCCTGTCCATAAGAACAGCTCTGATAGCATATACAGCTCTGATGACATGTACAGCTCTGATGACATGTACAGCTCTGATAACACGTACAGTTCATTACTTAACTAATGTTGACTTTCTACTCTATCCCGTGGCGTTCCTTCAATACCCGGGTAGGTCAGCCATTTAGTACCACTATGGCCCTGTAGGTCAGCCATTTAGTACCACTATAGCCCAGGTAGGTCAGCCATTTAGAATTGAATTAAAAAATTTATATAATAATTGTGTACCTCGAGAATTTTGAAATGTGGGCTATTTTGGTCAAACTTGCACCCCCACGTAAAGAGGTACTGTGGACATTCTCTGACCCTCTCTCCCAAAGGAACGCCACTTAATAATTCTAAATAATCATTCAACCTTCAACTTAATTATGATATAAAGCACAGAACATTCCAGCATTGAAATATCAGCATGCGATATAAACCATAGAACATTCCAGCATTGAAATATCAGCATGAGAGCAAAGAACGTATGACAAAACAAACAACACAACACCGACTAGAACAACCCAGATATATAGAACTCATTGATCAACTCAGAATAACAAAACCAGAGTAAGGCGGAACAAATAAAGTGACATAGTGCTGTGGTAGTGGTTCCAGTGTTGTACAAGGGTCGAGAGTGTGAATGTATTCAGGGTCCCACTGGCGCTGTGGGTGTGCCGCGAGAGTTCATGAATTCATTATCACACCAGTTCTGTTCAACAGCTTCCGAGAGTAAATCATGCAAGAAGCACTCACTGACCACCACACGTCCATTTCCATTGGTGGAAGACCCCTATGCAACCTAATATTAGCCGATGATATAGATCTCCTGGCCGGGAGCAACAGTGAACTACAAGAGCTGACTGACGGGCTTGCAGATAGGGCGGGTGCATAGAGAATGGAAATCAGCTCAGAGAAAAGTAAGATAATGGTCAACACCACAGATGCCAGTAGTGCAAACAGTGGCGTAGCGAGGGCGCATCAAGCCCCGCCAAATGGTATATGCTACATAGAATATTATATGGTTTTCAAATGGGGGGAGGGGGCACTAAAAGGTATTGTGCCCCGGGTACGAGTTAAGCTCGCTACGCCACTGAGTGCAAACATCATAATGAACAATCAAAAGCTTGAAAAGGTACAGAATTTCAAATACCTAGGAGCCATTTTATCCAAAGACGAAGCTGTGAAGCGGAAATTCAAACCAGGATTGGGTCAGCGATGGCGGTTATAGCTAAAAATCAACAGAATTGGGACCAGCAAAAGACATTAGCCTAACAACGAAGCTAAGACTTTACAAGGCCCTAGTTAGAACAATTGCCATGCATGGGTGTGAGACATGGACATTTCCAGCACCCACGGCAAGCAAGTTGCAGGCATTTGAAAATAAATGCATGAGGGAAATCCTTCGAATCTCCTACCTCAGTAAACAATTATGGCAACAATCAAGTGACGTAAGTTGGCATGGTTCGGAAATGTGTTAAGGCATGATAGCCTGCCAGAAACCATTCTTCAAAGAACTGTAGATAGAGACCGTTGTGTTAATGCATGATAGCCAGGCTTGCGGAGCCGAGCCGGAGCCGTTAATTTTTACTGGAGCCGGGGACAGCCCCTCAGAATAGGCAACTATGTAGCAATATGTCTGTCGACGTGTCCATTCGTTCCACCCAACGACCACATCATCCTTAAGTGTAGGATGATAATGATGAATGTGTAGACTGATACAACAGGACTGACACAGGAACACAGATATGTGACTGAAATAAAGGCAGGTTATACATTATCTCTGAGACACTAATGTGTAGAATGATACAACAGGACTGACACAGGAACACAGATATGTGGCTGAAATAAAGGCAGGTTATCCATTATCTCTGAGACACTAATCTAGTGAGAAGAAAAAATTACTGCAGTCTCTTGTCTCTAACGGGTGAGGGTTTTTTCTCCCAAAAGCTATACAGAATATAGAAACCGCTGAATGAACTTGGCCAACTTAAGTATAACAAATCTTCAATATGAAAAAAATAAAAACTTAGTATTTCAAACAATATACTTCAACTCACAGCCTGTGGCAGACTTAGTATTCCAAACAATATACTTCAACAGGTTATAATAACTAAGTATTCCAAACAATATACTTCAACAGGTTATAATAACTAAGTATTCCAAACAATATACTTCAAAAGGTTATAATAACTATAAACCATAAACTCTAAAAATAGACACCAAAGACATTAAGACTTAAAAAATAGGAAATAAACTTTGTTAGTTTTTAAATATTGTGCAATATAGAGACAGAATTAATTGGTGCTTTAGCTCTAAATTAGTAAATAATTATTTGTTTTCTTCAGTTTCGGTTTCACCCAAAAGTATAAGAAAAATTAAAAATATAAAAAAGGCTAATTTTTAAATTTCCTACACCTAATAGATTCAAATATCTAAGTAACCAAAAGACCAAAATGAAGTAAAAAGTTAGTTATAGCTTGACTAGCAGCTGTTCATAAGAATTAAACATTATAACTAAAAGCAAATGAAAAATGGGATTAACAGATAAGACAGAAAAAAAGTCAAAGGGTAAGCATGTGACATCTAGTGTTGACCAGAGTGAGTGACACTCTAACAATGTGACAGCACAGGGCTGTCATACACAGAGATTAAAAGCCTAGAACAGATTAGTGCAACATCAAATGGGGTTTAACAAATCAGGTGATATAGGCATTACAACAAAGTTTGATAACAGATAAAGTACACAGATTAAATAAGAGAAAAAATGGCAGATCCAATTAGGTGCATTGATCCTAACAAAGGAAGCAGAAAAAAATGGCAGATCCAATTAGGTGCATTGATCCTAACAAAGGAAGCAGAAAAAAATGGCAGATCCAATTAGGTGCATTGATCTTAACAAAGGAAGCAGAAAAAAATGGCAGATTCAATTAGGTGCATTGATCCTAACAAAGGAAGCAGAAAAAATGGCAGATCCAATTAGGTGCATTGATCCTAACAAAGGAAGCAGAAAAAAATGGCAGATCCAATTAGGTGCATTGATCTTAACAAAGGAAGCAGAAAAAAATGGCAGATTCAATTAGGTGTATTGATCCTAACAAAGGAAGCAGAAAAAAATGGCAGATCCAATTAGGTGCATTGATCCTAACAAAGGAAGCAGAAAAAATGAGCCCTTGAATGTTTTATTGAAACTGAAACATGGGTTAATTTCAATCGGACAACATATCTACATATTAGAACAAAGCCTGGCAAATATAAAAGATGCAAAACAAAATATCATAAGCTGTTTAATGTCTGAAAGTCATGAAGTGTTATAGTCCTTAAATACATTTATTTACTGAAAGTTGTGGCGTGTTATAGTCCTTAAACACATTTATTTACTGAAAGTTGTGGCGTGTTATAGTCCTTAAACACATTTATTTACTGAAAGTCATGAAGTGTTATAGTCCTTAAATACATTTATTTACTGAAACTTGTGGCGTGCTATAGTCCTTAAACACATTTATTTACTGAAAGTTGTTGCGTGTTATAGTACTTAAACACATTTATGATGTAATGTGAGTGAAAAGCACACAGAAAATGTAGGAGGAAGCAGAAATTATTTTGTGTGTGAAGAAATCCAAATGGACAAGTGTAACAGTAACATTCGCTGTCTACTATACAGTATCTATAAATAAATGTATGCCAACTGCAGCCCATCACTACTACAGAAAGACCTAACTCAGTAGAGACCAAGACATTTACACCAACAGCATACCTTGATTTTCTCTCCAAGCAAACAGCAGTGAAAGCAGCAAAATAAGCTGGCAGAAATGAGGCGCTCAGCAGAAACATACATCCTAGTACAGTCCTGCCAACCAAAGGAGAAAAGTCAATAACACAACTCAAGAATTTTTTTTTTAAAAAAGACAAATATTAAGTCAGGACAGGTCATAGGTCATCAGCAGCCAAATTTTTCTATGAAGCAACAAAATCTGAAAAAGGAGGGGACACCATTTGATGAAAGAGCTTAGAATATTAAAATGTATAAAATATCAATCAATAAAGGTATAAAAAAAACTATTTATTTAAGCATATTTATATTCAGCAGTGGAGATCTTAATTCTAACCTCTTTCATCGGAGTGTTACCATGATACAATGAACACACAATAAACAAGCAAGACTAGCAAAGTTAGAACTATAACTTTTTCAATCATATAATGAACAAAAATGCACATTCCATATCTCAGACCTTCATTAAAAACGTACATACTACAACAGGTATAGCTTATAAAAAAGGTGAGTTAGCCAGATGAATTGTAATTAAAGACAGACTAATAAATAAATATTAGCTTTATTAAACAAGACTGTAATAAATTATTCTCATACCAACAAAAGCAAGAACCTCGCTTTATTTGTTTTTTAAATAGTTGAGCTTTAGTTTAAAATGTATGCGATAAAATACACAAGTAATGAAATCATATGTTATTAATTTTTGTCCCAAAGAATATTTCACATTCTGAAACACAAGTATTTGTATCTTCACTTATTCTGTAAATTTTGAAACAAAATATTTCAACAGAAAGTCTGACATGGAATGTACATGTACAACTAATTGCTATATTTATAGAACAAGGGAATGAAAGTTTATGAAAAAACCATAAGAACACAACAAGCAATAAGGCTAGTTCTCTGGTACCTGCACTTTTGTTCTAGAAGGAGAGAGAGCGCACATGCAGGTATGGCACAGATGTACACATTATGGTACAGGTAAAACCCAACCAGGTGTCTGAAATGTGGAAAAAAATATTGTCCTCATTAATTAATGGACAAGCTGATCATTTGAGGTGGTAACTCCAAGGAGAATTGAAACACAACAGTCCTGCAACAAAATCTTCTGAGAAATACATGTATTCACTATTTAAATATTAATGTTACATAAAAACATCAACGTTGAATACAAATCTATATTACAAGTAAATAAAAGGAATTCTGACTCCTGGTTCTAGAAATAATACAAGTAAATAAAAGGAATTCTGACTCCTGGTTCTAGAAATAATACAAGTAAATAAAAGGAATTCTGACTCCTGGTTCTAGAAATAATACAAGTAAATAAAAGGAATTCTGACTCCTGGTTCTAGAAATAATACAAGTAAATAAAAGGAATTCTGACTCCTGGTTCTAGAAATAATACAAGTAAATAAAAGGAATTCTGACTCCTGGTTCTAGAAATAATACAAGTAAATAAAAGGAATTCTGACTCCTGGTTCTTGTCCCACTAAGTAAAATAAAATAAGACTCCTGGGCTATAAATGAGCTTTAAGTTTAATAGTGTTAAAAACCTGTATTTAAAAACTGTATTTAAACGTCATTAAAAGAGTTTTTCTAAGTTTCTATTTTAAAAAAAAAACAACTTTTATTAATGAGGAGTCCAGTAGACATAGTCACAAAATAAAAAAATCCAGTAACTTCATCCATCCCTTGCTGAGACCCTTTCCCAGCTTTCTACATACTGGTAATAATCCTAAAATCTTTTTTTTGGAAATGCTTGAAGAGTTCCAAAAAAAAGTGGTTACAATGGAAGAATGTTATCTTTTTAACATACTCAGATGCCAGCTGCTAACTAAGGTATGATGCTACCTCATTAACTTAAACTTAATCTGTTTCTGGAATTTGTTCTTGATCTTCAATAGAAATAGAATATATGATGTCCCAAAAACGTAGTATTTATGCTGTTAATTCAATGTATTTATGCTGTTAATTCAATGTGTTTTCATAATAGCATGTTAAGTTTCGGCGAAAAAAAATTAAATTAGATATTTTATAAATACCGGTGCCACAGCAATAAGTTTTTAAATAAAAAAAATGTATTCTTAGAATAAATAAATCCATTTTTTTTCCCACTTTGTGTTAATATGTTTGAAAATGTCTATAATTTTATGAAGTCCCAATTATATACATCAATATCTTCAATGGTAGATCACTAATAATGGCAGTTATGCTATTTAGTACTGTAGAAAAGATTTGTATATAGAGAATAAATTCAACTTTTTTCTAAATCGTACAGCAAATAAAAGAAAATCTGTTTCATCCAAAATGAAGTTTTTTTTAACATTTCAGGTTTTAATAGCACAATGAAGTGAGTTTATAAATAAAACCATATAAAGCAAAAAACTAAAACACATAAAAACACAAACAGATACCAATTTGAAAGAAAATTTTAAGTTTGTTTAAATAGCCAGATGTTTGTATGAAGGCCATGACGGCAGACAAACACCCTGTGATGCTTGCTAACACAGACCTTCATAAGGCTTATATATCCCATGGCATTTCATTTCAATCCCATAACTCAAACCAGTTAATACAACATAAAAAAACTGTCATGAGTCTTCAAAGTTTAAGATGCATTATTCTCAACTTTTGTTTTTTGTGACTACCCCGTTCTTCCAGTGGACTCCTCAAATATATAGGATCCCAGAAATTCACTTATCACATTAGATACTGGAACTGATTAACTGTGGGCCGACTGTGGTGCAAAAACTGTCCTGACAGAGTTCACAGGATCAAGAAAGAAAAAAACAGCTCACCCTGAAGGGGACACCACCAACACTGGGTCAGGTATAAGTCAATATGGAAGGTGATTCAAAATGTTCCTTTCTCTTAGTATAGATCTGCCTATGTTTCAAATCCATCTAGTTAAATAAATATTGACCCTTCTCAAATGCTGTTACATCATAAAGGATGATCTTACATCATAAAGGATGATCTTACATCATAAAAGATGATCTCCAAACCAATGGTCAAGTAAGTTATTACATGTATAATGATTTCAAAGATTGTATTCAATCAGAACAGCTAAAATGAAAAATAATTTGATCTCTACTGCTATGTTTTAAACAAGTTTTTCAAAAAAGAAATAATGAAATTCAAATTCTAATAAACTTAATGAAATAAAAAAAACAAAAAACAATAACAAATCAGGTGATTGCTCAATGGATGATTTAACAAACTCAGAAAAAAAAAATTGCCTAAATCAGTTCAAATGTTTGACATAAAAGTAATGTAAAAAACTAGCATCATTATATAATTCTAAATTAATCACAGTGTTGGCAGATTTTAACATATTTTTTATAAATAATGACAAATAAAAATAAATTTCAGACTAACAAACAATTAATATTAACAATGTGGTTTTGTGTTAAATAATTTATTTCTTTTCATAATGTCTTTATAAAAAAAATGTAAAATATTTTTAAATTTGTTTCTAGCTTAAGTCTTTATTACGTTCAGGTGAAATTTAGTTCTTTACATACATTCTGAATTCCATCAGGTACAGTATATTTATCTGTTTACTATCAAAAGCATTGGTTCCAACAAGTCATCGGTACCAACATAGCTCTAATAATTAATGATATCTAACAGAAAAAGAAAAATTAGTTAATGTATTAAGTTCCAAACAAAAAAAAAAATGAGTGACGGTAATCTCACTACTATATAATTATACAAAAAATAGTCAAACATACTGAGTTAATATTTGATAGCTAATAATTAAATAAACTTACTAATGACACCTTCTAAACTTTGCATTATCATGATAAATCAATGATTTATTACGGTGCTTTGAGTTTTTTTAGGTAATATACATCTCTGGCCTTTTATCTTTCACTTTCAACTTTCAGTAATTTCTAAGTGTCCATTAGGGTGGTGCTTAGGAACCACTAAAAATTAAAACCTTGATTTCTTTAGGTCTCACCCCTTTAAATTGTTCCTTTGGATGTAGAAACATCTAGAAAAAAAATTGGTGCTGATATCTTAATATTTAGAGGTAGCTCAATGAAGCCAAAGTTTAGGTATGCCACGTTCAACAAGTAAACAGATCACGCTTTTGGAATTTTTGGCTTTTTTAATCAAAGATAGTTTCTCAAACACAACATTAAACAGTAGAATGAATTATTAAACAAGCACAAACAATCCTGCATCTACAATATTCTACCTGTAATTATAGTTCAATGTTATCAGTCCGATAAGAAGTCATTTTGACACTGTCTGTTTCTTAGTGTCTGGATAGGATTGTCGATGCTGTTGAACAGTCTGCATCAGGAACTGAAGTTGCTCCTCATATCTGGTGAGGATTCCACTGTACTCTTGAATCAATGCTACACCCCTCTCTGCATGGTCGTTGACAACGGAATCTGCCGAACGGTCTCCAAAGATCGCCGATAATCTTCATGGTTGGTCCACTCATCTGGGTAAGCATCCAGTTTGAAGCTCCATCATGTCAAAGAATCTCTTAGACTTTGGCGACACGAAGTCCTCGAGCCTCCTGTTGTTGAAGGATTCCAAATCAACAGAGATTAGCTTGATGTCCTCTGGCCGATCCTCATTACCGCTTTCATTCATGGAATTTACCATGTGTCTTTTTGTTTCCGCCGATACCTGATCATCGAAGAATGCCAACCCAACCAATTCAGGGGACAGGTACCAGAGGTGCTTTGAAAACTTGTTGGATGCAGCACTGGAAACAGCTCTGTTGATTCCGGAGCTGAGAACTGATTGGAGCAACAGCATATCATTGAATGGAGCAGCGGCTGCCAGATTACCCGCGAACCAGGCTCTCATATAGACACGTACAATAAAGATGCATAGCTCTTGAAGATGTCTCTCTTCCTTGTTGTCAGTCTGAATTGCCCTTTGAACATCCATATCTTCAGGCTGTACAGAACCTTCGACATCCAGCGATCATGGTGCATTGCTCCAGGAGCAATGAAGTGCACTCCTCTTTCAGTCACGACCCCAAGAAATAGCAGAGCAAGTTCCAAGAACTCTCGATAATCATCTCTTGGCTGCTGCTCTTGAATATGCTTCTGAGCAATTCAATCAGAGAGTTGCGCACATCTTCTAGCGAAGTAGACACGTCTGAATTTGTCAGTGATGTTTCATAGTTTGCTCTGTCAATGAACTGCCAATGATCCTTGAAGCGTTTGAATAGCAGAACCTCAGGAGATGAAGTGGCACGTAGACAGACTTGGAAGACTGCGCCCAGACTCAGTTCCATAATGTGATGTCTGCAAGCAAGTGATAGAAGACCTCGCTGAAGTTTTTGCTCCAGCAGGATGCAGGTACCACTAATCCGACAAGTGTTGGAACCAGTGTTGGAACTAGTAGTATCAAAGCACATGCCTGTGATGCTCCTTTCCCAGAAACAATTACAGGAAGTCTGTCATTGCATTCTTTATTTGTGAGATCCGGAATCAACTTTCCATCCCAATGCACAACCATAGGATAATCAGCTTGGAACTCGGCTTTGAGTTGTTCTGCGTACTGGGATCTGTGTAGCATTCTTTGACGGCGAACTGTCCAACGATATATGTAATGCTATAAAATTTATCTCTTAACTATTTGTTTGCTGGCAAATTGCCAAACTGGCACTTTGCCAATAGTTTCTAGGTGGTGAAGGTAGGCCTATACTGTGTTGCTAATAGTTTCTTTGTCTAGGCCTACTAGGCCTGCTGTGTATTAAATTACCACTTCCAGGCCTATTTACATGTTTTATATTCTTAGTACAGCAGTGTATGACAATCCACATAACTTGAATTAATATTATACAGTGTTATACACACAACAACAGTGCAGTACACTATGTATTTTCATCACGGTCCAATACTCCTAAACTTTGACGCCATTGAGCTACCAGTAAACATGAACTGAATACCTTAATATTTTATTTTAAGAGTTTCTATATATAAACTAACAAAAATAGGGGGTGAGAGCAGAGATTTTTGAAAGTTCGTTTCTAAGCACCACCCTAGTGTCCATAGATAAACTACTGTGCTTGAGATATTTATAATCGCACATAGGGATCAGTTATTATAATATCTTTAACTTATATAAAACTAAAATACACTCTTGACTATTTATTCTAAAGTTGCAGAAGGGCATACCAGATACTGTTAAAGCTTGATGCACCCAAAAACTATAAATAACAATTCACTGCTCCAACTATACATTAAAAACAAACTTTTTTTTTTTTTGATAATCTCCATTTATTCCTCATTTTATTATAAATAAATTTTTAACTATGCCAAAAAGGACAGCAGTTAGATTATTGCAAACCTGTAAGTCAAGAGTCTATTGTATTTAAATTCTTAAAAAGTTTTATGACCCTCACACCTGGCTTTGTAACTCAATCACAGTTATGGATTCAATGTAGGACGAAAAGAAGACAAATATTTCACAAAAACCTTAGAATAATAACATAAATGAAATGGGTGCGTTGTAGTAGTCATTGTGGTTTAGATAATTCACTGGTGATTCAACAGAAAAGTGTATCAAATGAGTACATTTTTTTATCACATTTTTCTAACAACTAACTGTATAAATTATTAAAAGAAAACTTATCTACACCAAAAGCACTAACTGTTATTCAATTATTATTACACGAATTATGCTTCCTACCTCCAAATACAAAACATGACAATAAATAATGTCCCATTGACAGTAAGAAACAGGGTGGACCTCAGTGTTTCAGGAATTAATTTTTTTAAGTAATAGCTCGGCTTTTTCCTACGAAGCAGACCAGCAATCTGAAAAATATTTTAATTGAAACAAAAATTTTTTATTTCTTATCTATAAACATGTAAATAAATGATATCATCTATTGGAGAATAATACATATACTTTTTGTTTTAGATCATAAACATTTGTAATGCCATTGTGTTATTATATAAATCAAACACAAATCAAACATTTATTTCTTATCTATAAACATGTAAATAAATGATATCACCCATTGAAGAATAATAAATATATTTTTTTGTTTTAGACCATAAACATTTGTAATGCCATGGTGTTATTTTAGAAATCAAACATTCATTTGCATAAATTTGAGGCTTCTGATGATTTTGGTGTATATAAGCAATAGGACTGAAAGATTTAACCTATGCACTTCTATAAACTTGGAGTGGGTACTTAAGTTACCATTTGAGTATCAGTATGACCTACTTTATCCATGACCTTCCAGAATATATAGCAACTGTAGATTTGACATGATAATGTCATATGAAGTTTAAATTATAACTGCACAGTAGGACTTTTTTTTTTACAAAAGATATGTTACATATATAGACATTTTTTATAAATTGTACAGAAAATAATAGTTTTGCTTCAAATATAATTAAATTTGTATAAATCCATTAACTCAAGTATTTTTATTTTGAAACTTTTGAAAGGGATATACTTAATAAATCTTTTAAAATTATTGAATTATTAATTTACGAACCTTAAATCAATCTTCTAGACATGCAAGCCATACGTTTCATGTGAACATGCCTACTCTCAAACTTTTTAGATTTACATTTTTTTTTATCAACTGCTTATTTTATTAGTATGATCAGCATGTTGGAAATTAAATGATCTTTCTAATGATATGTATTTCTTGTATGTTGACTTAATAAGAGGTGATAAAGTAATGTAAACTGAATATAATTTATACCTTCCTAATGTTAATTCATCTTTCAAATCTTAAATATTACAAGCTAAAACAACAAATGCAGAAATATTTAAGTATTGAAAAATATTTTCATTTTTCTCAATATCAGTAACACTGTCATCAAAATATTTCCAAATAGAAAACAAAATGTGAAGTTTTGAACTTAATCATTCTTTTCATACATAAAAATGGCCCATACCCTTATTAATGTGGCTTTAAAATTTCAGCTATCCAAGTTATACTAATAAAACATCATAGTGGGAGAAAACTGTTTGAAATTAAAAATGTAGCTACTCACATCATCACAGAGCATTATCATGATATTAAAATATAATCCATAAATTAAAGAAATAGTAAGTCTTACTTAGACACAAAAAACAAAACAAACTCCAAGTGGGAGGGAAGATTTGAGATTTCACATCTTATCATTTAGGCATCATGAAGTTAGAACATGTCAATTGAAATAAGTTGTAAACAAACTACAAGTAGTTACATGTCCTAAGTCAAATAACAAATCAAGAGATTTGGTTTTGTGTAAGTGAGGGGCGGAGGGGTAAAAAAAATTATTGTCGTAAATCGTACAATGTTTATTGAGAATATTTACTTAGCTGAAAATCTACTAGAGATTATCGTTTTATATTTGGTTTTGAAACTACATGTAATACACCTCCGCAGTGACCCTGTTGTGCAACTTTTATGACCCTCACAAAGTGGGTCTGGTTTTTGCCCTCATATTATTACAAAATGGGATAATTATGCAAATTACCTAGATATTCAAATACAAATAGATGAAAAGTAGACCTTCACACTGATACTACATGTTTGTAGGCTTATCCTAGAATGGCAACTTAAACCATAAATAAAAAATGGCCAATTCAGACACATTTTTTATAGGAGAAAACTGGTCATTTTAAGAACCCTTCCAACTTTACATGTAATAAAAAACTGCCTATAAACAAAGGAAAAAACAAACAGTAACATGATTTTATGTTGAAATTATTTCTCTAACTCTCAAACAAGAAACAGGTTTCTTCGCGATATATGTAGAAAAAGGTATAGCAATCTTCCAATGAAGTGAAATGTCTTAAAATATATGCATCTGTTTAGTACACTTAGCACTGCTGCCAAAAGTTCACATCTGGTATGAACGGGTTAAGACAAGGGGCCGAACCTTGGCGAAGAAGGGTTTCTAATTACTAGTTATTTAAGTTTATGAAATTTATTAGTTATTTTATAAGATGTAAGCCCACAGTAAACACAACAAAGATTTATCAATCAACTTTTACATAGAACAGCATTGATTATAGTAAATAATGTAATGGTTTATATTATTATTAAAAATACAATAAGACATTTAAAACACCTATTAATATGATATAAAATCTTAAAAAGGACAGAATAATAAAGATTAATTAAAGAACGCAGAGGCTACAGTTCAGTCCGACCGAACCCGTATTTTTTTTTGGGTACCAGCCATACTTATTATTGCATATTTTTTTTGTTTTCGGGCATAGTTTTTTGTTTTCGGGGCTAGTGTTAGGAATAGGGTTAGGGATAGGGTTAGTGCAGTGACTTTTAAATTTTTATATAGCTCAGTGCAGCGACTCGGCCGCTATATTTAGATATAGCTGGACCCTAACCCTATCCTAACCCTAGCACCGAAAACAAAAAAAAATATGCAATAATAAGTATGGCTGGTAACCGAAAAAAAAAATACGTTTTCGGTCGGACCGAACCGTAGCCACTGCGATTAACGAATAAAGACCAACACATATTACTTATTTAGCAAGGAATGTTTCTGAAACTTACAATGTAAAGTGTTCCATATATTTTAATAGCTTCTTTGAATACATGACCAGCAATATCTACAGCAGCCTTTCGACAGTAAGGAGTCCAGCAATGACCAAGTTCATAACAAGTAGGTGTTATGGTCAAAGGTTTACTAAACACCGCCATGTTGCCATAAAGGAAAAACTTATTCTCTTACTTTCTACTGGTAAACAATGTCAGATGGTTCCGTAGTAAAATCTTTCGCTTTATTTTTATTTTCTATTACAGTATTTCGTAATTTCTTTGTTATATATGTTCATATCGTATTCTGTTCAAGGCAATAAAGGCCACATGTACTTTTCTATTGCAGTATTTCATATATTTGTTTGTTATTCCTTCTGTCGGATTTCGTTCAGCCAGCTTCAGCAGGCTTTTCTACTAGTTATATAATGAATAGTGATACCATTCATTGAGTGCTATTATATTAGTATAATTTATATGTAAGGTAAATTGATAGGATTCATTGCTTTATTCAAGGTGTTGCATAAAGAGGTAATCAAATTAGTATCAACTCATTTATAAATTATAGAAAGAAATGTTAATAAATCTCAAAGTAGGACTTAACAATTTTTGAAATATTCGATTTGCGTTATACTGAGTATTTTAAATATCTAACAGCATATTTTCAGATTGAAAGGAATATTCTCGAGGTCACATTATCTAGACCATAATATTAGAGTCAAAATATCTAGGTCAAAATATATAGGTCACAATATCTAGGCCATAATATCAAGGTCAATATTCATATATATATATATATATATGTCAATAACTAGGTCATAATAACTAGGTCACAGTATCTAGGTCACACGACAACGGTCTTGAATTATCCTGCATTATGGAAAAAACTACTTTAAAAGAAACATGTCAAAAAGTGTCAATTTCAGCATTGGTCAAGAACATCTGGTTATCATGTCTCAACAATTACAGCATTGGTCAAGAACATTTGGTTATCATGTCTCAACCATTACAGCATTGGTCAGGAACATCCTATTATCATGTTTCAACCATTACAGCATTGGTCATGAACATCCGATTATCATGTCTCAACCAATACAGCATTGGTCAGGAACATCCGATTATCATGTCTCAACCTTTACAGCATTGGTCAGGAACATCTGATTATCATGTCTCAACCATTACAGCATTGGTCAAGAACATCTGGTTATCATGTCTCAACCATTACAGCATTGGTCAGGAACATCCGATTATCATGTCTCAACCATTACAGCATTGGTCAGGAACATCCGATTATCATGTCTCAACCATTACAGCATTGGTCATGAACATCCGATTATCATGCCTCAACCAATACAGCATTGGTCAGGAACATCCGATTATCATGTCTCAACCTTTACAGCATTGGTCAGGAACATCCGATTATCATGTCTCTACCATTACAGCATTGGTCAGGAACATCCGATTATCATGTCTCAACAATCTCAGCATTGGTCAGGAACATCCGATTATCATGTCTCAACAATCTCAGCATTGGTCAGAACATCTGGTTATCATGTCTCAACAATCTGCAGCCATTATTTAGAGAGAAAAAAAGATTCTAATATTGTCAAGTACACAACCAACCATAGACCTTGACAATGTTGTTTTTTCATATTGATTAATGTACCTTTACATACGGCCTTAATTAATATATGCATAGGACCTCGAAAGGTAACTTTTACTAGATCCCCTAATTCAGTTTTGCCTAGGACCCCAAAAGTACCTTTAATAAGTGCTCCCTAAATACGCTCTTGCTAAAAAAAATAAAAACGGCTCTGAAGGTATTAATAACACTGGTAAACTGTGAATTCATTGCCAGTGATATTTGAATCATTTTATACAAAGTCAACTATGCTGATTTAGAATATGTAAGTGATTTTGCTAGATTGGCTCTATTTTTCGAGATAATTAAAATTAATTAAATAATGTATGCACCGTGTTTGGAATTTGTCAAGAATTGCATGAAGTAATAGTAAAAAAGAATCCAAAATATACTCGGTTTTCCCGATTAAACTTATCCGTTAGTAACTAACAAAAAGTCACTGCGCTATAAATACTAATTAAATAGCATGTTCCAGTCACGTCAAAAATGTGACTCACGCAGTGTATATCATTCTGTAGTATCGTCCAAAGAATGTATATTAATCTGTGGGGCTGTCCACAGAGTGTATGACTATAATAGTAAAATAAGATACCATTGTGGGCCTATTATGTGATTTATTTACAGTTGAATGCGCGCCCGGAATACATGACAGCTCACATTTATACCCGTCAAACGCAACTTTATGCTCTTTAAGGGCCCAGTATTATCTTATGTACCAAGGGCCCCTATTGACCTTAGTTAGCCTCCGCATCAGGGCTCGATTTACCACCGGGGATGCCGGGGATATCCCCGGCACTGAGAACTGTCATCCCCGGCTCTGCTTTAGCTAATTTCATCCCGCCGGGGATAAAACCATAGACATTTATCCCCGGCTCTGCAGAATTGTTTTTTCAGCCCCGGCACTGGTTTTTTCTTAAATCGAGCACTGCTCCGCTTGTATGCTTAGCATAAAAATACGTATGTGTAAATGCATACAATTTATGTTATACAAAGAAAATTATTAAGCCTGTTATCATATATTAATATTTGTCATCAAATGTATTTCTAGATTTTTATTAAGTTGAATTGTGAAGTTCAATGATTTTTTTTTTTACTATGACATAAAACTAGAAATTAATGACGGTTAATTTGTTTCCAAGTAAATTATGATAAGTATTTTTAACATGCTGTTTTCTCAAAATATCTGTTTTTAATTTCACTAATTCTAACAGTGTGCCCTGCGTTGCGAGAGAAGATAAAACTGAAACTTTCTAATGTTTATACCCGACACCGTTAGATGGGTGGGGCAGTGCTCGATTTAAGAAAAAACCAGTGCCGGGGATGAACACAAATTTATGAAGAGCCGGGGATAAATGTCTATTATTTCATCCCCGGCTGGGATATTTTAGCTAAAGCAGAGCCGGGGATGACAGTTCACAGTGCCAGGATATCCCCGGCATCCCCGGCAGTAAATCGAGCCCTGGGATGGGACTTATTAGGTGTTTCATAATATTAAACAGCTATTGTGTCTGAGCTCTGGTAATTGGGTGGCTTTAAATTTACAGTCCAATGTATCACACGTATAACTGTAGTTGGTTATTTACAGACAGATCCCCATGCCTGGGGATAGGGGAGTACAACTGACCCACTGACCTATAACCCACAACTCCACAAGCAGGCCTACTTTAAATATTAAATTTTTCTACTTAACTTTTTATGTTTACCTTTATTTTAAAACACAGAGTCTGGTTGTTTACTTGGCTGTCTACTCTTATTATAATATTAATTTATGATATATAAATATAAGCACTTAAAAACAGCCCTTTTATAGGCGCTTGTTATAGTCACTCTGTGAATTGGGAAATTTAATATACGACATGACAAAATTAAAACTTCAAAACTATTGAGGACGAAGTGTTTAACCAAACTCGGTTCATTGAAAAAATTGTACAAAGTATACAAAAAGTAGTATTCATACAAATGTCATTGGTTTATAAACTGTCAAATAAATCCGTTGGTACTCGAGATTGGCTTCCACACGGAGTCGCGCGGAAGAGATTCCTTTAAAATGGAAGATTTATATTGAGTCCAACAGTGGCGTCACTTGGGGGTGCGGGCCGCACCGGGTGACATCAATCGGTATAGACGGTTTTATAACCGATCATACTTAAAAAAATGAGCAGTAGCACAGGGTGTCACTATATAGAGCAGTAGCACAGAGTGCCACCATGCAGAACAGTAGCACAGGGTGCCACAATATAGAGCAGTAGCACAGAGTGCCACCATGCAGAACAGTAGCACAGGGTGTCACTATATAGAGCAGTGGCACAGAGTGCCACCATGCAGAACAGTAGCACATGATGCCACAACGCAGAGCGCCTGGAGGTAAATAAATATAGGTCAAAGCTGCTCGGATCAATTTAAGGTTGTGTTTTTTTTTTTGCAAACGTTCTAAATGAAAATGACGCATGTAGTCACGTGGTTTCATGAAATTGGAGACGCAGTTTACAAACTCAGTTTAATGAAAGTAATATACATCTTTCTGAAATGCAGTCAGTTATACTATCGCTTTTATCGCTAAAGTATTTTAAAGAAAATTCTCTCAAGTATAGTGCTGGACTATTTGAAATATTTTCCATTGCTCATGGTGGGAGTCTTGTCTTTGACAAGACCCATGACTGATAGTGATGTGGAAAATGTAAATTGTGGGACCCCTTCCTGGCGCGGGGCCCAATTAGGAGCAAATCGGTCTAAGCTGGCCCTGCTTATCTGACATTAGACATAACCTTATATCATATACTTATATGTATGATATTTATAATGTGTTTTTTACTCGTATAAAATACATAATTAAAGTTTGGCTTATCTGTACTTACCTGACATTTTCTTACATTTAGATGTTCCTTGTTCACGTAAACCATTCTAAACATTAAAAAAAAGACATTTACTAGTAAGAAAATGAACATTAATTACAGGCTAAAGTAAATTACACAATATTTACCTACTTCGTATCAAACTGATTACACTGTTGTTGGTTTATTCGTATTCTAAAGAAGCCTGTAAGTAACACATTCTGATATCATATAGTCTATATGTACCACATTCTAATATCATACAGTCTATATGTACCCCACTCTAATATCATACAGTCTATATGTACCACATTCTAATATCATACAGTCTATATGTACCACATTCTAATATCATACAGTCTATATGTACCACACTCTAATATCATACAGTCTATATGTACCACACTCTAATATCATACAGTCTATATGTACCACACTCTAATATCATACAGTCTATATGTACCCCACTCTAATATCATACAGTCTATATGTACCCCACTCTAATATCATACAGTCTATATGTACCACACTCTAATATCATACAGTCTATATGTACCACACTCTAATATCATATAGTCTATATGTACCACACTCTAATATCATACGGTCTATATGTACCACACTCTAATATCATACGGTCTATATGTACCGCACTCTAATATCATACGGTCTATATGTACCGCACTCTAATATCATACGGTCTATATGTACCACACTCTAATATCATATGGTCTATATGTACCACACTCTAATATCATATGGTCTATATGTACCACACTCTAATATCATATGGCCTATATGTACCACACTCTAATATCATATGGTCTATATGTACCACACTCTAATATCATACGGTCTATATGTACCACACTCTAATATCATACGGTCTATATGTACCACATTCTAATATCATACGGTCTATATGTACCACATTCTAATATCATACGGTCTATATGTACCACACTCTAATATCATACGGTCTATATGTACCACACTCTAATATCATACGGTCTATATGTACCACACTCTAATATCATACGGTCTATATGTACCACATTCTAATATCATATGGCCTATATGTACCACACTCTAATATCATATGGTCTATATGTACCACACTCTAATATCATACGGTCTATATGTACCACACTCTAATATCATACGGTCTATATGTACCACACTCTAATATCATACGGTCTATATGTACCACACTCTAATATCATACGGTCTATATGTACCACACTGTAATATCATACGGTCTATATGTACCACATTCTAATATCATACGGTCCATATGTACCACATTCTAATATCATACGGTCCATATGTACCACACTCTAATATCATACGGTCCATATGTACCACACTCTAATATCATACGGTCCATATGTACCACACTCTAATATCATACGGTCCATATGTACCACACTCTAATATCATATGGTCCATATGTACCACACTCTTATATCATATGGTCTATATGCACCACATTCTAATATCATATAGTCTATATGCACCACATTCTAATATCATACAGTCTATATGCACCACATTCTAATATCATACAGTCTATATGTACCACATTCTAATATCATACAGTCTATATGTACCACATTCTAATATCATATAGTCTATATGCCCTAATTGTTGGCAGGTCTAGCCTTCAACAGACGTGACCTATTGCTCCCGCGCTAATTTGGGTTTACCCCCCCCCCCCCCAAACTCTTGTGGAGAATATGGAGCGCGATACAGATACGCAAGTCTTCTACCTGTAACAAAAGTATACTCTCGGTTACAAGATGCTCTCACAGATCCTCGTGCACTGCCACTCACCCCCCCCCCCAACCCCGTAAGACCGCTGCTGACTATGGTTTGTTTGTTTACTATCCTGACAGATGACAATTGCTTCACCTCCCTTGATGACCGCTGTTCTCGACTGAAATCGATTGTTATTGTTTGGTGTAACGCATAATGGAAGTACATTGAAATAATAAACAGACTAACTGATTTGAATAAAATAATTTGATTGGGCTCACATGGGTGTTCTCTTAATGAACCTCTGCATGGAGTCCCACACGCTTATTTTTATACCGCATGTATGTATTACTTTGGAGACGTGAGGCGCGATTTTTAATGTCCTTTCGGTCAATGGTCCATTCGGCTCGCAACTTCAAGACAGCCTTGAGCAGCAGTAGGCGAATATCTTCAGCTGTCATTCATCAATAGCACATAATGCAATAATTAAATATGATAAATGTACATATTTATTTGGTTTTCATACATTCACAACAATTTGACTAGTATTAGATCATTGTAAAAAAAAATTTATCTTACTTTATACGACTTGGCTGTTTTTTTAAATGTTTTCCAGAGTCAGAATCTGTTGAGGATAAACGTCCGAAGTTTGTTGTTCATTTGTTATATAGGTCAGTCGGATCGGGAATTTCCCGGATACAACATTTGTTTAACGGAAAATTGTACCGGATATGAACTAATATTTTTAGATACGTTTGTTGGCGATAATGTAGTTAATTAACGAGACGTAGAAACTAATTGGCTCTCTGCCAAGTTATCTACAAGAATATTACCAAAGAGCTAATGCTTAATTAGTATTGTTTACTTTTATCAAGCATTTTGTATTGCTAAAGATTTGAGGAAATATATTTTTCTATCCTCTCCATTTCTGAGAAGCCGGCTAGTTTAAGTGGCGTTCATTGATAAAACAACGGGTGGCGCTTATGGCGCGTCCTGGGTATCTTGTTCTAAAGGGCCCACATAACCTACATCTGTAGCTTTATTTTTACTGTAGGCCCAACATAGTACTATCAGATTTGTATTGGTGTGTGACTGTAGTAGGTTGTATATTGTACTGTATATTTGTATTGGTGTGTGACTGTAGTAGGTTGTATATTGTACTGTATATTTGTATTGGTGTGTGACAGTAGTAGGTTGTATATTGTACTGTATATTTGTATTGGTGTGTGACAGTAGTAGGTTGTATATTGTACTGTATATTTGTATTGGTGTGTGACTGTAGTATGTTGTATATTGTACTGTATATTTGTATTGGTGTGTGACAGTAGTATGTTGTATATTGTACTGTATATTTGTATTGGTGTGTCATGTCTTGTCCGTCAAAGAGTAAACCGAAGGATATAAATGTTGCCATATCTACTAGGGGTTCATCTCTCATACCATAGACAACGAGCCATAAGTACAACAGACAGTTACAGACGTTCTGTTAATAAGTTCACAATACCAGCTCCTGCTGGCACTACGTCCAAATTGTGCAGGAACTAAAATAGTTTGAGATGAATCACTCGGTGCAGCCCCGTAGCCAAAGGGGGGAGGGGGGCACTGGGGGGCCGTGCCCCCCCCCCGCTAGGTGTGGAGTGCCCTCCCCCCCGCTTAAAAAAGAAAAAGATGAAAAAATAAAGAAAAAGTAACTAAAATGAGAAAAACTGCCCCCTTGCTGGGTATTGGTGCCCCCCCCCCCCGCTTACTTTGACCTGGCTACGGGCCTGACTCGGTGTCTACATTTCTTAGTAGCCACAAGTCTATGATCTACTACACACAACTCGCTTTTGCTATCTAGCACTCATATGTATTTCTCCTTCTTTCTCACAAATTAAACAAAGTATGGCTAAACATTTGCTGGATATCAGTTATTTATAAATCTTAAATATCTACAGCCTCAAGTCTTAACTTACACTTTCCTGTGACAATTTATTTCGTGAACATTGAATCATTGATTAGAGGATGCCTTCTTTACTAGAGAGTTCCAATACAAACTTAATTATCATCTCACCGAGTAGGCACACAACACCTTGTACATTCCAAAATGTCGGTTCCTAAATATATCCCACCTCACACTGGACCAGTCATACTGGACATTCGACAAGTTTTAGTTCTACCACCCAGCTCTCTTCAGTATTACTTTCTCTGTGAAAATCTTAACTACCCCCCCCACCCCACCACCCACGAAAGAAAGCCTCTCTCTCTCTTTCTCTCTATCTCTCTCTTTCTCTCTATCTCTCTCTTTCTCTCTATCTCTCTCTTTCTCTCTATCTCTCTCTTTCTCTCTATCTCTCTCTTTCTCTCTATCTCTCTCTTTCTCTCTATCTCTCTCTTTCTCTCTATCTCTCTCTTTCTCTCTATCTCTCTCTTTCTCTCTATCTCTCTCTTTCTCTCTATCTCTCTCTTTCTCTCTATCTCTCTCTTTCTCTCTATCTCTCTCTTCTCTTTCTCTCTCTCTCTTTCTCTCTATCTCTCTCTTTCTCTCTATCTCTCTCTTTCTCTTTCTCTCTATCTCTCTCTTTCTCTTTCTCTCTATCTCTCTCTTTCTCTCTATCTCTCTCTTTCTCTTTATCTCTCTCTTTCTCTTTCTCTCTATCTCTCTCTTTCTCTTTATCTCTCTCTTTCTCTTTCTCTCTATCTCTCTCTTTCTCTCCCTCTCTCTTCTCTTTCTCTCTCTCTCTCTCCCTCTCTCTCTCTTTCTCTCTCTCTCTCTCTATCCTAACCAAGATGGTGTGAAACTAAACTAATACACTTTCCCGACCCAACGTCAGCTGGTACGGTGTAAGTCACCCACACAAGTACTCACCAGTTCCTATTTATATCTTTTTACACTGAACATCATTTTTTTCTAACACCCCCCCCCCGCCCTCTCATAGTTTTTCTTTCCCCTTTTCCCAATTTTAATAAGATGTCCATGTGCAATGTCCAGTATACTTGTGGCCCAACCGACATTTCCAGAACACCAGTTTGACTCACTTCAAGTTACAACCAGGTTATTCTGATGAAACCCAACAAAGAATCACCTTGACACTGTTAATAAATTGTAACTTATTAAAGAAATATAAAATTAATAAAATATAATAAGCGAAAATCTCCTAGTATTCCAAACATAATATTAGTTTTTGTTAGTATCACGCCGCTAGTTTACTTAAGTTTTATCAGCTAATTCAAGTGCCGTGGACGGGCTCGGTAAAATGGACCCTGGCCCGCAGTTCAGTGACCTCCCTGCCTTGGATATTTAAAATATTTATATAAATTATCATTACAAAAATTAAAAGCGTGGGTGTATACAATATACTGGACAATACAAGTGAATACATGGAATATATTACCTCGGATATCTATGACCTAAGAAAGATTGAAACATGCATGCATTTATTCCCTAAAAAATAATCTAAAATATGCCCTAAAATCTAAAATATGCCCTAATGTATACCTAATTAATCTAAAATTTAATTTAAAAAATATATAATTAGTAAAATATCCACTAAAAAAATCTATCATGTCCTAAAAGTAAATAAACAATTTGCAATAAACTCATAGGAAAAACAAAACGACCCGATCACACACAAATTCTTGACATATTTCACAAATGAGCTAAAAGTTAATGTTTTACTTTACAACGTTTTCATTGGATAAGCCCATAGATATACAAGATCTATGGATTAGCCTATCAAATCTGTACGACATCACATGTCTTTGGTTTCATCGAAATTTTATTAACTCCATTTTAGTCTTTTTATGGGCCCTGAGGGGCACTAGGCAGAGAATGTCATGTATATGTTGGGGCTGTAAGTATAAGTACCTGTCGAGGCCCAAAAAACATCAGATGGGATAAGAATTTATACTGAATATATTAGTCAGCTTGTCAAGATTCAAAGTGCTGTTAACAGAATTTCCACTTCTATACATGGTCAAATAGGTGGGACATATGGGACATATGGGACATATGGGACAGGTGGTCGGGTGTTGTTGAAGTTCGACTGTCAAAAGATGTATCCTAAGTGAGAACTAAGAACATTCTTTTTTCAGGTCCTAGCGAAAATTGGTCTCACAAATCCATCCAGTTTTAAATGGGTACTTGGCTTAAGTTGGTGGTTTAAAGGCAGCTGGTCGTTGTGCTAAACACACAATCCATATATATTCCTAAGTTTCTGAAAAAAATAAATTGTACACTTCATCTGTCCCGATGGCCCTTTAGGGCAAAGGGAATTTTTTTTTCAACCTAGTCAAATGTGCGGAAAAAAGCATAAAATTCATCAAAGAGCAGAATGCGGTTTTAGAACTTTAGAAGTCACATTAGGACTACATTTCAATCAATGTAAACTCATTATATTACATTAGGACACCATTTCAATCAACGTAAACCCATTATATTACATTAGGACTACATTTCAATCAACGTAAACCCATTATATTACATTAGGACACCATTTCAACCAACGTAAACCCATTATATTACATTAGGACTACATTTCAATCAACGTAAACCCATTATATTACATTAATACACCATTTCACTCGTGTGGAGTTGCTGATCTTCCATCGAGCGCCTCCCCAGGTGGCGGATAGGGGAATGCCCACCAGATATGGTAGGTACCGGGGAAATCAAATACCCGGGGCGGACCAAAATCAGCAAAACCTGTTGCCTTACAGGAAGTGGAGGGATCCACAAAGGCTAGGGAACCTTGCCCGAAATGCAAGGCAGCTATCCAGAGAGCTGAAAGGGAATCATCCCAGATGGTTGTGCGCAGGGCCAACAACCCAGCCATGGAAAAAAAAACTCGTTATAGAAACCAAAAGGAAAGACAAGCCAGAAAACACAGTCAGAGAGAGCAGAGCTCCACAAAGGAGATTAATGAAGTCATGTGGGGAAATTCATCAGAATCCTACATGGCCGACTACTCTGCTCAAACCAATGAAAACAAAAGCCTTCCTAATCCAAAAGACACCATTCATACTGGGAACCTGGAATGTCCGAACTCTCTTAGAACCAGGGAGATGCGCCCAAGTTGCAAAAGAGATGTCCAGCTACAAACTACAAATACTGGGCTTAAGCGAAGTCAGGTGGAACACCTTCGGGGAAACTAGACTACAGTCAGGTGAAACAATGCTCTTCTCTGGGAAAGAAAATGAAGATGATAACCACGAAAATGGAGTGGCATTTCTGTTAAAGAAAGAGGCCTTTAATAGCCTCCTTGAATGGGAACCCGTTTCTGAAAGAATAATTAGAGCCAAGTTCCTGTCCAGGTTTAAAAACGTCCACATCATCATGTGCTATGCTCCAACAAATCCTTCACACGAAGAGGACAAGGCTACCTTCTACGAACAACTGCAGTGTACAGTCGACAAAATACCCAAAAGAGACATATTGATACTCATGGGAGATATGAATGCCAAAATTGGAAACAATAACAAGGGAAAAGAAAAGACAATGGGCATGCGTGGAATGGGCAACCTAAATGAAAATGGAGAGTTGTTCACCAACTTCTGTACCAACAACGAACTGGTTATAGGTGGCAGCATTTTCCCACACAAAAACTGTCACAAGGCAACATGGATCTCACCAGACCAACAAACAGAGAATCAAATCGACCACATTGCGATACGTCGTACATGGAGGAGTACATTACAAGATGTAAGAGCCAAAAGAGGAGCAGACATTGGATCGGACCACCACCTGGTTGTAGCCAAGCTCAAAATAAAACTAGCCAAACAAAGGAGAAAAGCCAGTGGGAGAATAAGATTTGACTTAGAAAAACTTCAGCAAGAACAAAAGAGAAATGAATTTCAAGTCACACTCCAAAACAGATTTTCTGCCCTACAACCAGATGACACAGAGGATGACATAGACAAAACCTGGAACAACTTCAAAGACACCATCATAAGGACATGCAAAGAAATATTAAGTCCAACACATGAAAACAAAAAGCACTGGATAAAAGAAGAGACATGGAAAAAAAATCGAAGACAGGAAACGGGCAAAACAAATGGTAAACCAAGCAAAAACAAGGAGGCATAAACAGCTCACCCAACAAGAATACAACACAACCTCAAAAGCAGTCTCAAAAATGCTCAGAAAGGATAAAAGAACCTTCTACAATAGAATGGCAGAACGAGCAGAAGAGGCAGCAGGGAAAAATAACATGAAACAGCTGTACAAAATCACTAAAATCCTGAGTGGCAAGAGATCAAATTATCACGTACCAGTACGAGACAAACAAGGCAAGCTCCTCTCTTCCATTGATGATCAACTTAAGAGATGGAAAGAATATTTCCAGGAAATGCTGAACAGACCAACCCCTCTGAATCCACCTGTCCTTATTACAGGTAAAACACTGAATATAAACATAGAAGAGATATCCAAAGAAGAAATATGGAAGGCACTACGCCAAATGACGACAGGTAAAGCACCAGGCACCGACAATATACCACCCGAAGTCCTAAAAGAAGGAGGAACTGGAATTGTTAACCAACTTCATAATATATTTAATAAAATTTGGTCAACCGAAACTCCTCCTGCAGAATGGAAAAAAGGCCTACTGATCAAGATCCCAAAGAAAGGAGATCTATCACAATGTGATAAATGGCGAGGAATCACCCTACTCTCGGTGCCAAGCAAAGTATTTAGCAGAATACTACTCACCAGAATAAAAGAAGCTTGCGACAGCCTCCTAAGAGAGGAACAGGCTGGGTTCAGAAGAGGAAGGTCATGCATTGACCAGATTGCCACTCTACGTATCATCATTGAACAAACTATTGAATGGCAATGCCCTCTCTATGTCACATTTGTAGACTTTGAAAAGGCCTTCGATAGTATTGACAGAGAGACAATGTGGACAATCATGAGGCACTATGGTATACCAACCAAGATAATAACCATCATTAAAAACCTCTACTTAAACTTCACATGCCAAGTAGTACACAATGGTAGAGTATCAGAGGAATTCAGCATTACAACTGGAGTCAAGCAGGGATGCCTCCTTTCACCACTTCTGTTTCTTCTGGTTCTAGACTGGGTAACCAGAGAGGCTTATGCTGACTCTGGTAAAGGAATCCAGTGGAACCTGGTGAAGAGGCTAGAAGACTTAGAGTTCGCAGACGACCTGGCCATACTGTCCCACAAATTACAAGACATGCAAGAGAAAGTCTCAGCCCTGGATAGTACTGGACAGAGAGTTGGTCTCAAGATAAACCAGCAAAAAACAAAGATTCTGAAAATCAACCAACAACAAGATGGCACAGTAGAAGTAGGGAATCAAAGTCTACAACAGGTAGAAAACTTTGTATACCTAGGGAGTGTGGTCAGTATAACAGGAGGAACAGACGAAGACATAGAACGTAGAATAAACCTGGTACGCCAAGCATTCGCTAATCTAAAAGCCGTCTGGAGATCCACATACATTTCTTCTAAAACCAAATTAAGAATCTTTAACACCAATGTGAAATCTGTCCTACTCTATGGGTCTGAAACTTGGAAAACAACAGAGACAACAAGTAATCGACTACAGACCTTCATCAACAGATGTCTAAGGAACATAATGAAAGTAAAGTGGTATGACAAGTTAGAGAACACCAAATTGTGGGAGAAGTGTGGACAGAGATCCATTGTGCAACAAATTCTAGAGAGAAAGTTGAAATGGATTGGACACACTCTTAGAAAAGATACAAACAACAGAACCAGGCAGGCCTTAGACTGGAATCCTCAAGGCAAACGTCACAGAGGAAGACCCAAGCGCACATGGAGACGCAGTATACTAGATGAGACCGGGCGATCAGGGAAGAGCTGGGAAGAGCTTAAAAAACTTGCTAGAGATCGTGACAAGTGGCGAGCTTTCACAGAGGCCCTATGTTCCACAAGGAACTAAAAGGAAACATGATGATGATGATACACCATTTCAACCAACGTAAACCCATTTATTACTTCAGAATGTCTCTTATACTTAATGGAAACAATGGTCGTATAGTTTTTTGAGTTGATTCAAAAAGTATTCAAAACAAAAACAGTCATCTGATGAAAAACATTAAAACGAAGTCAAAATTTGTATGCAGGTTAAAATTAAGAAATGTATGCTACGTTCTACTTAAGTGTCATGTGATCTAACTTGAATAAAATGATAAATAGATACTGTCTTGCAGTGTTTTAATGACAGATTAAAAAAACAGTAACACAAATAATAAATTATGAAAATCTGCTGAGTACTCATAGATGCACATTGTACAATCTAACTCATTTTATTTGAAATGACTATAGTTATGCACATTGTACAATCTAACTCATTTTATTTGAAATGACTATAGTTATGCACATTGTACAATCTAACTCATTTTATTTGAAATGACTATAGTTATGCACATTGTACAAACTAACTCATTTTATTTGAAATGACTATATTATGCACATTGTACAATCTAACTCATTTTATTTGAAATGACTATAGTTATGCACATTGTACAATCTAACTCATTTTATTTGAAATGACTATAGTTATGCACATTGTACAATCTAACTCATTTTATTTGAAATGACTATAGTTATGCACATTGTACAAACTAACTCATTTTATTTGAAATGACTATATTATGCACATTGTACAATCTAACTCATTTTATTTGAAATGACTATAGTTATGCACATTGTACAATCTAACTCATTTTATTTCAAATGACTATGGTTACTCTTTACCCGAAGTTCTCAACTGGGGATAAACGTATCCCAAGGGTTACGGGGAAATGTTAATCAGACCAGTGGCGTAGTGAGGGGGGCAAGGGGGTATCATGCCCCGGGCGCTACTCACAAAGATGCGCCAAATGGTATATTTTGCATTTTCGAATGGGGGGGGGTGCTAAAAAGGTATTGTGCCCCGAGTTAAGCTGGCTACGCCACTGAATCAGGGGTACGCAAATACATACAATATTTGTTGTAAACAAACAGGAGTTTGAAAAAAGGTGTCCAGTTTTCTGAATGTATCATCACCAAACCACGTGACCAAATCTCACATTAGAAAATAACTTCACTTATTTACGAACTGACGAGTGAGGGGTACTCTCTGACATACGTTCGCACCATTTGGGTTGAGAGCCACTGCAGTATACTCAGTCTCTGTCGGTGGTGAATGTTTTTGTTGTGATACATTCAAATAATGACATTGTTGTGATACATTCAAATAATGACATTGTTGTGATACATTCAAATAATGACATTGTTGTGATACATTCAAATAATGACATTGTTGTGATACATTCAAATAATGACATTGTTGTGATACATTCAAATAATGACATTGTTGTGATACATTCAAATAATGACATTGTTGTGATACATTCAAATAATGACATTGTTGTGATACATTCAAATATGACATTGTTGTGATACATTCAAATAATGACATTGTTGTGATACATTCAAATAATGACATTGTTGTGATACATTCAAATATGACATTGTTGTGATACATTCAAATAATGACATTGTTGTGATACATTCAAATAATGACATTGTTGTGATACATTCAAATAATGACATTGTTGTGATACATTCAAATAATGACATTGTTGTGATACATTCAAATATGACATTGTTGTGATACATTCAAATAATGACATTGTTGTGATACATTCAAATAATGACATTGTTGTGATACATTCAAATAATGACAGAAGGCTGCGACTGAAGTTGTCTTTGGTCATTTATAGTCAACAAGGAGGGGGTGGGGGTGGAGTGAGATTTTTTTTTTTTAGAATTACAACTGAGGCTCATTTTCATTTGTGTCGGTAAGGAGGGTGTCATGGCGTACATCAATCAGGAAACCTTTTTGTAACTTTTGTGAACTCATTAACAGAAAATATGAAAATTAATTGTCAGAAATATCTATCTCTTAAGTGCGCTTATAATTACTTAAAAGGAATAAAAGTATGATTTTTAAGGCGCTCTAATCTTGAATAACCTAAGGTCAGAAATATGGTTTTTTAAAACAAATATTTATTGATGAATAGTTCTTAGAGTACGTGCAATATGGCTTCAATCGCTTAAGAATTTAATTTACAAACAAATTGAAAAATATTATTTGCTATGAAATTCCGAGTTCTGATGAAGATTATTAGAAAGAAGTTCACTTGATACTAGACTAAAACAAAACATTGAAAGCCAAGTTATTTTTACTAATCTAACCTTTCTTTTGTGCTGTGTATGTTGTGAGATACTTGGGCACTAGATATGATGTAACTATCCTTTTTTTTTTACTCAGATTTTTTCCGGGTTTATAAATTTGACTTATTGAACTGAATCATTATGTGACTCGTCTAGTTTGTAACTTTGACCTATTGAACTGAATCATTATATGACTCGTCTATTTTTCAATAATCCGCTTGTTTTACACAAAAACATTGTGATTACTAAATGTGGTATAATGAAAGTAACGTATGAAGATATATCGCTTCTTAAAAAAATTCCACTTTACAAAAATTCAGTTTAAAACTATAAACGAAATCTACTACAGACCCAACCAATACAAATTAAAAGTTTTTTTAATGAGTCCATGCATCAGCCCCGTAGCCAGGCCCGTAGTCAGGTCAAAGTAAGCAGGGGGGGGGCACCAATACCCAGCAAGGGGGCGCCTTCTCATTTTAGTTACTTTTTCTTTATTTTTTTCCTTTTTCTTCTTTTTTAAGCAGGGGGCACTCCACACCTAGCGGGGGGGGGGCACGGCCCCCCCAGTGCCCCCCTTGGCTACGGGGCTGCCCATAGCCAGGGGGCACTGTGGGGCCGTGCTCCCCCCCCCCGCTTAAAAAAGAAGAAAAAGAGGAAAAAATAAAGAAAAAGTAAAGGTGCCCCCTTGCTGGGTATTGGTGTCTCCCTGCTTACTTTGACCTGGCTACGGGCCTGCCATGCATCCGAGTTGGTAGATATATTTTAAAGATAAAATTATGACCGAATAAATTAACTAAATAGTACATGTATTGCAACCTCTTTTTTTTTTTGGAGAATTTATGTCACATGTTCAAATAAACCAGTCGACAGCCATGAGCGCTCGTTACTATAACTAAGCTGTGTCAAGATAAACCTCGCCAAGCAAGGTGTCCAAAAATAAGACGTATTTCATTGGCGAATTACAGTAATAAAAGGAGACAGCATCATATTGTGAAATTAGCAGGTAAGTAAATATCTACCAGGTAGGTATAACTGTTTTTAATTAAGTCAATTTAAATCAAAACAAAAATGGTAATTAATGTGCTTAGTTAGTCTTAAAAGAGCATCTAAAAGGAACGGATCAAACATTTTTTTAATACCCAGCTAATTTATTGAATACAAAAAGTCAAAATTTAAAAAACACAAACAGGTTGATAGAGTTAATTTAAGATTTTATTTATTTCCCTTTATAAGTTACTTTGTCATTCTACGGTAAAACATTTAAAATTTGTTTGTACCATACATTATATTACTACTTCGTTTACTTCTTTATTTGTTTCAGTAACAATACTCAGAGCATTTTTTTTACTACATAACTAGGTGACATTTCAATCGCCCAGTTAAGAAATGTAAGTCACCGAGTAAAGCTCGAAATTCAGACACTGGGCAACAAATAAGCCATTTTATTTATAATTTCTGTGATTAGTTTAAATATAATATTTTTAAATGTAATATTTTACCATTTTATTGAAAAATGTGAGATAAGAGTGCTATTGTGAAATTAGTCTCTTAATGTTGAGTACTGTAAGATGGCGTGACTGACGTGTACGATAACTTCACCAATAAAATACAGTGGTACCTGGACATACGAGTGCCCTGACATACGAGATTTTTTATATACGAGCCGTCGAGCGAGGGATGTTTTGCTTTGAAATACGAGAAAAATTTGACACACGAGCGGGTCGGCTGGCTGCACACGACTCAGTTTACTGGCATCGTACGTCTTTGCATTTTCCCGCGCCCCAGTAAGTGTGCTAGTTGCCTCGCTGTTGAAGTATCTTTGATAAGTTGTGCTTTATGATCATTTATAGTACTTTGTCACATTTCATATTATAACAAGGGCTGCTGATTAAACTGCGTTAATTTACGATTAACGCGTCAAAAAACATTTGCGATTAAAATTTTTAACGCAACACCTAAATGCGTTAATTTGACCAAAATACTGAATGTTCAAGAAATCGATAACAGTATTTCACTCAACAAATTTGAATTTTATAGGTTTGTTCACTTATTAAGTAGATCTACCACCCCACCCTGTCGTAATCCGCACACACACACTCACCCCCAGGTATGTCGACAAAATCCCCACTTGAACTATAAATGAAGATGTATTTGTTTGATAGCCCTACGACAAGTAAACTTCCTGCTCTATTCCCGGTCGATGTAAAAAGAGAAAAATTTCATTCACTAGTTTACATTATATACTGTAGTGTATTGTTGAAGTCAACTTGAAGGTAAAAAAAAAAATAAGTGTATCATGAGCCAGATTATAATTAGATCAAAATAACAAATTTCTAGAAATTTTGTATCTTCATTTTTTGCGCAAATTTTTTTTATCGCTTTAATAGTTTCATATACATGACACCTGTCAATCAAGGCCTAGACTGTACACGAGACAGTGGTTGTATTTTTCAGAATTATTGTGACACGGAGCTAAATTTAATATTTTATATAGGGCTGTTTTTTTTTAACTACAATTAAAGCGTAATTAATGTGTTAAAAATATGTGACTACATTTTTAACGCAAACATCAAAATGCGATAAATTTTAGGTAAATGTTGTCATTTCAGTAATCAGTAATTAACCCAATTATATAACCATAACCAGATGAGACAAGATTTAAAAAAAAGCAAACAAAAAATACCCCGAACACAGAAACTGTCACGTTGTCATAAAATCATAGCAGCTACATGGCCTTGAAACAATAGGAGTGTCATTTCTTAATTCTAATTATGACCCTCAATGATACCATTAGTCAACATCTGCAGTAGCGTGCTCCTAGTTTGATTGACAGGTGCCATGATTTGGAAAAATGGGACAGAGGGGGTACGGTGGTTGGGTAAGCTATAAGTTACGTCATCTTTGTGGGGAGAGAAGCTGCTATGTGTGTCAAAAATCTAACAGGATGGGAAAGGTGGGAATAAAAAAAAACACGTTAATAATGAGTGAGCAAGTACTTTCTGGCTATACTATTATTTTATGAAGGAAACGGCACATATGAGATAGAAATGACGTGTGTATTTTGTTTTGGGATGGGATGGGAAGTGAAGGGGTAGGTACGGTAGTGGAGGGTTGGGTAAATAAGACATACGTGGGGGGGGGGGGGCAAAGTGTAGCAAAATACGACAGGGATAGAGGGGAGAGAGGTTGAAATTCGTCATTATCTCGGAACCTTTGGTACTAGAAAAACACTTGTTTGGCATGGTTGTTGATTTAAAAAAAACTCGCATCACTTGACGTGATGGATACATGTCAAAAAATTGGTCCCAATAACTAACTCAACAGACATATGTGCTAATGCTTAAAAAATCTGTTACAATTAATTATACCTCTTTCGTAAATTAATCTGAATTGTTTATTATACCAATTTTATGCTATGATATTATGACTTACTAGTCTGAATACAAACAAAATATATTATATTGTGTCGATTAAAAAGTGCGTTAATTTGCGATTAAAAATTTTAATCATGCGTTAATTTCGATCAATTTTTTTAATCGAACAACAGCTCTAATTATAACCATGGGTCCGAAAAAAGAAAGTGTAAAGGTCAGTGCTCAGAATAAGCGGGAAATCGTAGAAAAACACGAGCAAGGTGTGTGAGTGACTGACTTGGCGAGGCGTAATATTTCAGCGATATATAATGTGAATTAAACAGAAGGAGTCGATAAAGAGTATAATACTAGCTAAGGACGTTACAATAATTTCTAAGTTCCTCCGCCTATCTCCTCCACCCTTCACCTCCGCCAGCATCTTTCGTAAGATCAAGTCGGCTGCTGATTTCCAAGTGAACACACTTAATAAAACCAGTTTATTTATTTACATTCTTTTTTATTTTGTTTTTATACAAGATTTGCAATTTATAAATACATTTTTTCTTAATCACGTAACAAAAACAACTGGGTGGCAATTTGGGGCCTGGAACGGATTAATGGCATTTCAATTCATTTAAATAGGAAAAATGGCTTTTAGATACGAGCAAATTGACGTATGAGCAACGTTACGGAACGAATTAAACTCGTATCTCGAGGTACCGCTGTATTTTAAAAAATGAAATCAGATAATAAGTTAGGCTTATTAAATAAAATGATTCAATTCTGGTTATGCTGAATAGAGCTTGATTGAGTTTTACTGAACTTTAATGGATGAATTTGATAATTGTAAATGATAATTTAAAAATAATATTTGATAATTAGATTCACTATTTATGTTAACAGCAGGCTGTATTTATCACACAGTGTAATGACCGTTTGTTGTGTGAATCTATTGACGGTATGTTTCTGGATGATTTGGTGGTATACAGCTCAAATTGGTCAAAACTTACTCTTAGGGTCGGGCCTGAAGATCATATTGATCTTATTCAGTGTACTGTTAGATTATATCGATCTTATTCAGTGTACTGTTAGATTATATCGATCTTATTCAGTGTACTGTTTGATTATATTGATCTTATTCAGTGTACTGTTAGATTATATCGATCTAATTCAGTGTACTGTTAGATTATATCGATCTTATTCAGTGTACTGTTAGATTATATCGATCTTATTCAGTGTACTGGTAGATTATATCGATCTTATTCAGTGTACTGTTTTATTATAATCAATCTTATTCAGTGTACTGTTAGATTAGTATCGATCTTATTCAGTGTACTTTGTATTCCACTATGAAAAGTTCTTAGTTGGCCCTACAGTTGACCTAGGTCTTCTCCATGGTGCCTGGCGGTGGGCTTACCTTTAGTTTAGGTCACAACTAGTTCTGCTTTGTGGTCACTCCCCTCTCAGCCCTGTACCCAGAACGTGTTTGTGTCTCAATGTCCACTGATATAAAGGTAAGATCCGGTCGTGATTTTTGTCCATTTCCTGTGTGGAGAGTTGGTTTTGACTTCCTGTGTAGAGGAGTGTTGGTTTTGACTTCCTGTGTGGAGGAGAGTTTGTTTTGACTTCCTGTGTAGAGGAGAGTTGGTTTTGACTTCCTGTGTAGAGGAGAGTTGGTTTTGACTTCCTGTGTGGAGGAGAGTTGCTTTTGACTTCCTGTGTAGAGGAGAGTTGGTTTTGACTTCCTGTGTGGAGGAGAGTTTGTTTTGACTTCCTGTGTGGAGGAGAGTTGGTTTTGACTTCCTGTGTGGAGGAGAGTTTGTTTTGACTTCCTGTGTGGAGGAGAGTTTGTTTTGGCTTTCTGTGTGGAGGAGAGTTTGTTTTGACTTCCTGTGTAGAGGAGAGTTTGTTTTGACTTCCTGTGTAGAGGATAGTTTGTTTTGACTCCCTGTGTAGAGGAGAGTTTGTTTTGACTTCCTGTGTGGAGGAGAGTTGGTTTTGACTTCCTGTGTGGAGGAGAGATGGTTTCGACTTCCTGTCTTGCAAGCAATGTGATCTGTTGAATAAGTAGCTTTGCATCCCCAAGCTGAAGATATCTCATTGAAAACTCTTCCAATGGCGGTTCTAAAGATAGGACCAGGAGTTCCAACAGTTTTGTGTTAGAGCAGGAATTTACTCGTTAGAGCAAGTTGTATTTCCTTACATCCTTGACGTCATCAACCGTCGGAAAAATCCTTTCACTATGGCTCACAGCCTTACCCCCACCCTCAACAGTAGTCAGGCAGTTTCTGACAAAGGTGACTAACACAGAGCAGATCTTGCAAACTGGTGGCGGAATATCAAGTGACAACAGAAGGCCGTATTCTTTACTACGGACATTCCTGAGGCATTTCTACATCAAGATTGCCTCATCTACATTGCTACATCAACCTTGTCACATCTACATTATCACATCAACATTGCCACATCTACATTGCCACATCAACATTGCTACATCAACCTTGTCACATCTACATTATCACATCAACATTGCCACATCTACATTGCCACATCAACATTGCCACAGCTACATTGTCACATCTACATTGCCACATCTACATTGCCACATCTACATTGTCACATCAACATTGCCAAACCAACGTTGCCACATCAATATTGCCACATCTACATTGCCACATCAACAATGAAACATCAACGTTGCCACATCAACGTTGCCACATCAACATTGCCACATCAACATTGCCAAACCAACGTTACCACATCAATATTGCCACATCTACATTGCCACATCAACGTTGCCACATCAACGTTGCCACATCCACATTGCTACATCAACATTTTATGTTTATTTACAATGTGAATTCACTTATTTATTTACATTCTTTTTTATTATGTTTTTATACAAGATTTGTAATTTATAAATACATTGAATTTTGTTTTATTTTTGTTTGTTTTTTAAAAGAAATTCAAAAGCGAACGAAAATTGCAGCACTAAAACAGCACCTTAAAAAATTGCAGCACTAAACAGCACCTTAAAAAAAACGAAGTCACCGTAAATTAAAAAAAAAACACAAGAGTTTCATAGAGCAGCGAAAATATTTATTTTTTTTTGCTGACTAATAGAACACAAAAGATCAAAACATTTGGTTGTATAGAGCAAAGATCTCGAACTTGCCTGTACAGTTAACAGATCAGCAACAATAAATATACTCTGTGAGGTGAGTTAGTCAAGTTTTGTTAGAATTTAATTTTATACATTTTGTAAAACTCTTCGGTTTCCAATAAAAGATGAAGAATTATAGAAGTTAGTTCATCTTCCTCTGTTAGCAAGGAATATTTCTATCCATTTATAACTGTGTTATGTTTAAATTGTTGTTCGGTTCTGATGGTCGCTGTGCAGGAGCGGTCTTTATAGGTGGCGACTAGGGCACCCGCCACAAATGTGACGCTTATGGAGGGCCACGCGATATGAAAGAAGCTTTTGACTAGCAATGGGGGGGGGGGGGGTTGTTGAGCTATAGAGGGGCTGCCATTGAAACATTTTGTTTTTTGCCATTTCATGACTAAATCTTGTTAAATTATCTATGACTAAATCTTGTTAAATTATCTATGACTAAATCTTGTTAAATTATCTATGACTAAATCTTGTTAAACTATCTATGACTACTAAATATTGATGAAAACTGTCTGAAGTGCAATGTTTGGAAATTTTTAGGGCATTCTGTGTGCATGCTACACTTAGATAAATACATCATTGAACATAGGACAAAACAATGAGTAAATACTGAAAATTACAGTCTGATACCTCTTTTAGTTTTTGAAATATTCACGTTCAAATATCGCGAAAATGTAAATGTCACGCGCACTCGCGACTACCCTTAAAAATTTAAAAAATCATATCTCAGAAAGTTTTTGACCAAATGGCCTGAAATTTTCAGGAATCACTCAACTTTGAATGTACCACAAGCCCTGAAAATTTCAGGAAGATCTGAGGGGGTCGGGTGAACACCACTGGTTGAGTTGACATGGAATGACCCTCCTAGAACATGTGAAACATTGTACAATACACTGTACTGTAATATGATCATAGAACATGTGAAACATTGTACAATACACTGTACTGTAATATGATCATAGAACATGTGAAACATTGTACAATACACTGTACTGTAATATGATCATAGAACATGTGAAACATTGTACATCGTAATTATACTTAAATGAAGTGGGCTAACAACGGTCTTGGCTCACAACGTCACGGTCCTGAGATATAGGGTACTACAGTTTTATGGGGGTCAACCTCAAACATTAAGTGCGAGATCCCTAATTTGTTAGAGACGCCATCAAATATGGCTATTAATTATTTTTTTTAACGAGAAATTGTTTTATTGAATAAATCGATTTGATCATGTCTATATCATATCAACCTGTAGCGCTTAAATTATAAAGTAAGTAACATTTACTGTTTCATATTCGTTGATTTTGAAATTAATGAGGTCAAATTCACTATAGACAATTTAACAGCTGCACCGTAGTCATATACAATTTAACAGTCACAACGTACTCATATACAATTTAACAGTCGCGCTGTAGTCATAGACAATTTAACAGTCACACCGTAGTCATAGACAATTTAACAGTCGCAACGTACTCATAGACAGTTTAACAGTCACACCGTAGTCATAGACAATTTAACAGTCACACCGTAGTCATAGACAATTTAACAGTCGCAACGTACTCATAGACAGTTTAACAGTCACACCGTAGTCATAGACAATTTAACAGTTGTGCTGAAGTCATAGACAATTTAACAGTCACACCGTAGTCATAGACAATTTAACAGTTGTGCTGTAGTCATAGACAATTTAACAGCAACACCACAGCACCAGTCACTTTATGCCAACTACTGTATCTAATACAGCAAACACCACAGCACCAGTTCCGCCGTTCAGAAATGTTGACCCTGCTGTCACTGATTCACCCCAACAAAAAAATTTGTAATGGCTGCTACATGGACGTTGGCCAATCCCAGGCTAAGCCCAGCAACAAAATCAGCGCGTTGCCGCTGAATAAAAGCGTCCACCCACCTGGTACAAAGAGATGCTGCCTTCCCCCCAGCAAGCCGGGCGTGACAACGGAGACGGCTGATAGTGAAATTGTAGGCAGTCAAAGTTGCCAGGACGTTGACTCGATGATGCAAGGAGATAATGTTATGGAAAATAAAAACACTAGCGCTGACAGGGCACCCGGTGGGCATGAAGGTAACCTAGTCTTAGCCTAGTTTAATCTAGTCTTAACCTAGTCTTAATCTAAGTATTACTGTCGTTAAAAAATGGTTTTTACTAGTATAAAAAACAATAATTGTATTATTGACTGTCAGCAGTTATATCGGTTGAAGCTCTGGTATTAAAGAAATACTAACATTAAAACTTGTGTATATATTTGAGCCCTAACTAAATGGGGGCTCAGGTGAACTTGGTTTTAGCCTAAAATCTGAATTCATGATACTGTACTTGGTGAATTACTTTCTTAACTGAGCGACACCAAAGAAATGACTGTACTTTTGTAGGAATTCCATCTAAACTGACCATCTTAACTGACCATCTAAACTGACCCTCTAGACTGACCCTCTAAACTGACCATCTAACTTGTTTCTTCAATCGACTGATGGTTACTTTATGCGCCCAGGTCCTAACCCATACGCCCCTTACGCCCAACATCAGCCGCCACCCCAGTACGCCAATGGGTACCCACAGTACCAGCAGCCACAGTACTATCCGCCCCCGGGGTACAGCGTTCAAGAGGGCCATAGTGTGCCGTACCAGAACCCACAGACCCACATCATCTACGTCATCCCGCCACAGGAGCACGCCTACACTCACAGCAGCCAGACCACCGTGGTAGTTCCACCAGGACAGCCCCCTGGTGCCGTCTACGTCACGCAGCCAGCCTACGTCCAGCCTGGACAGCAAATAGTTGAGTAGAGCATGTTTTGTTTAGTTCCGAATAATTTGCCTTAGTCATGTTTTATTTCGTTCCTAATATATTTCCTATGTCATGTTTTATTTTGTTCCTAATACATTGCCTAAGTCATGTTTTGTTTTGTTCCTAATACATTGCCTAAGTCATGTTTTATTTTGTTCCTAATATATTTCCTAAGTCATGTGTTGTTTTGTTCCTAATACATTACCTAAGTCATGTAAACAGCTAACTGGAGAATTGTGTCTGTTTATTTCTTAATACATTACCTAAGTCATGTTACATCCTTCGTAACCACTGATGGGGCGGTTTCATTTTGTCGTGCCCTTCTTTCATTCCTAACCTAGCTAAGAGTACTTCGGGACCACCATAGAAGACAGAGTAGGTGGCAGATGCCTTACCCTACTGGTACAATGTTTTGGGAACTTTTACCTGGGCCTAAATAAAATAAATCCCGGATCTGTCAGCGGTGATAGAATTAAGGATCTTGAGACTATAAATAGACCAAACTATTAACCAATCGACGTTAAAGAAACCAATGTAATGATATAAACTATGACTTTGTTGATTGATTTACAGCTGGTTGTAAGACAATGTAATGATTTAAACTATGACTTTGTTGATTGATTTACAGCTGGTTGTGAGACAATGTAATGATATAAACTATGACTTTGTTGATTGATTTACAGCTGGTTGTAAGACAATGTAATGATATAAACTATGACTTTGTTGATTGATTTACAGCTGGTTGTAAGACAATGTAATGATATAAACTATGACTTTGTTGATTGATTTACAGCTGGTTGTAAGTGTGAAACCTCTGGAAGACCCACGAAACAGAGCCCGTAAGTTACAGTGTGTATCGTAGAGTTTAAAGGGGTCAGGGGTCAGAGTTAGGGTCAGGGTTGTATTTCCCTGTACTAAAGAACTAGTAAATATTATTTAGTAAGTTATCACACACACGCACACACACACACACACATATATATACATATATATATATATATATATATACTGAATATGTATATTATACGTGTGTTTGTGTAGCCAACATGTTTGTGTGTGTGTGTGTGTGTGCTTGTGGAATGTGTACATGGGTTGTTGAAGTCTATACTTAAAAGAGTATTTCACTCAACAGTATTCATTCGTAAAGTCTACTCCATCTTGTTAGTCCAGCTGATCTTGACCACTGTAGCAGTTTGCTGTGCCTTTTTTATGTAAGTCATTTATACATCAGTACATTTATACATCAGTACATTTATACATTTTTACATTTATACATAAGTACATTTATACATTTTTACATTTATACATTTATATTTTCAACTTTATGTACATTAGGGTGATAACAAAAAAATTTTTTTTTTATGAAACCACTTGCAATCGAGGAACTTTTATGTGTAATTTAAGAATATAAATTGCGTTTTTATTTTTTTTTTTTAAAAAGTTCCCCCACCTACCCATTTTTTGGAAGAAAAAAGTGAAAAAATATTTTTTTTTTAAACAAGGACATGTTTTTTTTAGCTTAATTCAAAAGAGTATTAATAATAACTAATCAACTTGTATTAACAAATAAGATATAGAACAGTTAGTAATATTTACAGAATATACAAGAAATGTTCAAAACATATTTTGTCCTATGAACTTCAGATTAAAAAATTCAATTTTTCTCGATTTCGCATTAAGTTCCTCCATCAGTTTTACAGCACGTTCAGCAATTTGGTTAGATTTGGGAATGTCAATTAATGACTTCTCGACTGACCAATGGGTCTTTAAACAGTTAATTGCCTTCTTGCATTTTATCTTGATGAGTGAGGTAAACAGTTCATTGAAGGACGCTTCATTGTAGTGTTGCGAATCGAACCAAGCATTTGCCCATTCGTAGCAGATGAAGTTGCAGGCAGAATCGAGAATGCTGCGCCACTCTGGTATCAGAAATAATGCTATAACAGTAAATATTGCACGTGAGTTCTATCTTGCCTGGTGTAAATTTGGTAATTTATTCCAGCTGATGCGAAGCCAACGTGGGTTCTCGCCTGTGCTAACATCTTCTGTCGCAAGAAGCGGTAATCAGCTTGAAGAGTGACATAGTTTTGTGTTAATTTACCAATGAAGGAATAGTTGAGTTCTGGTTTGCTCGTTGGCTCTTGAATAAGAAAATTCATGACATGTTTCAGAAGCAGGTAGAGTACATGGTGCAGACAGTCAATATATTGTGGCTTCTGAAAGCCATTGCTCAAGACATCATCCTGTATGAGCTGTACAATCCCGTGCAAATGGTCAGTATTTCTGCGGTCGTGTTGCAAATTAACATACAAATATTTTCTCAAGCATCATATTCATCAATTAGCTGATGGAGTTCATTGTGAATGGCCGCGGCAGAACCACTCTCACAAATGAGAATACCGAGTTTGATTTCGGTTGTCATATTTTTCAGCAAACCTACTTGATTCTCTTCCCCTTGCACTCTTTTACCATCAAACTGGAGACAATAGGGATCTTTGCTTTGAAGTTTTTGAACAATTTTAGTTTTTATTTTCCTTCCTTCAGAGATTACTCGTTTCCAGACACCCGCCTGACTTGGAACCGGCACACCATGACCCTGTTCAGCAATGGTTGCAAGAACGTCATGTGCTTTATGTGTAGAAATGTTTTTCAGTACTAGTAAACCCGCCGTTCTAGTGCTTGCTCTTTGGTATTTCGGTTTGCATTCAGAAGATGACGTTTAAAAATAGTTGGCGACTCGGGTGAAGAAGCAGAGGTTTCAGAATCCAAGATTTTGAGACAGTTGTATGTTTTTGTGTAGGTTTTGAGACAGTTGTATGTGTTTGTGTAGTTTTTGAGACAGTTGTATGTGTTTGTGTAGGTTTTGAGACAGTTGTGTGTGTTTGTGTAGGTTTTGAGACAGTTGTATGTGTTTGTGTAAGTTGTGAGACAGTTGTATGTGTTTTTGTAGGTTGTGATTGAGAAGAGCTGGCTTGAGATTGAGTTTTTGATAGTCGGATTCGTTTTCTTGGGTGGAATGATTCCAAAGGGGCTTGTTTGACCATTGAATAACCAATCTTTCCTCCACTGTTAACTTGCCTCTGGTAGAGCTATTTATCCTCTGTGCTTTTCCATTCTCCATTAACGTTGGTGACATCAAATAACTGAGAACGTGTTATCAGATGGTTTCTTTTTGTTTTTGTCATATAAATCAATTAGACCATTGAGTTTCATTCTGATTAGTGTGCTGGATAATAGTGGAAAGTCTAGAATTTCCCTCCAAAGCAATTCTATATCAATAATCATAATTTTGATTCGATCCAGTCGCCGTTTCTGGCTATTGAACAGAAAAGTGAAGTTTTCAAGAATTTGACGGTTTGTCGGCATCCGTGTGAGATTGATTAGCTTTTCAACAGATAGAATTCTTGGATCCCTATTCTGTTTAGAAGATGAGGGTAGATGTCTTGTTTATAAACAAATGGAAACAGATGACTGGAATGTGCTTAAAAGCAGTCTAGAAAGTCATATAAAAATTCAGTGTGAAATTGAAACCGATCGTCAAACTGCGCGATATGAGAAAACAAAAATTAAAAGGTGGGGGAACTTTTTTCAATTTAAAAAAAATTAATGTTGCTACTGTCATCTACATACAATTGTTCCTCGAATGTAAGGGGTTTCAGTTTCGTTACGAAAAAAAATGAAAATAGTTATCACCCTAATGTACATGTATACATTTATATTTTCAACCTTATATACATTTATACATTTATATTTTCAACTTTATGTACATGTATACATTTATATTTTCAACCTTATATACATTTATACATTTATATTTTCAACTTTATATACATGTATACATTTATATTTTCAACCTTATATACATTTATATTTTTCTACCTTATCAAAAAATAAAATGTGACACAACCATAATTATTTTGTATTCAAACACTTTTTCAAAATATTAAAAGTGCTACTATTAAGTATTTGTTGTTAAGTTGTTGTTTTTGTTTCAGCCCGGCTGTCAAGACATGGATAACTACACATTTTTATTGGATCTATGTTTTCTTGTAAGTAGGTCATCTGGTATGACATAATTAAATCAGTTGTATTAGATAAATGTCGTGTAATACAATTATTAATGGTTGGCAATGATGCTGTCTTAATATTATCCGGGCAGAATGCCGCAACTACTCTCGTGCTAAAGTTTAGAAATGCCCCCCACCGCCCCCGCCTAATAAGGCCACTGATTGGTCAGTTTCTCTAAATCTGTGGTATGACTTTGTCTGATATCAACATGACTGGTAAAGAAATTCTTGCTAGAGAATACAATGCGCCATCAATCATCTGGAAGAACCACTAAACCACAGAAAAGACACGGAGTTTGAGAAATCAATGGCAGATAGATGCAGTAGACATTGCTGTCAAATCAATGGCAGATAGATGCAGTAGACATTGCTGTCAAATCAATGGCAGGTGGATGCAGTAGACATTGCTGTCAAATCAATGGCAGGTGGATGCAGTAGACATTGCTGTCAAATCAATGGCAGGTGGATGCAGTAGACATTGCTGTCAAATCAATGGCAGATAGATGCAGTAGACATTGCTGTCAAATCAATGGCAGGTGGATGCAGTAGACATTGCTGTCAAATCAATGGCAGGTGGATGCAGTAGACATTGCTGTCAAATCAGAGACAGCGGCACTTTTGGACCCCTAACCAAACTGTATCAGAAAAAAGAAGAAACAATATTCATTCGAATCGGGCAGAGCAAAACATGAGAACCCCTGTGCTAGACACATTGAACTCGTGGACATTTGTTAAAGAGGAAGATTAAAAAATAGTTTTGAAATGATATACATATTATTGTAGTATTATCAGGCACGCCGAGATGGGGGGGTCAGGGGGTCATTGCCAGGGGGCCCGCATCTGTAAGGGGCCCGGCCGCCCCGACCATGTCAATTTTTTCACGACTCATTGTTTATTACGGGGCCCGAAATGGTGTCCTGCCCTGGGGCCCTTGTTGGCTCTCAGCGCCCCTGAGTATTATGCCATATACACGACTATACATGTAGGCTTAAAGACTCTATACTTATTTAAACATAGCGTTTCTTTGCAAAAGTTAGTTAAAATTCATGCAACATTTTAAATTAGTCATTGTTAAACTCTGGTTATGATAAACTTATTTCAAGTAATATTATCTTACATTTTTTTACAAAATGCTACGGGAATATGTTATTTAAAATCAAACATCTTTTTCGGAAGAATATATTTTGAAACAATCTGTATTTTATAAAAAGGAAACAAAAATCTACATGGTCTTATCAGTGGCGTAGTAGTGAGTGGTGAGCAGGGGGACATCATGCCCCGGGCGCCACTCACAAAGGGGCGCCAAATTGTATATTTTACATATAATATTATATGGTTTTCGAATGGGGGGGCGCTAAAAATGTATTGTGCCCCGGGCGCGAGTTAATCAGTTGGACGGGAAAAATCATTAAAAAATACACGATTGTTTGTTTCTCTTGTTTCCATAGATTTCTCTACTTGGCCTGTGTCATCTTGATGTGTTGCCTGACACCTTATATGCTGAGCACCAACTGCATCAGTGTCTTTGTATTAATCACGATAGTAAGTTTTGTTCTTATACTGTCACCGTGCCTACAATCAATATTCACATTCTCTCTAAACATCTCTAAACAATCTCTAAATATCTTTAAACAACCGTTTCCGATACGATTTCTGATCGCTTTCTCTAGAGCTAACGGATTTTATGGAATTTTAAACGATGCGGTATATGATGGAAGATTTCTTGTTTCCTTCAGAATAAGTAACAAATGTACAGTGCCCAGGGCAGGGCCATCCTTTGCGTTGTTGTTTTTTTCTTTCTTTGTTGTTGTTGTTGTTGTTTTGAAAGGGGGGGGGGGTAAGTTTTGAGTCCTGGGCATAAATTTTAACAATGTCACAGCTGCCAATCTTGAATGAAACAACTCAAGTCCTACCCCCATGACCCAAATGTTGCCCTATTAACACGGTGTGTGATAAGTCTTCAGAATGGCTTTTCTTGTGGTGACGATTTTCAATTTGTATTTGGTTATATTAAACTAAACGTCGTTACAGGCGCTCTTATAAGTTGCCAACCCTAGTCAGCCAACTGTTATTTTGTTAATTTAGATATTTTCTTTTCGTATTTACATTAAAATGCCGGGAAATTGATGAGCATTGCAAGCAAATATTTGAAGTATCTGATCATAAACATCAAGCGTCTTTCAAAACATCCGAGTGAATGAAACAAATAAAAATTGTGAAAGCAAGACAAAAAAAAATCAAAATCACTCAAAATAGAAGAAAGGTGTATCAACTTTCACTTTAAAAAATGTTTTACCATAATGAGTATGACTGAAATTAATCATAGTGCGTCGATCTTACTCGAGCCAATGTTTGATTTTCTCGATAATTCTCAAACTTGTCAATTCAATAAAAATGAATTTAATTTTGAAATGTATAGTACAAAAAACTAATACTTTCGACACATATATATCTGTGTCTGTGTGTGTGTGTGCGTGTGAATGTGTGTGTTGTGTGTGTGTAATATATACATGCTGATCTGTTTTGAAATATTTCGTTTATCTGCAGACTATAGCGATGGCCGGGGTGATTAGTTTCACAACAGTGTAAGTCAATCATACGATCGATCAGTCAACAGTCAATAAGTAAATCACACGATCCATCACTCAACAGCCAATAAGTCAATTATACGATCCATCAGTCAACAGTCAATAAGTCAATCACACGCTCCATCATTCAATAAGTCAATCAAACGATCCATCACTCACAGTCAATAAGTCAATCACACGATCCATCAGTCAACAGTCAATAAGTCAATCACACGATCCATCACTCAACAGTCAATAAGTCAATCACACGATCCATCACTCAACAGCCAATAAGTCAATTATACGATCCATCAGTCAACAGTCAATAAGTCAATCACACGCTCCATCATTCAATAAGTCAATCAAACGATCCATCACTCACAGTCAATAAGTTAATCACACGATCCATCAGTCAACAGTCAATAAGTCAATCACACGATCCATCACTCAACAGCCAATAAGTCAATCACACGATCCATCAGTCAACAGTCAATAAGTCAATCAAACGATCCATCAGTCAACAGTCAATAAGTCAATCACACGATCCATCACTCAACAGCCAATAAGTCAATTATACGATCCATCAGTCAACAGTCAATAAGTCAATCACACGCTCCATCATTCAATAAGTCAATCAAACGATCCATCACTCAACAGCCAATAAGTCAATCACACGATCCATCAGTCAACAGTCAATAAGTCAATCACACGCTCCATCATTCAATAAGTCAATCAAACGATCCATCACTCAACAGCCAATAAGTCAATCACACGATCCATCACTCAACAGCCAATAAGTCAATCACACGATCCATCACTCACAGTCAATAAGTCAATCACACGATCCATCAGTCAACAGTCAATAAGTCAATCACACGATCCATCAGTCAACAGTCAATAAGTCAATCACACGATCCATCACTCACAGTCAATAAGTCAATCACACGATCCATCACTCACAGTCAATAAGTCAATCACACGATCCATCACTCAACAGCCAATAAGTCAATCACACGATCCATCAGTCAACAGCCAAAAAGTAAATCACACGATCCATCACTCACAGTCAATAAGTCAATCACACGATCCATCACTCACAGTCAATAAGTCAATCACACGATCCATCAGTCAACAGTCAATAAGTCAATCAAACGATCCATCAGTCAACAGTCAATAAGTCAATCACACGATCCATCAGTCAACAGTCAATAAGTCAAACACACGATCCATCAGTCAACAGCCAATAAGTCAATCACACGATCCATCACTCACAGTCAATAAGTCAATCACACGATCCATCACTCACAGTCAATAAGTCAATCACACGATCCATCACTCAACAGCCAATAAGTCAATCACACGATCCATCACTCAACAGCCAATAAGTCAATTATACGATCCATCAGTCAACAGTCAACAAGTCAATCACACGCTCCATCATTCAATAAGTCAATCAAACGATCCATCACTCAACAGCCAATAAGTCAATCACACGATCCATCAGTCAACAGTCAATAAGTCAATCAAACGATCCATCAGTCAACAGTCAATAAGTCAATCACACGATCCATCACTCAACAGCCAATAAGTCAATTATACGATCCATCAGTCAACAGTCAACAAGTCAATCACACGCTCCATCATTCAATAAGTCAATCAAACGATCCATCACTCAACAGCCAATAAGTCAATCACACGATCCATCACTCAACAGCCAATAAGTCAATCACACGATCCATCACTCACAGTCAATAAGTCAATCACACGATCCATCAGTCAACAGTCAATAAGTCAATCACACGATCCATCAGTCAACAGTCAATAAGTCAATCACACGATCCATCACTCACAGTCAATAAGTCAATCACACGATCCATCACTCACAGTCAATAAGTCAATCACACGATCCATCACTCAACAGCCAATAAGTCAATCACACGATCCATCAGTCAACAGCCAATAAGTAAATCACACGATCCATCACTCACAGTCAATAAGTCAATCACACGATCCATCACTCACAGTCAATAAGTCAATCACACGATCCATCACTCACAGTCAATAAGTCAATCACACGATCCATCAGTCAACAGCCAATAAGTCAATCATACGATCCATCACTCACAGTCAATAAGTAAATCACACGATCTATCATTCACAGTCAATAAGTCAATCACACGATCCATCATTCAATAAGTCAATCAAACGATCCATCACTCACAGTCAATAAGTCAAGTATACGATCCATCAGTCAACAGTCAATAAGTCAATCATACGCTCCATCATTCAATAAGTCAATCAAACGATCCATCACTCAACAGCCAATAAGTCAATCACACGATCCATCACTCAACAGCCAATAAGTCAATCACACGATCCATCACTCACAGTCAATAAGTCAATCACACGATCCATCAGTCAACAGTCAATAAGTCAATCAAACGATCCATCAGTCAACAGTCAATAAGTCAATCACACGATCCATCACTCACAGTCAATAAGTCAATCACACGATCCATCACTCACAGTCAATAAGTCAATCACACGATCCATCACTCAACAGCCAATAAGTCAATCACACGATCCATCAGTCAACAGCCAATAAGTAAATCACACGATCCATCACTCACAGTCAATAAGTCAATCACACGATCCATCACTCACAGTCAATAAGTCAATCACACGATCCATCACTCACAGTCAATAAGTCAATCACACGATCCATCAGTCAACAGCCAATAAGTCAATCATACGATCCATCACTCACAGTCAATAAGTAAATCACACGATCTATCATTCACAGTCAATAAGTCAATCACACGATCCATCATTCAACAGTCAATAAGTCAATCACACGATCCATCACTCAACAGCCAATAAGTCAATCACACGATCCATCAGTCAACAGCCAATAAGTAAATCACACGATCCATCACTTACAGTCAATAAGTCAATCACACGATCCATCACTCACAGTCAATAAGTCAATCACACGATCCATCACTCACAGTCAATAAGTCAATCACACGATCCATCAGTCAACAGCCAATAAGTCAATCATACGATCCATCACTCACAGTCAATAAGTAAATCACACGATCTATCATTCACAGTCAATAAGTCAATCACACGACCCATCACTCAACAGTCAATAAGTCAATCACACGATCCATCACTCAACAGCCAATAAGTCAATCACACGCTCCATCATTCAATAAGTCAATCAAACGATCCATCACTCACAGTCAATAAGTTAATCACACGATCCATCAGTCAACAGTCAATAAGTCAATCACACGATCCATCACTCAACAGCCAATAAGTCAATCACACGATCCATCAGTCAACAGTCAATAAGTCAATCAAACGATCCATCAGTCAACAGTCAATAAGTCAATCACACGATCCATCACTCAACAGCCAATAAGTCAATTATACGATCCATCAGTCAACAGTCAATAAGTCAATCACACGCTCCATCATTCAATAAGTCAATCAAACGATCCATCACTCACAGTCAATAAGTTAATCACACGATCCATCAGTCAACAGTCAATAAGTCAATCACACGATCCATCACTCAACAGCCAATAAGTCAATCACACGATCCATCAGTCAACAGTCAATAAGTCAATCAAACGATCCATCAGTCAACAGTCAATAAGTCAATCACACGATCCATCACTCAACAGCCAATAAGTCAATTATACGATCCATCAGTCAACAGTCAATAAGTCAATCACACGCTCCATCATTCAATAAGTCAATCAAACCATCCATCACCCCACAGTCAATAAGTTAATCACACGATCCATCAGTCAACAGTCAATAAGTCAATCACACGATCCATCACTCAACAGCCAATAAGTCAATCACACGATCCATCAGTCAACAGTCAATAAGTCAATCAAACGATCCATCAGTCAACAGTCAATAAGTCAATCACACGATCCATCACTCAACAGCCAATAAGTCAATTATACGATCCATCAGTCAACAGTCAATAAGTCAATCACACGCTCCATCATTCAATAAGTCAATCAAACGATCCATCACTCACAGTCAATAAGTTAATCACACGATCCATCAGTCAACAGTCAAATAAGTCAATCACACGATCCATCACTCAACAGCCAATAAGTCAATCACACGATCCATCAGTCAACAGTCAATAAGTCAATCAAACGATCCATCAGTCAACAGTCAATAAGTCAATCACACGATCCATCACTCAACAGCCAATAAGTCAATCACACGATCCATCACTCAACAGCCAATAAGTCAATCACACGATCCATCAGTCAACAGTCAATAAGTCAATCAAACGATCCATCAGTCAACAGTCAATAAGTCAATCACACGATCCATCACTCAACAGCCAATAAGTCAATTATACGATCCATCAGTCAACAGTCAATAAGTCAATCACACGCTCCATCATTCAATAAGTCAATCAAACCATCCATCACTCACAGTCAATAAGTTAATCACACGATCCATCAGTCAACAGTCAAATAAGTCAATCACACGATCCATCACTCAACAGCCAATAAGTCAATCACACGATCCATCAGTCAACAGTCAATAAGTCAATCAAACGATCCATCAGTCAACAGTCAATAAGTCAATCACACGATCCATCACTCAACAGCCAATAAGTCAATCACACGATCCATCAGTCAACAGTCAATAAGTCAATCAAACGATCCATCAGTCAACAGTCAATAAGTCAATCACACGATCCATCACTCAACAGCCAATAAGTCAATTATACGATCCATCAGTCAACAGTCAACAAGTCAATCACACGCTCCATCATTCAATAAGTCAATCAAACGATCCATCACTCAACAGCCAATAAGTCAATCACACGATCCATCACTCAACAGCCAATAAGTCAATCACACGATCCATCACTCACAGTCAATAAGTCAATCACACGATCCATCAGTCAACAGCCAATAAGTAAATCACACGATCCATCACTTACAGTCAATAAGTCAATCACACGATCCATCACTCACAGTCAATAAGTCAATCACACGATCCATCACTCACAGTCAATAAGTCAATCACACGATCCATCAGTCAACAGCCAATAAGTCAATCATACGATCCATCACTCACAGTCAATAAGTAAATCACACGATCTATCATTCACAGTCAATAAGTCAATCACACGACCCATCACTCAACAGTCAATAAGTCAATCACACGATCCATCACTCAACAGCCAATAAGTCAATCACACGCTCCATCATTCAATAAGTCAATCAAACGATCCATCACTCACAGTCAATAAGTTAATTACACGATCCATCAGTCAACAGTCAATAAGTCAATCACACGATCCATCACTCAACAGCCAATAAGTCAATCACACGATCCATCAGTCAACAGTCAATAAGTCAATCAAACGATCCATCAGTCAACAGTCAATAAGTCAATCACACGATCCATCACTCAACAGCCAATAAGTCAATTATACGATCCATCAGTCAACAGTCAATAAGTCAATCACACGCTCCATCATTCAATAAGTCAATCAAACGATCCATCACTCACAGTCAATAAGTTAATCACACGATCCATCAGTCAACAGTCAATAAGTCAATCACACGATCCATCACTCAACAGCCAATAAGTCAATCACACGATCCATCAGTCAACAGTCAATAAGTCAATCAAACGATCCATCAGTCAACAGTCAATAAGTCAATCACACGATCCATCACTCAACAGCCAATAAGTCAATTATACGATCCATCAGTCAACAGTCAATAAGTCAATCACACGCTCCATCATTCAATAAGTCAATCAAACCATCCATCACTCACAGTCAATAAGTTAATCACACGATCCATCAGTCAACAGTCAATAAGTCAATCACACGATCCATCACTCAACAGCCAATAAGTCAATCACACGATCCATCAGTCAACAGTCAATAAGTCAATCAAACGATCCATCAGTCAACAGTCAATAAGTCAATCACACGATCCATCACTCAACAGCCAATAAGTCAATTATACGATCCATCAGTCAACAGTCAATAAGTCAATCACACGCTCCATCATTCAATAAGTCAATCAAACGATCCATCACTCACAGTCAATAAGTTAATCACACGATCCATCAGTCAACAGTCAAATAAGTCAATCACACGATCCATCACTCAACAGCCAATAAGTCAATCACACGATCCATCAGTCAACAGTCAATAAGTCAATCAAACGATCCATCAGTCAACAGTCAATAAGTCAATCACACGATCCATCACTCAACAGCCAATAAGTCAATCACACGATCCATCACTCAACAGCCAATAAGTCAATCACACGATCCATCAGTCAACAGTCAATAAGTCAATCAAACGATCCATCAGTCAACAGTCAATAAGTCAATCACACGATCCATCACTCAACAGCCAATAAGTCAATTATACGATCCATCAGTCAACAGTCAATAAGTCAATCACACGCTCCATCATTCAATAAGTCAATCAAACCATCCATCACTCACAGTCAATAAGTTAATCACACGATCCATCAGTCAACAGTCAAATAAGTCAATCACACGATCCATCACTCAACAGCCAATAAGTCAATCACACGATCCATCAGTCAACAGTCAATAAGTCAATCAAACGATCCATCAGTCAACAGTCAATAAGTCAATCACACGATCCATCACTCAACAGCCAATAAGTCAATCACACGATCCATCAGTCAACAGTCAATAAGTCAATCAAACGATCCATCAGTCAACAGTCAATAAGTCAATCACACGATCCATCACTCAACAGCCAATAAGTCAATTATACGATCCATCAGTCAACAGTCAACAAGTCAATCACACGCTCCATCATTCAATAAGTCAATCAAACGATCCATCACTCAACAGCCAATAAGTCAATCACACGATCCATCACTCAACAGCCAATAAGTCAATCACACGATCCATCACTCACAGTCAATAAGTCAATCACACGATCCATCAGTCAACAGCCAATAAGTAAATCACACGATCCATCACTTACAGTCAATAAGTCAATCACACGATCCATCACTCACAGTCAATAAGTCAATCACACGATCCATCACTCACAGTCAATAAGTCAATCACACGATCCATCAGTCAACAGTCAATAAGTCAATCAAACGATCCATCAGTCAACAGTCAATAAGTCAATCACACGATCCATCACTCAACAGCCAATAAGTCAATTATACGATCCATCAGTCAACAGTCAATAAGTCAATCACACGCTCCATCATTCAATAAGTCAATCAAACCATCCATCACTCACAGTCAATAAGTTAATCACACGATCCATCAGTCAACAGTCAAATAAGTCAATCACACGATCCATCACTCAACAGCCAATAAGTCAATCACACGATCCATCAGTCAACAGTCAATAAGTCAATCAAACGATCCATCAGTCAACAGTCAATAAGTCAATCACACGATCCATCACTCAACAGCCAATAAGTCAATCACACGATCCATCAGTCAACAGTCAATAAGTCAATCAAACGATCCATCAGTCAACAGTCAATAAGTCAATCACACGATCCATCACTCAACAGCCAATAAGTCAATTATACGATCCATCAGTCAACAGTCAACAAGTCAATCACACGCTCCATCATTCAATAAGTCAATCAAACGATCCATCACTCAACAGCCAATAAGTCAATCACACGATCCATCACTCAACAGCCAATAAGTCAATCACACGATCCATCACTCACAGTCAATAAGTCAATCACACGATCCATCAGTCAACAGCCAATAAGTCAATCACACGATCCATCACTTACAGTCAATAAGTCAATCACACGATCCATCACTCACAGTCAATAAGTCAATCACACGATCCATCACTCACAGTCAATAAGTCAATCACACGATCCATCACTCAACAGCCAATAAGTCAATCACACGATCCATCAGTCAACAGCCAATAAGTAAATCACACGATCCATCACTCACTGTCAATAAGTCAATCACACGATCCATCACTCACAGTCAATAAGTCAATCACACGATCCATCACTCACAGTCAATAAGTCAATCACACGATCCATCACTCACAGTCAATAAGTCAATCACACGATCCATCAGTCAACAGCCAATAAGTCAATCATACGATCCATCACTTACAGTCAATAAGTAAATCACACGATCTATCATTCACAGTCAATAAGTCAATCACACGATCCATCATTCAATAAGTCAATCAAACGATCCATCACTCACAGTCAATAAGTCAATTATACGATCCATCAGTCAACAGTCAATAAGTCAATCATACGCTCCATCATTCAATAAGTCAATCAAACGATCCATCACTCAACAGCCAATAAGTCAATCACACGATCCATCACTCAACAGCCAATAAGTCAATCACACGATCCATCACTCACAGTCAATAAGTCAATCACACGATCCATCAGTCAACAGTCAATAAGTCAATCAAACGATCCATCAGTCAACAGTCAATAAGTCAATCACACGATCCATCACTCACAGTCAATAAGTCAATCACACGATCCATCACTCACAGTCAATAAGTCAATCACACGATCCATCACTCAACAGCCAATAAGTCAATCACACGATCCATCAGTCAACAGCCAATAAGTAAATCACACGATCCATCACTCACAGTCAATAAGTCAATCACACGATCCATCACTCACAGTCAATAAGTCAATCACACGATCCATCACTCACAGTCAATAAGTCAATCACACGATCCATCAGTCAACAGCCAATAAGTCAATCATACGATCCATCACTCACAGTCAATAAGTAAATCACACGATCTATCATTCACAGTCAATAAGTCAATCACACGATCCATCATTCAACAGTCAATAAGTCAATCACACGATCCATCACTCAACAGCCAATAAGTCAATCACACGATCCATCAGTCAACAGCCAATAAGTAAATCACACGATCCATCACTTACAGTCAATAAGTCAATCACACGATCCATCACTCACAGTCAATAAGTCAATCACACGATCCATCACTCACAGTCAATAAGTCAATCACACGATCCATCAGTCAACAGCCAATAAGTCAATCATACGATCCATCACTCACAGTCAATAAGTAAATCACACGATCTATCATTCACAGTCAATAAGTCAATCACACGACCCATCACTCAACAGTCAATAAGTCAATCACACGATCCATCACTCAACAGCCAATAAGTCAATCACACGCTCCATCATTCAATAAGTCAATCAAACGATCCATCACTCACAGTCAATAAGTTAATCACACGATCCATCAGTCAACAGTCAATAAGTCAATCACACGATCCATCACTCAACAGCCAATAAGTCAATCACACGATCCATCAGTCAACAGTCAATAAGTCAATCAAACGATCCATCAGTCAACAGTCAATAAGTCAATCACACGATCCATCACTCAACAGCCAATAAGTCAATTATACGATCCATCAGTCAACAGTCAATAAGTCAATCACACGCTCCATCATTCAATAAGTCAATCAAACGATCCATCACTCACAGTCAATAAGTTAATCACACGATCCATCAGTCAACAGTCAATAAGTCAATCACACGATCCATCACTCAACAGCCAATAAGTCAATCACACGATCCATCAGTCAACAGTCAATAAGTCAATCAAACGATCCATCAGTCAACAGTCAATAAGTCAATCACACGATCCATCACTCAACAGCCAATAAGTCAATTATACGATCCATCAGTCAACAGTCAATAAGTCAATCACACGCTCCATCATTCAATAAGTCAATCAAACCATCCATCACTCACAGTCAATAAGTTAATCACACGATCCATCAGTCAACAGTCAATAAGTCAATCACACGATCCATCACTCAACAGCCAATAAGTCAATCACACGATCCATCAGTCAACAGTCAATAAGTCAATCAAACGATCCATCAGTCAACAGTCAATAAGTCAATCACACGATCCATCACTCAACAGCCAATAAGTCAATTATACGATCCATCAGTCAACAGTCAATAAGTCAATCACACGCTCCATCATTCAATAAGTCAATCAAACGATCCATCACTCACAGTCAATAAGTTAATCACACGATCCATCAGTCAACAGTCAAATAAGTCAATCACACGATCCATCACTCAACAGCCAATAAGTCAATCACACGATCCATCACTCAACAGCCAATAAGTCAATCACACGATCCATCAGTCAACAGTCAATAAGTCAATCAAACGATCCATCAGTCAACAGTCAATAAGTCAATCACACGATCCATCACTCAACAGCCAATAAGTCAATTATACGATCCATCAGTCAACAGTCAATAAGTCAATCACACGCTCCATCATTCAATAAGTCAATCAAACCATCCATCACTCACAGTCAATAAGTTAATCACACGATCCATCAGTCAACAGTCAAATAAGTCAATCACACGATCCATCACTCAACAGCCAATAAGTCAATCACACGATCCATCAGTCAACAGTCAATAAGTCAATCAAACGATCCATCAGTCAACAGTCAATAAGTCAATCACACGATCCATCACTCAACAGCCAATAAGTCAATTATACGATCCATCAGTCAACAGTCAATAAGTCAATCACACGCTCCATCATTCAATAAGTCAATCACACGATCCATCACTCAACAGCCAATAAGTCAATCACACGATCCATCACTCAACAGCCAATAAGTCAATCACACGATCCATCACTCACAGTCAATAAGTCAATCACACGATCCATCAGTCAACAGTCAATAAGTCAATCACACGATCCATCAGTCAACAGTCAATAAGTCAATCACACGATCCATCACTCACAGTCAATAAGTCAATCACACGATCCATCACTCACAGTCAATAAGTCAATCACACGATCCATCACTCAACAGCCAATAAGTCAATCACACGATCCATCAGTCAACAGCCAATAAGTAAATCACACGATCCATCACTCACAGTCAATAAGTCAATCACACGATCCATCAGTCAACAGTCAATAAGTCAATCAAACGATCCATCAGTCAACAGTCAATAAGTAAATCACACGATCCATCACTCAACAGCCAATAAGTCAATCACACGATCCATCATTCAATAAGTCAATCAAACGATCCATCACTAACAGTCAATAAGTCAATCACACGATCCATCAGTCAACAGCCAATAAGTCAAACACACGATCCATCACTCACAGTCAATAAGTCAATCACACGATCCATCACTCAACAGCCAATAAGTCAATTACACGATCCATCACTCAACAGCCAATAAGTCAATCATACGATCCATCAGTCAACAGTCAATAAGTCAAACACACGATCCATCAGTCAACAGCCAATAAGTCAATCACACGATCCATCACTCACAGTCAATAAGTCAATCACACGATCCATCATTCAATAAGTCAATCACACGATCCATCAGTCAACAGCCAATTAGTCAATCACACGATCCATCACTCACAGTCAATAAGTCAATCACACGATCCATCAGTCAACAGTCAATAAGTCAATCACACGATCCATCAGTCAACAGCCAATAAGTCAATCACACGATCCATCACTCACAGTCAATAAGTCAATCACACGATCCATCATTCAATAAGTCAATCACACGCTCCATCATTCAATAAGTCAATCACACGATCCATCAGTCAACAGTCAATAAGTAAATCACACGCTCCATCATTCAATAAGTCAATCAAACGATCCATCAGTCAACAGTCAATAAGTCAATCACATGACCCATCACTCAACAGCCAATAAGTCAATCAAATGATCCTTCACTCACAGTCAATAATTCAATCACACGAGCCATCACACACAGTCATTAAGTCAATAAAGATTCCATCATATAAATATTTAATGCATCACAGTGCCAATCATAAAGCCAGTCACATACTCATCATTCTAATCATTCGCACATTCTACCGCACAGTCAATCACATATTACATAACACACACACAGTCAATAACATATTGCACTACACACTCACACACACACAGACAATCACTCATTCATCACACACAGTCAATCACATAATACATACAGTCAATCATACGTTTAGCCAATACTTAGTCCTCGACACACACTTACGTTTAGTGTTTTAGTCAATCGCACAGTCAATAACAAATTCCATCAAAAAAGTCAATCTTATGGCATAAGTTCACTTTATATTTTAGTTACCAGCTAATTTTCTTGTTAAATTGGAGGTTTACTAATTTGTTATTTGTTTTTTTTTCGTCTAAATATCTGTTAACAGCACAAAAGCTCAAGAAACAGTTTTGATAGCCACAGCTGTCACAACGGTAAGTATTTTTTTCTAATTCCAACAGTTTTTCTAACAGTTTTCTCCACTCAAAACTTATATTTACTTATTCCTTGCTTTATTTATTTGGGGAAAATTTTGTAATCGATTTTTGAAGCACTTTTTATAGATAGATTTTCTTGAAATTGTGCATACATATTCCTGCTTCATGACAATAACTAATTTGGCAATTAATAATGTTTTATTTTTAACAAAACCTGCGTCAATTAGTTCCTTTTTTTGTTTTAAATTAATGTGTACATAATAAAATGTTTATATTTGCAGTCTTATGTAAGTATTTAGTCACTGAGGTACGTTTGAATGTACTTCTAACTTAATAGTGCTTTATTTGAAATATACACACATAAATTAACAGCAAATATCAAATATTTCTAACCGTATTTATATTGTTTTGTTAGCAGAGACTAAATATGTCAGCCTATAAAATAAGCACCAGAACCTCAGTGAAATGTCCAGTGTTTGGAAACGTTTTGCCAACCTACATGGACATATGACATATTACAACTTAATCAAGTTTTATATTAAAGAAAAATGAAATTTAACGAAATTGCACAAATTGTAGCATCCGACATCTGCATTATATGGCAAAAAGCATCCATTCCAACAGTTTCATATACAAGAATTTTAAACAACAACAACACTAACAACAACACTAATAACAACACTAACAATGTAACGATCGGGAGAACTAACTGACAAGCGAATGGGCAGACAAGTCAGTAAGCTAAAAGATGATGATAGATTTTTTCATACATTTGAAATAGGATTTTTATCTGCTTATAAAAGTTTAACCTAACGAATTCATTTTTAGAGCATTTTCGATCTATTGAAAGTCAATGTTTTGTTTTTAATTTCTGGTTGAGAAAGTTAGGGTACAGCATCATCTGTAGGGGGCATTGGTAGTACAGCATCATCTGTAGGGGGCATTGGTAGTACAGCATCATCTGTAGGGGGCATTGGTAGTACAGCATCATCTGTAGGGGGCATTGGTAGTCTTTTGTGTTCATCAAAGTCGACAAACAAATGGGCAGTTAGTTTTTTGACAAAATTTAACTCTTTTAGAGAAACAACCAACGTTTTATTTGCAGCTTTCATCTTGACATTTAGTAGCGCCAAAATGATAAATAGTTTGTCCCAACATGTGGTCTCATATTAGTGGAGGCTAGTGCTCGATTCAAGAAAAAACCAGTGCCGGGGATGAAAAAAATTTCTGCAGCGCCGGGGATAAATGTCTATGGTTTCATCCCCGGCGAGGATGAAATTAACTAAAGCAGATATCTCCGGCATCCCCGGTGGTAAATCGAGCCCTGATGGAGGCTGTTGACGCCTAGTTTGACTCTGATCCCAACAAAACAATTTATTTCAACTGCTTACCGCCAAATTAAAAGCACGTCGTTGCTGATTTGTTTGGTCAACTTTATGTAGATCCATGTCTCCTGGGGGTAGGAGGGGGAAGGGAGGCAACAATGGCTAAGAATCGGCAGGCCAATTTAAATTACTTTTTGTTGTCCAGTTGTATTATTTGTAGCTGATCTAATCACTGGTCCTGTCGTTGTGTTAGGTTTGTGTCTTAGTTCTGACTATCATCGCTTTTGCCAGCAAGTATGACTTCACTCAACTCTACTCTATCGTCACAGTGTTCTTCTTAATTGTGGTGCTGTTTGGTATACTGGCAGCTCTTTTACATCAACAAGTGAGTTACTTTCAGAAACACTACTCATTATTATAATTACTGATAACTAATTTATAAAACTAATTCCTGAGTAGAAAAAAAAACACTGTTATGAGCGGTGCCGTAACGAGCTTAACTCGTACCCGGGGCACAATACCCTTTTAATACATTTTTAGCGCCCCCCCCCCATTCGAAAATCATATAATATTTTATGTAAAATATAAATTTGGCGCCCCATAGTGAGTAGCGCCCGGGGACATATGTACCCCCCGACCCCTAGCTACGCCTCTGGTTATGAGCACCCACCACACCCAAAGTGCCATTACTTTTCTGGGCTAATATGAGAAGAGCCATTCCTATGTCTAGGTGGGGGGGGGGGGTAGGCGCCTAGGCGGAGACTTCCGAAAATATTTAGGCGCCCTAGACAAAAATATATTTAGGGGCCCCCTCTTAGCACTGATGCGATGACTACAGTAAAAGGTTCTTTTGGTGGGGGTGGGAGGCTAGGCAATGGTTTAGTCTATTCATAAGACGGCTCAGAATGTCAGTTACCGATTCAGAGCAAGTAATGGGTCAATGGGTCATGAGTCAATGGGTCAAATAAGTCGCAAAATTGGATGGGTCACATGGGTCATGGGTCAATGTTCCCTGACCCACGACCCATCCTTAGTCTCCGCCCGACCCTAAAAAAACCGTCTTCGCGCGATTTTTTTCATTTCAAAATGGTTTCTATGGCGACGGCCGCCATCTTGAAAATAACAACATTCAATGGATCATGGGTCATGAATGGTCTGGGTCAAGAACTTGATGGGTCATATGGGTCAGTGACTGACAGTGACCCATTACTTGCTCTGTTCCGATTAAGACAAGTGCATATTTTAAGACGAGGTTTTCTCGTTGGAATAAATCTTTCTGATAAAAAATTATTGAAATTTCATATATAATTTAAAATCGGGATACATTTACTTCCACAAAATAATTTGATGGAGCTTGAATGAATCCATGCTTTCTTTAAACGGGGAAAAAAACTGATTAGTACCGGAGCGATTTGAAGTTGAATGATCTCTATAATCGGACTGAGTTCGGACTGTGATATATCGTTAGAGTTTTCACCCTTAATGCTCAATTAAGAGTGCAAATTTGTTTCATATTTAATGTACAGCTAGCTTATAAATGTTATGGAATTTATTTAACTTTTTAAAAAATGTTGACTTTACACCAGATCCCGATTTTAAAACTGGTCTACGCTGTTCTGGGAGCTCTTATCATGTGTATGGTGAGTATTTCAGTCAACACATTCAGTCAAGTTTAGCATATGTATGGTGAGAATTTCAGTCAACACATTCAGTGTTGATTACAAGAGTAGTGAATTGGTTTTAGGTCGATGTGCTATCACTGATTTAGGGCATGGTGCTATCACTGTTGTTTTGATTTAGAATATGGTTATTTATTGTTATTCTGATTTAGGATATGGTGCTATCATTGTTATTCTGATTTAGGATATGGTGCTATCATTGTTATTCTGATTTAGGACATGGTGATATCATTGTTGTTTTGATTTAGAATATGGTGCTATCATTGTTGTTCTGATTTAGGATAAAGGTGCTATCACTGTTGTTTTGATTTAGAACGCCGTGCTATCAATGTTGTTCTAAATTTACGAAACGAGCCAACAAAATGAGTTTATCGTTTCATTTCTCTAGTCTCGTGGTCTAGCGGGAGTGGAAGATAATGACGTCATTTGCTTATGTATGTAAGGACATATAGATGTATAGTGTCCTTCTGTCCTGGGCATATATATCCAACACCACCAACCCCCTACTCCCACTTTTGTTAATCCGCCAAGTAGAAAACAATCACTGTCAAAGTTCCAGGTCAAAAATAATATATAAAATACAATCTTTTTTCAAAAAGAAAGTGGATCCAAACATAATGTGCAATACCTCATGAAATACTATATTCTAAAACTAATGACTAATGGCAGTCTCCGTATAAGTTACCATCATAAAGTATTCAACATTTAGAGTTAAACATTGAAATTACTAAATTCGGTCGAGCACTTTTATTTTCCACATCAGAATAAAGTGGTAAAATGTGACATTTGCAAGTAAATTATAATTCCTTAATTAAACTTTAAGAAAATATAAGTAAAATTATCTTGGTTGTTACCCATTGTTTGAATTTGAAGCTTACAGGGCGACCAGTTTTCTAAACTGGGAGATACAAATGTTGCCCAGTTATATAGTTTGCTTTTACTTCTTTCATCCCCATCATGGCCGGAAGTGCAATGACCTGAAAATCATCCGCAGTACGTGAACATCCGACCCCCATATGTTAGTCTCTCAACTTTCTCACTCCTACTCCAGCAAGAATGAGTGTTTGTGTGGCGCTAATTAATGGGTGTTTTTGTGGCACTAATTAGTGGTTGTTTGTGTGGCACTAATTAGTGGGAGTTTGTGTGGCACCAATTAGTGGGTGTTTGTGTGGCACTAATTAGTGGGTGTTTGTGTGGCACCAATTAGTGGGTGTTTGTGTGGCACTAATTAGTGGGTGTTTGTGTGGCACCAATTAGTGGGTGTTTGTGTGGCACTAATTAGTGGGTGTTTGTGTGGCACTAATTAGTGGGTATTTGTGTGGCACTAATTAGTGGATGTTTGTGTGGCACTAATTAATGGGGCTGTTTGTGTAGCACTAATTAGTGGGTATTTGTGTGACACTAATTAATGGGGCTGTTTGTGTGGCACTAATTAATGGGGCTGTTTGTGTGGCACTAATTAATGGGGCTGTTTGTGTGGCACTAATTAATGGGGCTGTTTGTGTGGCACTAATAAATGGGGCTGTTTGTGTGGCACTAATAAATGGGGCTGTTTGTGTAGCACTAATAAATGGGGCTGTTTGTGCGGCACTAATTAGTAGGTGTTTGTGTGGCACTAATTAATGGGGCTGTTTGTGTGGCACTAATTAGTGGGTGTTTGTGTGGCAATAATTAATGGGTTTTTGTGTGGCACTAATTAATGGGGCTGTTTGTGTAGCACTAATAAATGGGGCTGTTTGTGCGGCACTAATTAGTAGGTGTTTGTGTGGCACTAATTAATGGGGCTGTATGTGTGGCACTAATTAGTGGGTGTTTGTGTGGCACTAATTAATGGGGCTGTTTGTGTGGCACTAATTAATGGGGCTGTGTGTGTGGCACTATCTAATGGCTGTTTGTGTGGCACTAATTAATGGGGCTGTGTGTGTGGCACTATCTAATGGCTGTGTGTGTGGCACTAATTAATGGATGGGCTAACTATGTGGTTTTAAACTTTTATTTATTATGATATCCATGTTTACGTTTAATTTATAGTAGTTCATCCTGACCAATCTTGTCCACCCTTGGGCTAAACCTGACATGGGCACACAACAGCCTCGTTGATCTGACCAGGACACTGGAATTAATATTAGCTCTTAGAAATAACCTCTTGTTCTTGTTCCGGCTCTCGTGTCCAGTTTAAGAACCAAACCTTTTGTGGGCCACGATTTTAAAAAAAAAGTTTACCCCCCACCCCTATGTTAAACTTCAATGTTCAGTGAAATTAATTACAGGCCCATTTGATTAACCAATGTCAAACATCTATTCAAGTATATTGTATGTAGAGATCACGATTATCAGACCACGCCTTCTTATTTTTAAAACAAATTACATTGCACACACTGACCCACCCAATGTACGCTCCTCCTGCTCTAGTATATCATCATGGACACTCAGATGTTGATGGGAGGCAAACACCAGGAGTTAGACACCAACATGTACATCTTTGGTGCCATCATGCTGTATATAGACATCCTGGTCTTGTTCCTGTACATCCTGGACATCACAGATTCAACCAGCTAGCCGAATCATTACTGAAATAATCCACTTCAAGGAGCAGAGGAACTAGTCAGATTTGAAGTTACAAACATCATGCATTAACTATTTATACATTTAACATTTCAATGGGAAATGTTTTTTTTTTTAAATGTTAGCTGATATGTTACACCTTTTCAAGTAAACCTATGTGTTCAGTTATGAAATAAAATTTGCATAATAATGTTTAGTTTTTACTCATTTGGGATATCAATGACTTTCTTTAAACCAAGTAGTTTTGGAGTTTTTGAATCAAGTTTTTTATAAAAAAGTCCACTAATTACTTAAGCTCTGGAAATGTCCCTGTATGAGACATTTGTCTCTCGATCCAATAAACAACTGAAACAGTTGTAGTTCCCTTTTATATCTCGATCCAATAAACTGAAAAAAATTATCCCCACCATATCCGAGTGGATATAGAGGCACAGCAGAAGACATATTATTGGACTCACAGGATTTAAACTCATTAGTTTTCTAATCAGACTCACAACCAGTTCACCCAAAAAGGTCCATGATCACTGGTCTTGAAACGTTGGCTTCACCTTTAACCAGATTAGAGGACAAGATTTCATTCCTAGTAATCAGACAAGTTTTAAACAAGCCCATGCAAGTTGTTTTTTATAATCCATTAACATTGCACGATAAGTTGATTATCCTTTATAAATAGCAAAGACTGAAAAACAATAATCAGCTGAATAATGACAGTCAATTACCATAATTTCATTGGGACTTGGTTAAAATTGTATGTGAAATATACTATACTACAATGGATTGATTTTCAGCTAAAGATGAGCTTCTTTGGTCAATAAATATAAACAGTGTTAAAAGAGTGCTCTGTAAGACATTCTTTGATTATAATAAATGAATTACAGATTATTCTGAAATCATATTTAAACCAAAATATTTTTTTTAGATAATGCAAAGGAATAAAAAATAAGATTTGCAATGACACTTATCTTCACAAACTATTTTTTGTGGATTTAATACAGGAATAATTTATAGTATACAAAGCAAAAATTTTTTTGTGGTTGGAAATCATCCCTTCATAATATACATCACTCACAAAACCTCAATACAACATTTTACTTGTCTAGAACAATTAGAATGAGATGAAATAAAATGACTAAAATTAATATCTCCCCTTTAGACATCTACTGAGTCCTTCAAATAGACAACTACAGAAATGTAATCATGCTTAAAATTTGATTCATTCATTTAATGTAACAAACGTCAGCACACTTGCATAATTCAACGTAGCTAACCATAAATGAGTTTTACCTCATAGATGATCACACTTTAAAATTATTTTGATTTTTTTTGCTTTTAGCATTTGTAAAAAAATTAATCCCTACTTTTTTCTGTTGTTGCAATGAGTAACTGGTCAGAAGATTTCCAAAAAAAATTATACCTTATAGAAAGCTTTCATTTTCAAACATTTCAATATAAAATACATGCAGTAATCTTTCAAAGCCTTTGCGTTAGTTCTGAAAGAAAAAGGTGATTGGCCAAAAAAGTAGGAAAATCTTCAGAATCTTAAGGGTTCAAAGCTTGCAGTGTTAGAATTGCAATATTTTCAAAAACATATTTAGAATCAGGAATTCAAAATTGTCGTAGAACACTTGTTAACTCTTAGATGGCAAAAACAAAGTTTCTTTTTGTTGTCCAGTGTTGTGTGGTTACTAACAAACAAAAAAAACCAAGTACACATTAAATAAAAAATACACCATCTATAGTTGGAACCAAGTGTTGTATTTTTTTATCAAATAAATATTAAGCAAAAAAAAAAACATTTTTGTAATGTTAACATGTAAGAATTGGTTCATGGTAAAAAAAATAATTCAGGGAATTCCACAAATGCCTTACATAAATGTACATATTTTACACCCAAATTTCATTTTGCAGCCAATTTTGTAGACACCAACTCCAAAATTTTTTCAGCACGTCCAGGTGTCAGATCAATTCCCATGTTGGATAATTCTTCTGCAAAATCATTCTTGTTGACTTGTTGACAAACAGTCTAGAAAGAAAATTTAAAAATTTCACTCAAATTTTTTTTAAAATTATTTACATTAAAATGTCTAGCAAATGCAAGAAAAATCTTTTTAACTTGTGTACCAATGCTAAAATAAAAGTGCTGTTAAGCTAATTAGTATGCAATGTTAAAAAACAAACATTCAAATAACCGGATCAATAGTTTAATATATGTACATATATTAATTTCATATGCTAAAGTCATAAAAGGAAATTCCCATTCATAGTAAAGTTAAATTGAAGAGGGGTGTAAAATGCATGGATGACAGTGTTTTAAAAATAGTGTCTGTGAATGTTAAATTAGAGAGTCACTAATGTTGAGCACATTAGAGTAGGTTTGACATCAATTTCATCTGCTCTAGCAGACTTTATAACTATTATTAATATAAAAGATAATTTAATGTTAGCAATCAACATAGCTTCTAAATGATAATTACATTATAAAAAAATATTTTATAAAAAAAAAACGTTTTTCTTGCATACTAAAAAGCAGAAAATAATTTTTCTATGAGCCTGGGAAAATTTCTGAATAAATTGGTCACATGGTAATAGACTTTATAAGAGCTTCTAATTTGTATAATTCTCTTGGCTTTCATTTATTACTTGATCTTTACCACTCTTTAAAATTTAAATAAAACTAAAATTAAACTACATTTTTTTTTGCTTAATACATAGTTATATAGTATTTAAAACCATTGTTTGTTGACTTCTTGTACATAATTTACTACACACTGATACCAAACAGCTATTGTTCATGTCTAAAAAGGCTTGATTCGCAAGATAGTTTTACTGGGTGATTAAAAAATATAATTTCGATACATTACTGAAATCAGATAAATCTTGGAAAAATCAGTGCTAGGCAAAAGTGCTAGATGGAGAAGCCTTAAGCTGGGTCTGGCCATATATCTGTATTTAGATAATTCTTAATTCTAGAAACTTACCAGCTTTGCTGTTTTCCCAAAGGGCCTGACTGGACTCCCCGCTAATGACATCAGTCTCTCTCCTGGCTTAATATCTCTTTCATTTTCTGGTGTTAATGGCAAACTGAAATTTTTGATTAGGAAGAAAAAGTTTATTACTGCCAGATAGTTTTTTTTTGCCAATCTTAGCATTGAAGTCTCCTAACACTAATTTAATATCATGTCTAGGTGCCTCTACATACATCCTATCTAGGGCATCATAGATGGGTAAAAGTCTCTGTGTTGGTGTCCACAAATCAAAAAATACCCATGCAACACATTTGATGGCATTTCTCAAAAAAGTTTTAAGGGTAAGAACCAAGAAAAAAGATGGGAAAAGCATTAACAACTACAACTGGTTCATTTGGTTAATAATATTTACAAATGTTGCTTAGTACAAAAATAAAGTTTTCATGTATAAAAAAAACTGAGTAGAAAAGGGAGCAAAATGACATAATTAGAGTTAAAACTTAAGCACCAATGAAATTTAGTGACCTTTGCACATATCACAGCAACGTGCTATTCTTAACTGTGTGCATGAGAAATATCAAATTTTGTGAAAAAAACTTTTATCTGAGAAAAGTTCCAACATACTTTTGTCTACTATATACAATTTTCTCCGCTTGACAATTTCGCAAACAATGGATCACCAAAAAGATTCAGAACCACATATTGTATTTCTATGAAACTTTGCACATAAATTATCACATTAAACTATCTTTAATTCTACAATGTAGTTTTTTTTTATACCTTTGTTTTAAAATTTGGAAAAAGACTAACCCATTTCTTATTTGCTATGCTGCCAAGTTTATCAAAAAAATGTTGATGCTTACTATTACAAACAACTCACTCTAAGGGCATAGAAAATGCATGCAATTTACATTTTAACAACTAAATAACAGACTGTTTACAAAGATATATATATTTTTTCTAAATGACTACATTAAATCCCCACCCCAAAAGACTGTTTTATATTTTTATAGTTTTTTTTTAAATTTTATTTTTAGCACTATCTAATTTACATTTATTAGCATGTACCTCTCCTTAAACCAAGCACACCCAAAACAAAACAATATTTTTCCTTTCATTAATATCCTTATTAAAAAGTTTAATGATAATTCTTGCTCTGGCATTGATTTTTTTTCTTTTTATTCAACAGTTATTTCTTGACGACCAAAGTAAAATAGATTTGGTCCCAAATTTTCTAGGCATCAGACATCTTTTTCAAACTGTTTTCTCCAATCAAAACTTCTGTTTATTTATCTATATGGGGAAATTTTTCCAATTGATTTTTGAGGCACTTTTTAGTGAAAGATTTTCTTGAAATTTTTCATACATATTCTTGCTCCATGACAATGTATGATTCAATATTTAATTTTGAAATTAATGAATTACTTTTAAAATTTTTTATTAATTTCTAGAGTAAGTGCGTGTATGAATGCAAATTTATGCGTACCCCTGCATGTTTCAAAGCAAGATCTATGCTAGCATGTAATACCGCTTGCTGGTAAGTCAAAGCGGCGGTACACAGCACACTCGCATGCATGCATGGTCTATTCTTTTTGTTTGGATTAATGTAATTAGAACAAAAGTAAATGAAGTTTACTTCATCAAAAATGATAAGATTAAAATTTATTGTAAAATTTTAAAAAATATATATATTTTAGAAAACGGTTAGTTTTAAACACTTTTTTAATAACCAAATACATGTAGTTGTGTGGAAAGTGACTTGACAATACAAGAAAAAACACTATAGGATTCAATAGCATAGTTTCACCATTATAATTGTTGACCATCTTAACCATTAACTTATTGCCATTTTTAAAAAAGACTGCGAAAATTTACCATGCTAAGGAAAGTAAAATTAATATGAAAAATGAAAGAAAAAGTTATTCTGTGTTAATAACATTTAGATCGGTTAATTTCTGCTAATGACAGAACAAAGTAAGTTTCATTTAACACCAATCTGTTTAACTATTTTCAGTAGAAACAAAATATATTATCACTGTGATACGTCATTATTACGAATGCCACTGTAACGCTCATTTCGATATTGCAAAAAAAAAAATATGCAAAAATCGGTCCCTTCCCCTTTACCTATATGAAATCCATTTAAAAAAATCGTTGTAATGAATTTTTTACATTCAGTATTAAAAAGTTTTTAAAATTCAGCTTGAGTTTAGCAGCGAAAAACAGGAAAAGAGCATTTAATTATATATGCCTCAAAATCAAGCAGAATTTGGGAATTTGTGCGAGAATACTATGAGGCCCTTCCAGTGGTAGTAGTATAGTTAAATATAAGAAGAAACAGAAGAAGAAAAGAATAATCTACAAAAAAAATTCAAAGACTTATTAAAATGTATAATTACTAAACAATAATTCTGTAGGCTTAGATCATATTAGAAATTATAATGACTATAAAAAGTGTGAGTACCATTACTGTTTAATTAACAAAAAGTCTAAAATATTGTGAGGTAAAAATTTTGTCATCTCGTTAATACATGAGGTACAATCTGTTCGCTGAATAATTTTAGTGTTAAAAATAGAGTTCCCAATCCCTTCATAATAAACAACTAACTATTACATCTATTTAAAGTATAGAAACTATACTATATCTATTTACTTTTATAGTTGTCTCTTGCAGTCCATCTCTTGTTAAGCCAGATTGTTACCGGTGATTTCCGAGAAATCAAATTTTAGGGCTACTGTAAATTTCACAATTTGCTTGGTGTCATAACTCAAATATAGCCCTTATTTTGATTATTGATTTGTGATAGTTTACTGGGTGATAGTGTCAACACATCAGATGACCAACTTGAGTTGAGCTCACAATATTTAATGTGTGCCAGAGGTGTGAATATAAAGTGAGTTATAAGTAGCAATCATGAGAGTTGTTTGTAGTCAGGAGTAGATGGTTTTTTAATGATGGACACAGAAGGTGATTTAATAATTGTACTGAAAAGACCCATTTTAATACATTTTGAGGAAGAATGAATGCCAGATGAGACAGATAGGAAATCTGGTGGCTTGCTGGTGGAGAGATAAAAGGCCTATTTCTATGCTCTCCACAAACGCATCTCCTATGATGGAAACGCACAGCAGCGAGCAAGAGGTGGACCAACAGAACGAAGCATACCCCAATCAGTACTGGTCTACCACGCCAATATGGTGGGGTTGACAAACAGAATCAGTTAAGATCTTACTACCCCAATGGTAGGAAAAGCAAGAAGTGTTGGAGATGCTGCTTTGGTTCCTGGTTGAGACAGCTGTCTTAAATTCTTATCTCCTCTATCAAAGTATGCCTCGGCCACAAACTCAAAGCCAGTCTCATTTGATGTTCCAGCTTGAAGTGGCCCGCAGCCTTATGAAAGGGAATGTAAGGAAAAGAAATCAGCCAGAGTTCCCTTCACCAGGTGGTTTGGCAAGGCCTTAGCATCTGGAGACCATCAGCGTGTTCAAAAAGCAATATTTTCAGTGTCGTGAAAAGAACGTCCGGACCCCATCAAACTGAAACTGTTTTTGGGTGTGCATTGTGCCTAACCCATTTGTGTGATGAACTCTCTTTTGCACAGTTTCATGCAAGATTAAATTAGACTGTCTTTTATACTAAAATGTCCATACATTCAGTTGTTTTTTTTCCACATTTTTTAACGTTTAATTTTTTTTTCTTAATGTTTCATTTAAATAAACATATGAATTATATATCATTTTTAAGCTTATTCATTTTTCTTTTTTATAGTATTTTTTTCGTTAAATTTCATGTTAATGTAAGCAAGCTATGTCACTTTATTCGCAGCCATTCTATTTTTTAGTTAGAGTAATCTCCGTTTGAATGGTACTTAAAGAAAGTTTCTTAAACAGCAGTATGGTACTCTAATTGTTAATGGATTCATGGAATTTCTTTTGTTAATTTTATATCACTTATATTTATGAGACATCAATAAACTTGTGATTTTTGCTCAGACTAAGCTGTGTTTCTTCATTATAAACGTAATTGAGTCACGACACTTTGTAACAGCAGTTACCTCTCTTTTCCTATGTAGTCTACCTATTCGATGCCCGGCAGCTATTTGTCCTCTGGTCTCCATCAGTCTATTGAACTAAGTCTCACTATCCATTTCTATGTCACAAAGCTCTCATTGAATAAAGTGTTGTACATGTATTGTTTATAAATAGGGTTACTACACCAGTCATTAGCCTGACACAGTTTTTTTTTTTTTAAACTGATATCCACATTTTTGTCCATCAGTACAAAGGATATCAAGTTAAAAACCTTTAAATGACATTATAATTAAGATGTTATTTACTTTCTTAATAAAATAATCTTGTATAATGAAATGTCAATAAAACTCACAATGGGTTAAATTTTGGAGTTATTAATGGCGTTTGCCCCCAAACAGATCGACTGGTTGTGCTGCATGGGGTAGTCTGTCTGAAAAAAAAAGTATTAACTCAAAATGACTTTTTTTTTAAATATCTGATCTCGAAACATTTAAGCAAAATAGAAATTTTAAAAAAAATATATAAGAAAGACTACGGTTTTAATTTAAACACTGAAAAATGATTACAAAAAAAAATGAATTTACTTACTTTGAACGAGTAAGTCTTGAAGGAGCAACTTTTTTCAATTTATTCTAAAAGATAGAGCATTATATTAAATGACAGGACATATAAATAACAATACAGGTAATCCAGTAAAAGCAGGGTTTTTTTTAACATTTAAATAACAAAACTATGGGATGTAAAAACATTTTGTTTATTAACATTAAGGGCAGAAAATGTACTTCAGTAAAATGTCTTTATGACGACCGTCAGTGTAACGAAATATTTAGTACAGCGAAAAAATTTTCCCCTTTCCCCTCCGCTTATGTAACATCTGTTAAAAAGTGTCGTTGTAACGAATTTCTTACTTATAGTACTGCGAAAAAAATAGTCCTTTTGCTAATATTTATTCCGCCCTTAACAAAAAGGTATTTTAATTTATCAAATTTCTAAAATTCAAGTCAACTTGAGCTCAACGTCATTCACATTTACTAGATAATGGGAAAGGAGAGTGTGAGGATCAAGATGTTATGTTAACCTTTAACCTCTACTGATGAGGATAATGCAAATTAATTCCACCAGGTGCAGTACTGAGTCAAGTGTAGTCTTGGAACGGAGGGGGAGGGGAGAGGCTGCGACACATTTACATAACAATGAACAGGGGGGGATAAGAGGAGGAGAATATTAGCAATGGTGGGAAAGGGGAGGAGGAAAAGAGAACTAAGACGTCAAAGGATAATCACATGAAAGTAAGGAACGTCACACGTTCACGGAATTTAAAAAAATCAATAATGCAACAAACTACCGGTCCCAGTATTTAATTAATAATACAGGGAGTGAAGAATAAATGAGTGATTTATTTGACCATTTTGTGATAAAACTATACTTTTTTTTCTAATTATAACAAAATCTATTCCAGTTAAAAAAATGTATATATTTATAAATATTATTTTAATTATTTCATTGTTTAATAAATGAGACAATATGAGTAAGAGAGACGGAAAAGACACATCACACAGGTTTCTTATTAATTAAAGGAAGTAATTCATGACAATAACTGTTACAAAAATAAATGAGTTACGCCCCTTAGTTCAATGACCGTCAGCGGTAAGTAATGAAAGCAAAAAGATAAACAAGTAGCTAAACTAATAAGAAATAAACAGAAAGAAAATGTAACATATTTTTAGCTAACTATCTCCGGAGAAATTAGTAAAATGACACAATATATGTGCATTGATACCCAAATGAACTATATCCACATAATAAGAACAGAAAATGTCATCAACCCCCCCCCCCCCATTTCTGTGTAACAAATTTTCAGTATTACAAACGAATTTCGAGTCCTCGTCAATTTCGTTATAGTGATATTTCACTGTACATACATTTACCTTTGTTTTGGCTGTTGATGTTTTAGCCAGAACAACAGACTCTTCTGAATCTTCTTCATTTATTATTCCTAAACCTGATTCTTCAGTTTTCAGTGATTTCATAGCGTCAGCACTAATTTAATAGAAGAGGAAAGATGAGTTAAACAAAAAAAAAAAAAAAAATAGTAGCTGCTCTTATGTACCAATGTTCAATTAAAAATTGTAACAAGACAACTAACCATTTCAATTCATCAATCATTTGAAGTTTTGATGTTCTTTTCATCGGACGTACAGACTCTACCGTCCCCCCAGCATCTGAAATATAATATCCTTCATAAATAAGATGTTAATGATAATACTTAGATGTTATTTAAGTAGGATGAATAAAATACACTGTATTAAGTTTAATTTTTAAAATAACTATGAGAAAGTCTTTTAATTTTTTATTTAAAATGACTTGTATATTTTATTAATTTACTTACCAGCAAACTCTTTCAATGTCATATGAGCTACTTTCTACACACACACACAAAAATAAAGTAGTATTAAGTGAAAATTATAGGATGTAAATTAAATTAAACATACATTTTTAAGCTAGTAATTAAATGTATTCTGGTTAAACATATAAATGAAAGTAAAAACGAACCGCATTCAGCTGTGATATTTGTTCAAAACGCGTGGTAATTAATGTAATGATGGCTGTCTTTTTCTTTTCCATTTCATATAGCACATTCTTGACTGAGAAGTGAAAAAAAGATACATTTACAACATTGTTTTTAATAATTCTATTTTAATTTAATGGGTTTTAAAGTGAATTACTAAGAATGAAAAAGTCATTACTTGGGAAACTTATAAGTGTAGTCTACAAATGCAGGTACCATTAGCATGTCTATAACTACAAATACAGCTTGTGAGATGAGCATAATGGCCAAATATCAAGGTAGACATATCAAGATAGACATCTGATTAGGAAAGTGTCCATTGGGGGTAAACCTTTTTACTTAGGTTAATCCTTTAAACCAGGGGTGGGCAAAGTACGTCCCACAGGCCGCATGTGGGTGTCAGAGTATATTATGCAGCCCATATTATGTACATGTTGCGATCCTATGTTAATTTTCTTTGTTAAAATTTTTTCGCTAAATTTTTTAAATTTTATTCCGACTATTTGATTTGAATCTAGATATTAAATCGGTTTTATGGTTCCAGAATATTAGTTAGAGATGCTTGACCTACAAGCACATTATGACCTGAAGAAGTTCAAGTCAGTTCTTTTGCTGGAGTTTTAAGGATGTTTGCCACAGTTAGAGCATTATCCAAAATTGTGAACAGTTACGTATTTCTCAATTAAAATTGTAGTGGTATTTCTTTCTCAGACAGATATAATCAAAATAATGTCCCTTTGGTAAAATTTTTCTCCAATGCACATTCATTGTTCAATGAGCTTTATTGGTGTTTATGTTAATACTGTAATAGTAATACTTTAGGGTAGATACTAAAGATAATTAAACAAGCAATTTAAGTCTTTTCCGTTTCAAAGGACATTTTAGAGCATTTTCAGACGGAATCCGTATTTTTTCCCCGGGTTACAGCAATAAATATTGCTCCACGCATATGGATTTAGATAAATTTAGAGAGGGAAGTAATCATGTTGAATAACTATTACAAAGATAAATAATGATTACGCCCCTTTGATTAGCTTTTATTATTTATATTTAAAATATAAGCAAAACGGTATATAAGAAACTGGCCCTGAGAGGTCAGATTGCGAAATGAACTTTTGATGTACACTTGGCAGGCTAAGACCTACAAAATGATATATACATCATGGGTCTAGGACTTATGGTTGCTGAGATATAGGGCGCTTTTTTGTTAATATAGCTTATATAGTAAAAAACGGTACTTTATAAGCCCCCTTTTACGGCCCTCAGAGGTCAGATCGCGAAATGAACTTTTGCTGCACACATGGCAGGCCAAGACCTACTAAATAATATATACATCATGGGTCTAGGACTTATGGTTGTTGCGATCTAGGGTGATGACGGACAGACAGACAAAACGGGGGACAATAGAGCATTTTTTTTCGAAAATGCTCTAAAAACATCAAATAAAGTATTCATAAACTATGAATTAATCTATCTATTAATAGATCAATGCAATATAGTAATTATTTATTATTATCATAAACTTAAGAAAACCTCTTCAGGCTTAGTATATATAATTCAAAAGAACTTTGATATTTATTTTTAAAATAGAAAATAAAAACATCAGGACTAAATCATGTACAGGACACATACTGACTCAACTGTGAATGTCAAAGTACGAATTTGAGACTAGTACAAGTTGAAAGGAGCAGTTATTCAAACTTATGATGATATGTACAAACACTCATTTAGCACATTCAGCGCTGAATTGTTTTACTCTCTGAATGTAGTTTTTTTTTCACCCTTGATTCTACTTATAATATATTAAATGAAAGAGAATGTGATGGTTTTCAATGTAAATGAAAAATCCACCTTCTTTAAATGTATTTGTTGTTATTTTAAAAATATTTATTAGCACAAATTCTTCTTCATTCTTTGGCTCTACAGCCCATTTAGGGCCCTGGCCTGCCATACTACTCTTCTCCACTTTTCCAGATCTATGGTCTTCTTCCTCCACTCTCTCACTCATATGGCTTTAAGGTCGTTCTCCAATTCTTCTAACCATCTGCTTCTTGGTCTTCCTTTAGGTCTTTTCTCATTGGGTGTTGCCTTATATATTGCTTTAGGACCTCTGTTGTTTTCCATTCTTTTTATGTGTCCTACCCACCTCAATCTATTCATTTTGATTTCAGATGTTATATTTGGTTCTTCGCATAGTTCATACAAATCTGAATTGGTTCTATTTCTCCACTCGTTATTGTCCTTTACTGGCCCATATATTTTCCTAAATATTTTCCTTTCCCAAGTATTTAGCATATTTTCTGCTTGTTTGCTGATGGTCATTGTCTAGTGCAGGGGTGGGCAAACTTTTTCTACGGAGGGCCACATTGAAAACTTGATTATCGGCGTGCCGCATATATATATATATACAATTAATAACGTATTAAAATATGAATTTATGAAAATAACCATGTATTTGTCATTTATTTCGCATTCACACTTACAATATGTACATGCAGATGGGCTGCATGCAGCCTGCGGGCCGTAGTTTGCCCATCCCTGGTCTAGTGTATGGCTTATTTAAGTTTTCTGGTGATCTGTCTGTTTTTAGTATTTTATGCAGTGTGTGATATATTCCATTCCGTACTTCTAGTCTGTTTTTTAAAGTTTTCTACTCTATCAAATGCTTTATCTCTAATTTTGAATGATTTTTCTTTTTCTTCTTTTTCATTTCTTTCAATTAGCATGTATTGAGTCTTTGATTCATTTACTGTTAAACCTGCTTTCTGAGCTGCTGTTTCTAATTCCATGAATGCTTTTGCTATATCCTTGCTTTGCTTTTCTATCAATGTTATATCATCAGCATATGCAAGGTACTGGATGAGTTCTGTAAATATTGTTCCTGTTTTCATAGACTTTGTTTTTTCACTTCTGAGGTAATGTGTTATATATAGTTCCTCGCTTATCCAACTGAACGTTTCTTATTAACTTTTCTTATGACTTTTTCTAAGGTTAAGTTGAATAGTATGCACGAAAAGGAGTCTCATTGTCTAAGTCCTTGGTTTACTTTAAATTCTCTTGAGATTTCCCTTGTATTTTCACTTTGCTTCTTACTTGTTTAATGTCATACATATTAGTCTAATGAGCTTGTGTGGGGTACACAACTCCTGCAATGTTTTGTAAAGATAATTTTTATTGATGCTGTCATATGCCATCTTGAAATCTATGTAGAGCTGGTGTAGGTGTATATTATGTTCATAACATTTTTCAAAAGTGTTTCGAAGGGAGAAGATGTGGTCCAGGGTTGCTCTGTTAGATCTGATACCACAATGATAGTTACCTAATACTGTTTCACTGAAATTCCCTATTCTGCAGGCAATTATTTTTGTTAGTATTTTGTAAACGGTGTTGAGAAGTGAGATTCCTCTGTAGTTGTTGCAGTTAATTTCAAACCTTTCTTGCGGAGTGGAAATATTAAGGCTGTTTCCCATTCTGCAGGCATTACCTCTTCTTTCCATAATTTATTGACCATCCTGTTTATTTCTAGATGTAGTGTGCGACCTCCATACTTGAGTAACTCAGCATTTATGTTATCTTCTGCTTTATTGTTTTTGGTCTTTTTTTATAATAATGTATATTTCTTCTATGGTTGGTTGGTTTTATTGCTGCGTTCTCTGCAATGTTTGGTACATCTCTTTGGCTGTCCGTATAAATGTTCAGCATTTCTTTAAAATATTCCGCCCACCTTTCTAGAACCATTTCATTTTCTATAAGGTGGTCGCCTGATTTAATAAGACACATGTGTGATCTTGCTTGAAAGCAGTTGCTTTCCTCTTTGATGGCAAGCCAAGAATATTTTACTTGAGAATTCCTCTATTTTTTCGGTCGGTTTCCATTTAAATCAGTCCAATTTTTAAATTGTATTTGGCTTTCGTAACATGCTTTTTTTTTACATGACTGGGTAGTTAGCCCTGTGCACAACCACTAGGGTGTTGCCCCTCACAGCCTTGTGGGTTGCTGCCTTTGTTTAAGATTAGGTCCCTTAGCGGCTTAGCCATATCCAATGTTCTTTCTAAGCTGAGCGTGTGAGCGATCGCTCACGCATATTTAAAGCGTCGCTCATACTACATGTACGATCGCTCACAAATTTTGGCCTCAAACAAAAATGTCGCTCAGAGACAAAATTTTTTGCTCACTTCACACCACACCTTAGAGGGAATATTGGCCATATCTGGCGAGCTTTCCCCAATCTGCCACTTGGGGAGGCCCCCAATGGGAGTTCGGCCTCTCCACATGGGAGCACATAAATTACTTTAGCATAAAAATAAAAATTCAAATTCATTATTAGAGCCAAAAGGAAAAATTATTTAATATATATTTAACAAACAAACATATAAAAGAAGTCTCCAAAATAAAACGAAGATAAGAAAATAAATTTGAAGTAAAACCATAAACAAATGAATAAAGTGGAATTTTTTAAAAATCATCCATGAAAAATTTCTTTTGGGCCATTACTTTTATTTAAAATATTTTTTTATATATTGTTGCACTACCTTACAATGAATTATTCTAAAATTATTTAAATAAAGAAAATGCTTTAATATTCAATAATGCATTACTTCATCAGCTTAAATAATAAAAAACCTGGTTTTACTGTATATTATTGTTTATCACCTTGGTTAAGTCTGTAATAAAATTAGCCTATTGTATACTTAGTAAACAATATGAAAAACCTGTATTAATAAAAACAAACAAGTTTCACTCAAAAATAAAATAAAGGGTATAATTGCATTTTAAAATAAAAATTTTACTAAGTTAATTTGTTGATACATTGGCGAAATGATTCTGGACATAATTCATGAAAAAATATCTCTGTTAAATACTATATAAAGTATATTATACTTAATGTGCATGGCTATTTAAAAAGTCCTCTGCGAATGACTAAAACTCTGCTGTTAGTGTTATTGGCTTTCAAATAGTGTAGTACCTAAATACTGATATACAATATAAAATAAAATCACAAATAACCAAAATATCAGGTATCAGAAAAAATCCACTGATTTGAGAATGCACATTTTATATAAGGTATATTATGTTGTTAAATATCACATTTACAGCCCCTAAAAAATGGTCACCCTCAATACACATTAAATTGTCTCCCAAAAACTAATACAATTATCGCCCTAATAAAATTAAAAATTATTTTAGTAAAACTGATAATTATATTATTTTGTGAAAATTTTTTTTTAAAATAGATAAGAAAAACAAATAATACTACATCACCCTTTGGGATGATACGAACCAAGTGTACTACTACCTACTCCGCTACTAATTATTAGCATGTACAAGTATAGACAGTATTGTAGTCTATAAGTAACCAATCTGTGTATGTCTTCAGATAGTATTGTACTAAAAGAAAGCTTGAATGTAAATGATTAAATGAAAACAATACTGTCAATGCCTTTGTTAGTCGTTATACAATACTATTCACATTCAGTCTGTTGACAGTTATCATACAATATTTTTTGTCTAATTCGTGTAATACTAATAGTAGTACCTAATAATGATATGACATGAAAAGTTTCTTGATTAAGAGTAAGACCCATTATTAGTCTAATGACTATTAATGTGTCAATGTTGAATGTGATATATTAATTTTATTAATCATTAATTGAACTTGAACGAAGTGGCTACGGTTACGGCCGGCCGTAATCCGTATTTTTTTTCGGGTAACAGCCATAGATATTGCTCCACACCCTAACCCTAATCCAACCCTATTCCAATATACTGGATGTTACCCTGGAAAAAAAATACGGATTACGGCCATACTCCTAATGGTGCTGGCCGTAACCGTAGCCACTTTGTTAATTGAATGTATGAAGTGTGAATGTGATATTTACCTTTGCAATCATACTCTTGTAGAAAAATGGACAGCTGCTCATTTTTGTGTGCGATGCTTACATCTTCAGCTACTGGAATAGGGTCAGATGGTGGTTGTGTAATTTTAATTCGCGTGGCTCTCTTCCTTGGCATTTTTAAATTCTTATCATGCAGAACAATACATTTATAAGTAAACAAAACTTAAAATCAACATATTTTGAATACCCGCTGAAAGCTAGCCAATGAAATTGGCCTGTATAGAAAGAAATCAAATTGGCAGGTATAAACTACTTAGTTGCAATCAATTTAACAGCATGTTATTTCATAATATCGCCAGATAATATGATCACAGAAAAAAAAAAACGGATTGAAATTTAGTTTTCAATGTTAGATAATCGCATAACATTCAGTCGTAAACAGAAGTTGGCAGCATAAGTGATATAAACAACATTAAAATCATAGATATAGTGAACGTTCTTTAAATTTCTTAGATTAGAACTATTAGAAGGGTGGTCCGGTCTGTATTTGTATGCTATTTATACGACAATTTATATACGTGTCTGATACACCCTATGTTAAAAAAAAGTTTTCCCAATATCCCATTTTAAATATAGAAGAATACATTACAATCACTACCTACTTTATACTCGTGTGTATGCTTAGTGGAATGTCTCTACTTTCTGGGTTGAATTTTATGTTCAGACATAATTAGTATTTTACAACAATATATCGAGCCGGCATTTCCCCAAGTGTGCAGTGCTCTTTGATCTGGGAGCGAATTATCTATGATATCTGAATGGAAAAAAGCACAATTCAACATTGAACAGCTTGCCGCTGCAGAAGGAACATTTGACTATCACAACCCCAGTTTTTAATCAATGGACTGCACTAGAAGCTTGCTACAAAAGTTTGCTTGGGCAACATATGAAGCCATTGTAGTCAATAAGTTGTCCCCCTTTAGCATTGAGTAACCGAAACATTTTATCTTTAGGGTGCTTCAAATCATACTGAAGTGAGATTGTTTCCTGTAGTTGTGAGGCACTGTCAGCCTCTGTCAGGAATTAAGTTTGACCTATAATGTATTGTTATGCACAATTAAATAGTAATTTGTTTAGTGACTTATTTAAAATCTGCACATTAGTATGTTGTGTAGAAAGATATTCAATATATATAACGTAAAGCTTTGCCATAATAAAACAATGATAAATATGTATGTCTTATCAGAACACTACATAAAAACGTGCCATGCTTAATAAAATATTGAATCTGTTTCGTACAGAATACCCGGGCCAGTGAATACCGTAGGCTACATGAAGCTGTGAAACAGTCTACAGTACACAATAACGAAGCTGTGAAACAGCCTACAGTACACAATAACGAAGCTATGAAACAGCCTACAGTACACAATAACGAAGCTGTGAAACAGCCTACAGTACACAATAACGAAGCTGTGAAACAGCCTACAGTACACAATATAGAAGCTGTGAAACAGCCTACAGTACACAATAACGAAGCTGTGAAACAGCCTACAGTACACAATAACGAAGCTATGAAACAGCCTACAGTACACAATAACGAAGCTGTGAAACAGCCTACAGTACACAATATAGAAGCTGTGAAACAGCCTACAGTACACAATAACGAAGCTATGAAACAGCCTACAGTACACAATAACGAAGCTGTGAAACAGCCTACAGTACACAATAACGAAGCTGTGAAACAGCCTACAGTACACAATATAGAAGCTGTGAAACAGCCTACAGTACACAATAACCAGTGGCGTCACTTGGGGGTGGTGCGGACCGCACCGGGTGACACCCTCACAAGGGGTGACACCAAAATACAAAATATCTAGTTTTAGGCCTATATTCTTATTTTGTAATTTAAAATAATTTAAAGCCGTATTTAATTTTTAAAAATAAATAAAAAATATATCCGATTATTAACAGCAAATGACTTTATAAGGCTTCGAAAAAAATTAATGCCAAATATAAAAATATCTCTGATTATTAACAGACACTGCGTACTTTTTATTATTAATTATTTTAATGAAATTATTGGTATACTTGCACTGACCTATAGATATCAATTATCGCTAAAATCCTGACCCCGGAAACAGAAACAAAAATAAAGTCGCGCATGCGCACATATATACGGTCTCTTGGAAAAAAAAATATGGAGACCGGGGTGTCATGAGAGGGGTGACACCATGAGTTACCGCACCGGGTGACACCAACCCTAGTGACGCCACTGACAATAACGAAGCTGTGAAAGCCTAAAGTACACAATGACGAAGCTGTGAAACAGCTTACAGTACACAATAACGAAGCTATGAAACAGCCTACAGTACACAATAACGAAGCTGCGAAACAGCCTATAGTAGACAATAATGAAGCTGTGTCGTCACTGACTTTGTTTAAGGTTGGGGGGGGGGTGATCAGGGTTGTTAACAATACGCTTAAATTGTATTGTCAACAGGGTTGTCAACAATACTCTAAAATTGTATCGTCAATACCGATACCAATACTTCATGAAAATGGTATCGCCAATACCAATACAAATACTCAAGTAAAAATGTATTACCAAAATCGAAACCGATACAATATATACCAATACTTTTGAGAACAACAAAATGTTTTTATTTAAAATATAATGAGTGCAAGTTTCTCAAGTTTAAAAAAAAATGTAAAAACAATAGAATACATTGTCAAAGCACAATTTTAATGCTAATCACTTCACCACTTGGCAGCACGTAAGAAGACCATCATTTCAAAATGATAATTGCTTAACCTAGAACGTAATGGCATAAAAACAAGCCCACCCAATGAAACTAGTCGCTCAACTGCAGCACTAGCCTCAAGTCCAGTGTACAGTTGCAGGTATAGTTTCTTAATGCTTGGGTAGACTGCTAATGACAGCATTTTTGATGAATTATTTTCAAGATATCTGTCTACTTCAGCAGAACTGTTACTATTAAGCAATTCGTCCTGGTTAAAGCTATCTGGAACAAACAAAATCGCTCATCTTTGGCTGTGGCAATCGGCACGTATCTCGTTACTCCCGGTGACACTAGGTGGAATTCCACGTACGATTCTGTTGCAAAATTACATTGTTTACTATCCAATCCAGAATTAGAAGTTTAACTTGATATGGTGTTTGATAACATTGACATCAAGCGACTGACTCCGCAGTAGAAAATATGAAGAGCATAATACATTGAAGAATCTGGTCCATTGTGTTGTGAACTGGGCGTTTGGGAAGGAAAAAGTAATATTGGATTTGGCTATTTGCTGCCCACACTAACCATTATAAAAGGTAAATTACAAGTAATTACTTTGCGACATAAACACCCTCTCACGGTGTGTGAACCCCTTGCCAGAGCTGTTATTGATTGCATTAATGCGCGATTCGATTTTATATTTTCTGATCCAGAGGTAAAAATGGCAGCAGTGGTCAATCCAAAATTTAAAACCAACTGGACAGACAACTTGGATCACAAGGCAGAAGTTGTAAAAACCTTAAAGCGTGCCTGCAGTGCACTAAGTGCATTTCCCATTCATTTTACTCGGCAGGGTGGTGTAGCTTTAGTACAGTCAACAGTACAGATATCTGAATCTACATATTTTTTTTTTTGCTTGTTTTACTGCTCGGCGGCAGAACCAGGACGAATTGCTTAATAGTAACAGTTCTGCTGAAGTATTTGTAATGGTGAAACCTTAATCGAAAAATTAAGTTTTCTTTTCTGTCGTTTATTAAAACATTGAACAAATAGTTGACAGAAAGAAATGAAATGAATGAAATAATATAAGAATAGCATTTATAGACATCGGCGCGCAAAGCAAAAAATTCAAAATAAGATTAAAAATAAATTGTTCCTTCAACTCGCCGACCGTGGTTGTATTGATGGGGAGGTGGATGTCGTTAATATTGGTGGGGTTGATGGCTACTAGTAGGGATTAAATTTATGTAGATGACAATGTATTAAAATCGCTATTGTTTTTCTGCAAATAGTGGCAATAGAAAAGTTTCGGTATCGAGCATCGAATTTTTTTTAATGTATCGGCGATACACAAATAGATACTTGATACAAAAAGGATCGGTAATACAGCAACCAATACTAAAAAAAGTATCGCCGATATTGTATTGGCCGATATCGATACTTCGATACTAACAACGCATACTAACAATCCTGATTATCAATACCAATACTTCATGAAAAGAGTATCGCCAATACCAATACAAAATGTTCAAACTCATGGGTCAAGGATACAGTCATATGTTTTGAAAACTAGAATTCCAGCGGTATCTTTGTTTAGGGTAGAAATAGGTTGTCATCTCAGGTCTATGACCACCAGAGGTAGGTAACGATAGATGTAATTAGGGAGACAAAGAAATACTAGCCCAGTGTGAGTTTTTAGCCGCACCAGTCCCTAGGCTGGAATAAGAGTCATTAATATGTAGATGAGTTAGAAAGGGTGTTAGGGAGCCAATCAAAATTTATGGGGCTTTGGGGCACGTGATAATTCACCATCATATAAATAAGAGATGTAACTGAGATTTGGGGCAGACCAACAGATTGACAGACCGACGATAGAGACATCAGGACACCAGTTGTAGAGATAGTTAGAGGAGAAGTTAGTGGAGAAATAATAGAGGCACAAGCTATCAAGTTATTGAGTTTTACAGTACACAAAGTCTATTTTATTGAAATATCTCTAGATAATCCTTTCGGGGACCCAGGATACTAAGTGTCAAAGTATTTCTGGATAATCCTTTCGGGGACCCAGGATACTAAGTGTCAAAGTATGGCTGTATAATCCTTTCGGGGACACAGGATAATAAGTGAGTGTACGAAGCATTTTTGTGAATACTGCTGCATACAAGCTCATATTACATATGTTTTCTTATTGTTAAATAAATATAATTGAATCGTGGAACTTTGCCTCATTGATTGGTGTGTTGTTTGAGAGTGCAACCAGTTATAATATCGGCAGCTACATAAAACCAGTATAGTTATCTGAAGCAGCCGTGAGGAACACACAGTGTTACATTGGAGCAGCATTACATCAATAAGCACATAACGTTCAAATATATATAACGTTACAATAATATTGATATGAAATCATTAATACTATGATTTGGGAATGTTTATTAAATTCAGTATTTTAATTAAACTAACTATAGTCCTACCAATTTTGCCACATAAACATTTTGGAAGCCACCTTTTTAGGGGGGGGGCAATCAAATGTTGACGTAATTTTATAGGGGGGAAGGGGTGTCTCTGGAAGTTTGACAAGTTGTTGACAAGGGGGAGGGGGGAGGTAAAAATCGCCAAAAAATTGTTGACATAAATAATGGACAGCCCCCTACCTCATATAACTTCCTAATCATTTTATAGCACATTATGAAACACAAAAAGGTACTCAGTGAACCAGGTTCTGTTTTTCTCGTGACGAGCGGTGTTAGTAAAATACGTAAAACTGTTTACAAACACAACCACATTTCTGGTAAAGATATATTCTAAAACCTGAAGATGATATTTAAGTGGAACCAATGTATCTCTCATTAATTCTACTTCGTCAATGATATGCACTACAGAAATTAACCCTTAAATCGTTCAATGATCGTTATTATTGCACTAAAGAAATTAACCCTTAAATCGTTCAATGATCGTTGTTATTGCACTAAAGAAATTAACCCTTAAATCGTTCAATGATGGTTGTTATAGTAAAGTAAGGTTCCCTTCTTAGCCCTAATGGGCCTTCGAGGCAGATGAAGTGTAGAGTTCGTTTCTATAACCTCGGCACATGAAGGGATTGTGTGGTTAGCACAACGCCCAGCCGCCTTTACTTCCCTAACTTAAAGTCAGGTACCCATTTAAAGCTGGGTGGACTTGTGGGACGACTTTGCACCAAATTTCACCTGGAAAAATTCCATGGGCCTCACCAAGGATCGAACCCAGGACTCTCAGATCGACAGTCGAGTATCTACACCACTCGGCCACCCGTCCCACAGATGGTTGTTATTGCACTACAGAAATTAACCCTTAAATCGTTCAGTGATGTTTGTTATTTTTCTTCACATTGTCTGCTAGCTTTATTTTATAATCATAATTTATTGATGATAGAAGTCTGCATTGTGTATTTTTATGTACTAAGATATATCAAAGATTGTTCTAAGAGTTGTGTCAATATCTGGGAAATACACATGTATTTTGAGAGTTTTAGGAATATGATTTTTTTATCGGTGTTCTCATATTCGATTTTTGTATTGACCATATCGTAGACAACGTAGTGCTTCATGTTAACTAATTCGGTTATTTTCTTCGCCTCAACCCAATTAAATACACCTTCATTTCTGATAACTTTCGTGTATTCATTTAGAGGGTCACTTCAATTCAGTGGTTGAGACAAGCTAGTCCAAGTGCATTCGCCATAGACGCTAGGTGGTAGCCTACATGATTTCTAGGGTTATCTGATACATTGACTCCACACAAGACTTTAACCAACCATTGCAATTGCAAAACGTGACCATCGGAATATAAGATAGATGGGATTTTGATTTGATGGAAGTCGACGTGGAGTAGGAGTAATCTTTGGACAGGCTTGAGAGTAATTAAGAGTAGTTTAATGTAAATACATTGGACGTTAAGGAATTACCAGGATATTTACTTAGGGGCTGTCCATTAATTACGTTAACAAAATAGGGGGGGGGTCAGAAAATTTTTTTACAATTGTTGACTAGGGGGAGGGGGGAGGTCAAGAAAAGTTAACGTCAACAATGTTACTTTTTTTTTTAATTTAATATAATTACTTAAATAAAGGAAAATTAAGTTTGTAGTCCTGTGTTACACACTCGCTTAACATTCAGTATTTTAATTAAACTAACTATATTCCTACCAATTTTGCCACATAAACATTTTGGAAGCCACCTTTTTAGGGGGGGGGGGTAATCAAATGTTGACGTAATTTTATAGGGGGGTCTCGGAAAGTTTGACAAGTTGTTGACAAGGGGGAGGGGGGGGGAGGTAAAAATCGCCAAAAATTTGTTGACATAAATAATGGACAGCCCCTTATTATATCATCGGATTATAGCTAAATGTTGCGTATAGTTGTCTAATAAACTTTGACGCCTTAATAAAAAAACAATCCTTAAGAATCGACCTTATAGTTGTGTCAACTGTCATTGTAGTGTTTGTGAAACCGTTGATAGCTATTTACAGTGCTTTTTTTCAGTGGGAACTCATGGGAGCTGAGTTCCCATACCTTTTTTTTTTTTTATAGACTATTATAGTATTTTCTGACATAAATTAAAAAACAGATGTGAAATGAGTTCCCAAACATTTTTCGCTAGAAAAAAAGCACTGGCTATTTACGCAAAAACAGGACATGCAACAATTACATGCGTAATGAGAGTGAGTCAAAGCAGCAATTAAACATTTTAAGGGAAGGGAGGAGTACAAATTAGGTAATTTTACTTGGAGGGGGGGGGGTCACCGAAAGTTTGACAATTTTTAAAATAAAAAAATCCATCCACGGCGGGATTCGAACCCGCGACCTCTGGATTAGAAGTCCAGCGCGCTATCCCCTGCGCTACGCGGACGTTACAGTAAATGGTAATTTGTAGGACTCATATCGTGTGTTTAGATATGCAATTCTTTGTAAGATTTACAGCATTGGGTGCATTAAACAAAAAGTAACTTGTGTGATAACTACAACTAAAATAAAAAGGGAATCATGAATTTATTTTTTTAAATGAAATTAAAGAAGCATGTTGACGGCGATTATAGTTGCCATTGACGAAGCGTCGTAGCAAGAAAGATTTAGTGGCAGCACATGCGGAAGTGCCATCTGGCGGGGTAAGTTAATGAGAAAATTCATACAAAGTACATTTTAAGTCGACTAAGATGTTTAGTTAATAGAACTACTTGCAAGCTTCCAAATATCTACAAATTAATCACTTTTATATAAGGATTGAAAAACAAAATTTGACCAACTTCATAATCTGCTGACAATATTTATCTAGTTTTTTTTCTTTCTCACTATCTATGGTATACATCAAATTTTAAACATAATGATAAACCTTCAAATATTGTTCTTATCATTAAGTTTGCTAAAGTCTGTAAAGTTAAGCATGAATTGTTATTTTACTAAGCCGTCTAAGCCTAACTAGATCATTTGTTTTAAAAGTGTGTGTAACAAAACTTATCATTAATAGAATAGATTGAATTAAAATATACAAAATATGTGACTAAAACTTTTTCTTGCTATAATATTAGTTATACAATTAATGGCCCTTTTATTATATTTCGTATAGTGTCATTTTTACATGTGGATCGCGAAAACAACCGTTTGGTGGTTTACGAAAACAAAACTGTTTGGTGGGTTAGAAAAATGACAGCTTTCACATCATTTTGAAATATTTAGGCTACACTGAATGTGACTGAGACAATTTTCCAATTCTAACTAAAAAATACATAACTGCATTGCCCTTTAGCCTCATTCACACCAACATATCTTATACTTTTTAAGTAGGCCTACATCAGAAGTTCCAATAACGTTATTTGATCAAGAGAATTGTAACTTACGAGTTACGTGATACTAAAAGACAAGGCCGTAGCCAGGGGGAGGGGGGGCTGCAGTCCCCCCCCCCTTAAAAAAAATTAATTCTAAAAATGAAAAGTTATATAATACACTACTTTATCATTGCGTTCCAATTTTTTCTTATATAAAAGTCTCCTCACAGGCCCCCCCTCCACAACAAAATCCTGGCTACGGCCTTGCTAAAAGACATATATTAGAATATACACATTTATATTTTCGTTTATTATTTAGAATGCAACTCATTTTCTTTCAATAGCTGGAATCATCTATAAGTAGCAAAATGTGTTAGAGTAAACTAATTAAGTATATACATTAGATTAAAACTTATGACATATTCTTATGCTGTTCATTGATGTCAAGGTATTAGAATTCTATATATATATACTGTATACATTTATTTATTTTTTATTATCAGTTTGTAAAAAATGTATTTTTCCAATGTCTGACACCAGTTTTTCTGTGAACATTTGTAAAATTTTCAACCGTCATTTACTGTTATTCATATATCGACTTTCTATTGAAACTTCTATAAACTGGCATGATGGATATAAGTGGAGACTAAACAAATTTGATATTTTTAACCTTTTGCTTGGTCATATCCCAAACTTCTGAATGAGCAAACCAGATGAGCACCAGGTACTCATTTTCATAATCCACATTAATTGGATTCAGAATAATGCTGAATTGTAGATTCAAAACCCTCAAATATTCAAGCTTATTAAATAATTTACCATCACTTTATTTTCTTTTTAAAAAAAAAAACAACAAGATTCAGGAGACAAAAGTATAAATTTTATTCCGATAAAAATTCAAGAATGACATCAAGATCTGATGAATTTAATATGTAAAATAAAATTTGAAAAGTTTTTTTTCTTTTTTGGGCAGCATTCATCAAAAATTAAAGAATATGATGTATATATATTATCAAATATGTATTTACAAACATGATGAATTAAGGTATGTTTGCAGCATGATTAATTACAGTAGCAGTCTTAAATCTTTCATACACCACAAGACCAGTCTATAAGATAAAAACAAATATGTCAACAAAAACTGAAGGAAGGATCTTGAAAATAGCCAGCTTCTAATTCTGTAAAGTAATACAATTAGTTAAAGTAAAGTTAATGTTAGTATAAAATCAAAAGGGTAAAAGAACATACTGAAATTATTTGTGCTCCGCACTTGTTGGGTTGATTCTCTGTAATCAATGAAAAATTAATACGATCAAAACAAGCCACTGATGTAAAAATAAAAATTCTTTAATGTTTTTAAAACATGGAAAAATGTAATGTTGCTGCCATAAAAAGTCTTCCCAAACAATTTGAGATATTTTTTAATTTTAAATATTTCACAGGTTTTCAATCCATCACTTTGAAAACTTTGGTCAACAATATATTCTAAATGACAGATTGTGCTTCAATTCTGTATTTAATACAGCAAAATATATTGAGTGATAAATCACCTTTCATTGAAACTCTTGGAGTGTATGGCAAAATGTGAGAAATATTATTAATCATAAATTCAGCACATTATTATTTGTAAGTTCTATTTTTTTTTTCGAAGAACCAATTATCAGTGAACAAAATACAATGATCCAAAATAAATAAATCAACACATTAGAAAATGAAATCGTTATGGTTAAAAGCAACTGGCCTCAAGTAATGTTATAATTAGTTGTGAAGATGCAAGACAATCAAGTTTAAGCTGTTGTACAAGGGCATAATGCTTCATGTTATTGCTTTTAAGTTGACTTAACCAGATTTTTTATTACTGTATGCTTATCAACAATGAAATTTGTGATAAATTACATCATATATGTAATGAAAATACATTTTTTTTACATAAAGATTATATCTATTGAGTGGTTAAAATGAAGGAATAAAAATCATTTAATGGAGATATTGATTAACAAACCTTTTGAAGTGAAGTCAAAAAGAATTCTAAAACAATTCTACAATTTTAAATTATAGCTGTCATTTAGCACTATTTATTTTTTTCTAAAACCATCTTACTAAATTAAAATAGGTCAGAACTCATAAGCAATCTTTCACAATGATGAAAACAAAGTACATATATTTAAAAAAAATACATCAGTGCATATTGTATATGATCATAAGAAAGTTCGTTACTTCACAAGAAATTTAATTTTAAATATACTCACATATGGTGATGTGCATTTCCATGCAAAGTATAACACAGATTTAAATATCCTCCATACCAAAGGACATGATATCATTTCAATATAAACATTTACGTATAAACTATCATGTGTTTTAGTATTGAGCATTCACAAACCCAGCAAAAAAAAAATTGCATACTTAGTGACACAGTCATTTAATGAGTTAAAAAATATATATATATATATATATTTCTCCTTGAAACCAAACCCAGCAGCAATTTAATGAAATTTCTTTCTCAGACATTTTATTAACCTAGTCTAGTATTTCAAAATGGACAATGACATGACATTTTTAAGAAACAACTCTATCTACCAAACATTAGTTAGTTTTAAAATGTGTATTTATAAGAGAAACATCAAATGGATAAATTGATGAATAAGATTTAAAAAGTAACAAGTGATAGGTAGCCAGCCTGCGCTGATATTATGACAATGTAAAGCTACATACATCTACAATCCAGGTGGATGCTGATATTACACAGATAACAGTCTTACAAAGACTTCTTAAAAGCTTTGCTCAAATAAGTTGATCTAATGAGACATCACTGCAAAACAAAATGTACAAACAGAAACATATATTTTATACAGAAAATATTGCTCAGCTATTTAGTCAAGTAAATAAATGACTGTGACATGGTTTCTAAAAACCTTACTCATCACATTCTGTATTGTTAAATTCATAATGCATTATATACAAGAGATACATTTTTACACATTGAAATTACAGCAAAATGATTAAAATTTAAATAAATTGCATAATTTGTAACAGCATTTAAAAGTAATGTACAGAGATTTAAAACTAGATTCTAAAGATGAAGTCTAATATGAAATGCATGTAAAACATGACTGAACAAATTGTTCTAACAATTTTTTAACTGAAAATCTTTAAAAAAAATCTCATCTCTCACTACAATATACAATGTTGCATTATATTCCATTTAGTTCAGTCAGAAGTTTAATCAGGCTCTTTCTGGCCGTACTTCAAATTTCCCACAGTGAAGTATTTATATAAGTAGTAAAGTGAACGTACATATAGAATATATCAATAACACAGTGTTTTCCTAATTTATGGTAACACAGATTGTCTTAAGCAATATTATATTAGATATTATTTACACTCCTATCTTCAATATCAAGCACACTAAAGACATTTCCATTTACTGTACTCCAAAAGCGCAGGCTATTATTTATGTTAACAGTACTGAACTTGTGTCTGTAAATATCAATGATTTTATTTCTGCTGATTACACCCAATAGCAACATAAAATATTTTTTCCCCCTATTGTAGTTATTAAGTGTTAATTGGAAACAGTAAATATTTGTACTACATGAGCTATTATCTCCTATAAATTTCTAACAAAATTGTTTCACATTTGTTGAAATATCACTATCACAGGCAGACTTGTTCAAATCTGCAATCAGTTTCTGTCAGTTTCCCTGAGCATCTGTCTGCCTTGGCCTGAAGTAATGGTGCTGCACAGTGGAAGTTTTTTTTTATCACAGTTAAACAGGGAATTTGTGTACCCCTTTCAGTCCATTACCACTGACTGGCACCAGTAAGACATTTAATTCATCCACTTGCGACAGTTTACAGCACCACACATGCAAGGGATTTTGTGCTGGTCATCTTCAAAATCAAACTTGTAATCATAAGTTAACTGGAAAAAAAACAAAATAGTACGTAAAAAAAAATGACATTTTTTTACAGGGACAATAAAAGCTAATCTGCGTTAGTTAAAGTAATGCCTCTAAAATATACACAGTTAGAGCTAAATCAATCTGAATTATCTTGTATACACTATTGATTGTTTTTTAACAGTACCTCTTCTCCTTTTACAATTTTCCTGCTTGTGATAATGATAATTTTACTTTCTTTCTCAATGTCCACAACCTCTGCCACACAATTTGGATTGCAGGAATGGTTGATGTATCGAGCTGGCCCGCCAGCCATAGTAGCATCAATCACAACATCATTGTCAATACGAAACATGTAGACACCTCGGTTCTAAAGATAAATGATTTTATTTACAATTTTGGTTACAAAAATTTAAGTTACTTCAAATCTAACTAAACTTAATGAATTCCGTAAGAAAAGCACATTTCAAAAATGTTAACACACATAATTAAAAACTTACCTGAGATTCATATTCTTTCTCCCTTCTGTTAGCTACTTCATTACGTATGAGATCACCAATGTATTCTATAACCATAGTATGCTTCTCCAGATCACGAGCAGCATATAAGCCAAGACCCTATTCACATTAAAAAAAGTTGTCACTAAAAATATTCCCCATATTCTTATAAAAAAAAAATACAGACCACAACAGATTAAGTATTTTTATTTTTCCAATACCTTTAGTGTAACATTTTTGTATGTGTTACACATTGTTTTAAGTATGTAAACATCAACTAAAATAATTTAAATTAGAAAGACTGTCAACCAATTTAGTCTTTTGAAATGCTAATTGGGTCAAACACACTTTGTTTGTTAGCAACTAAAGCAAAATATTCTTGAAAAAGAAATCATTCATATATTCGTTACAAAATGTTAATTTTTTAGATTAATTTCTTGCTTCTTTGCTGTAAAGCAAATCAATTATTTATGTTAAAAATGGAAAAAAAAAACAAGCGCATGATGATTATATTCTATATATTACAATTTTATACAATTACTAAATGTTTACCATATATACTCGCATATAAGCCGAATTTAGAACTATAAAGTACAATACTGAAATCAGGTGATCGGCTTATATCTGCATAAAACAAAATGGAGACAAGTTCAGACACTAATGCCAATTTTCCAGCCACACATTTTCATGCCATCTGACTCTTTATTTGGTTGTGTGTACAGAGTACTAATATATATACAGAGGTGACACTTCAAAGAATTTAATGAATGCATAGCTGATTATTATACTGAGTATGAATATTACCATGGAGAATTCAAAAATGGCATAAAATTTTAAAAAAAAACCTATAAAAAAAAAAACAGAAAATATTTCCTAGACCTATATCTATGGTTTCCTAACTAAGACTATAATAACAAAATACCAATCTCATTAAGTGTAATCAAACATAAATTTCTGTCTCTGCATACTGTGTGTTCTTCTAATTATACAGGGATTCTCTCTTGAAGTGCAATCAAAGATTTGTGTTAAGACATCCTCTATACACAAATGCATAAATCAAGTGAGAGTGACACGACTGCGTGGTTGTGTGTGCACCAGTGGCCTGATTTCTTAGAAATAACACGCTCAAACAAAGGCAGTCGTAAAGGAATCCCCTTAAATCACATTATCTACCGATCACCTTGGTGTCACCGCTAGCCCCAGCCTTGGTTACGGATTGCCACTGGTGGGCACACAAAGAATTAAAAAGTGTACAGAACTTTGATAATTTTAGTTGTAAAATGAGACAATTGTATATGCGAGAATATACAGTAGTAGGTTTTTTGTTAGATAATTTTAAGTTGTTTTTTTTTAATTACTCAAAAATTAATAATTCACCAATTTTTTTTTTTTATTTTAACCTGTAATACATTTAGAAAATCCCTCCCTTAAAGTAGCAAAGTCTTTTTTCACAAAAATAAAAAAAATTCTAATGTTGAAATGTTAAAAAAAAAAAAAAATTTATCTAGTTTGAGCTCAGAATTGAGATATCTATTAAACAAAGTAATATTATTATTCTATCTTAGATATTTTAACAGTTATAAAATATCTAAGAAAAAAATCATTTAAAAAAAATTATACTTTTAACTGCTAAAGTGAAACATTATTACTAATAGAGTGTTGGATTAAAGTTTTAAAAAACTGCAGTTTTGAGAAAAAACAAAAAATGAAGAAAAAAAACACTATTTCTACTTGCCATTATTCCTTTTTTAACATCAAATAAAGTATTTTATATATTTAAACTTTTCAAAGCAATAAGTATCTAAAAATGTGATTAAAAAAATTAAAGAACAAAACAAAAATGCTGTAACCCTAAACTCACAGAGGACCATTAGCCAATATTTAAGCACTGAAAAGAATTCCAGGCAGACAAAGCCTATAAATAAACTATAGTTAAAATTATAGCCTTCTCATTAAAAGAACTAAAAAAATCCACTTTAAATGCATTTCAGAACAGACCACTTGTAATGTTAAGTTTCATAGTATCCTTAAACAAGGTTTCACACAACATAGGATTTCTAGGAACCTATCGATCTTATAGTAGGACGGAAATGTATACAACAGATACAATTATTTATTTATTTTTATATTTCTCCTTGAAATAAGTAAACTTTGATCAACAATGGGTATATTCATTTTACCTAACAACGTAACTTTGATTTTTTAATTCTAATAGACAAAATTTCTGTCTGCAACCAAATGTAAAAATGTATTCTGAAAAAAAAAATACCATTCTCAAGAAATACTTTACCTGTATCCGTGACCTGCCTAAGTAAACCAAGGACTTCCAGTCTGTCTTAAGCCTTCTGTACTGCTGGGACTTGGAGTGAACAAACTGTTTCAAGTAAGGAGAGTTAATATCTCCACTCACACCAGTCACTGTTGAGGGCAGGGAACGTGAATTGGTAGACTGCAGGGTATGAGGCCTGAGCAGATATAAATAGAAGTGACATAGAAATGTATTCTTATGGATTATGGTGAGCAACCAAACTATTAAATTCACTGTTAAGTTACCTTCTGAAGTGGGTTCTAAGTTTTGGTTCAGCTCGAGCACATCCTGTAGGATTGATAGCAGGAGGCATCTCTATCAGAGGAGAGCGGCCATACTTGAAGTTGTAGCCTTGAAGTAAATCTGTTCCAGGAAGCTGCAGAAAATTTTTTTTCTTACTATTAGCAAGTTAATAAAAGTTTAATATCAAACAAACCCTGAGTAAACAGGGTTTGAATGCTGAATCTAGATGGACTGTATAGTCACAGCTAAAGGCAAATGGTTTTTACTGCTATAACTAGATGGACTTATAGTCTCAGCTAGGGATTGTGGGTTTTTAAAAACCGGCGGCAAAAAACTGGCTTTTTGATGATTCTCAAAGCATTCGATAACAGGTTTTTCGGGCTTTAAAAGCCAGTTTTAGCCGAGAAATGTTGAAAAATTCCACTAAATTACAGAGAAATCTGGGAAACCGTGACTTCCCAATTCTATCCTCAGTCCGACCTGTGTACATTGTCATTGTTAGAAAGTAATTGTTTAGCGATACAAGAGAGCAGGGGTAATTTGAGAATCGGGGGGGAAGTGGGAGTAGGGTATAAAAACACAGAGAGATTTATTGCATCCGTTGCCTCAACCTAAAAAGAGGACTAGATCCAAGCCATTTACTAATTCCACAGAACAACCTATGTTATTTTTTAGCGATGAATTTAGTGTTGACTTGCGGAAAGTATACAACTTGAAATGGCATCTCACTGAGACGGGAGAGGGGGGTGGGGGGAATAAATAATTGGTATCTCCCTAGTTCATCACTAGACAATAGACAGAATGAGGCTATTTTTTTCAAGTTGACTAAATTTATGTTCGCCATCCAACACCTCCACCACCCCCAAACCCTCTAACCTAGACAAGGCATTGACATGGCAGGACCGCTGTACAGCCGCTGTTAAGACTAGTCACTAGTGTAACTAATACATCTCAGGTATAAGAGGGGTGTAAGTGGGGAGATAATTGTATGAAGGAAGGGGCGAGGAGTGAATTTAGAGTGCAACAGTGGAGGAATGTTTTGAAATGGGCACTTGATTTGGGTCCATACATGTACAGAGGTGTTTATGTACTGTGTCACATGGTGTTCGAGCAGAATAGAGACTGTCAAAACAGCGACTTCACATGAGCGACACAATGAGAATGGTGACTGTCCTAATGGCGACCGCATTATAATAGTGACTGTTATAATAGAGACGTTTCTGTCAACTTCAGAGTGAGATACAATCACTACTCACTGGTAGGAGATAGTGAAGGGCTTAGAGACCGAAGACTATCCCCTTCGATGTTGTGATATAAAAGATGTCTAGCCATTAGGATTAAGACAAGTAATGGTCAAATAGACAACTTAAGACTAGGTGGAAAGAAAACAATAGACTTGTAAAACATCAAAGGTTCTAGAAGACCGCGGGTGACGTTGGACAGTCTTTTGAATATTTTAACAATTTTTTTAACCATCTATAAAAACATAGTAGAAATGAACACATTGACTGATACAAATTTATAAAACATGTCATTGGTGATTTTTTTGTGTGGGGCTGAATTTTTGTTCTACTGTCCGTCAACTGGGTGTAATACACAACTGTGTGTAACACGCAACTGGGTGTAACACACACATACACTTTTATAATAAAACAAACTGCTACCTAAGTAACTTTGAAACATTTTTTGTTAATTAAAAACTGTTTTGTGTCATCCATAAAAAAAAAGATTGAAACTTTAAACAATACATAATTAATCAGAAGGCATTGGATATCAAAATTATTCAAATGTCAACCTGACATTCTACGTTTCAGTTACATGTAGTATACACAGGAGAACAGCATTTCAGCGTGCACAGTTTGATGTGAAAGAATAATTTCCTTTGCTAATATGTCTACTATACTTGCTGCATTAAGATTTGATGTAAATTTGTTTCACATTATGCATCTTTTCAGCAATTTGACTGAAGTAGGAGAGACATCAATTGTTCTTTCCATAGTACAATTATACTTTATTCTTTATCATGTAAGTTAATAATATACGACATAAATTGAAAATAATTATTGATAGAATGCTTTAAAGATCCGTTACTTCACTTATTTTTTGGTAAAACCGACAACTGGTTTTCGTTGGTTTTTTGAGATATTTTATAAACCCTAGTCCCAGCTAAATTCAACAGTGAATAGGGGTCAAATGCTGAATATAGATGTACCATGTAGTCACCGCTAAAGACAAAAGTAAAATACAAAAATTATCCCTTGCAGTCTTAAACCCAAGCACATACAAAATGTCACATAAGAAAGTATAAGTTAACATACGGACTCCAAAACTTTGACAATGTTTTGATCTGTTAATCCGAACAGATCTTCCGCTGCTTTAAATGAAGGAAACATCTTAACCAAATCTGCCTCTCTTCTCATGTGTTCCAGAGGCTTCAATATATGCATCCAAACAGCTGTAAAAGAAATAATAAAAATCAGGTGTTGTTTAAACTCACACAACATCGCAACAATAACACAAACTGAGGCAGTTAGCAATAAATATGCATTGGAATAATCACCTGCTGGACTGGAATCTTTGAATACTAACTCTTCATGATTGCTGTCCACAATTTGGATTCTGAATTCTGGTTCTCCATCATTATCATGAATACTACAGATGTAACGGCATCGCTGATATAATGAGTAGTAGCTCCAGTAAAACCGACTTGTTTTGAAACCAACCTAGAAACAACAAGAACAATGTCTTTTTTATATCAACGAATTTATACAGAAATAAATTATGTATATTTCTTATCTTTGAATAATTATTAATTAAATATCTAGAGACCATATAAGAGAAAGATAACTGTTATTATGGTAGAACAGTGCTGGACAACTGGTGTGCTAGTTTGCTGTGAGACAATAAAAACTGAATGTTGAAAACTTGCATCAACTCTATCAGTAGCTTTTTTCTGGGGACTACACTGCTTTCAAAGAGATGAAACCAATCAATGCTTAGAGAAATATAAGGAAGATAACCGTCACTATGGCTTTGTATGGTGTGGTGATGAAAATGGTCCAAAAGCATAAAGTGTTTTGTTTTTAGTATACTTTCTTTGTTAATTATGCAATTTTTTCAAAAACATTTTTACCCTTAACATGCAAAAAAAAATGCATAACAAACAATACTTTGACCGAATCATGATGTTTACAGTCTCAGAAAAAGCATAAAGTGGTAGTTACCATGTTTCTAAATTTAAAGCACATCAGAAAAAAATACTATAATGGAATATTGTTTAAAGAAAATGACTGAAATCATTCCACTGATACTTAGAAAAATTGCTGCAGAGGAAGTTGACAATGATCAGCTGTCTGTAGTTAATGAAAATGTCCCAACTAATTTAGGATTTCCACTAATGAACTAAGGAAGTAATGTTGATGTAAGTTTTAATAAAAGAGTTTTGTGAAACAATGAACGTATGTATCATTATATAATTCATTACAATGAGTTTTAAATTTGACAAAATGTGAAAAAGACATGCCAAAACTACTTGTTTGTTACGTCCTCATATATTAACGTAACAAGATACGTATATTTGGAATGTTTAAGCTTTAAAGCTTTCAACATAAATAATGAACTAAAAATCTAGGAATCTTCTTTTAAGCCAGAATGGGTTAAAGTAGCAAAATAAGTAATGTTATGAATATTTAAGCTTTAAGCTTCACACACAAATAACGAACTACGAATCCATGAATTTTCCAAGTACCTCTTTAAATGTCTAAAAATGCAGTGGAAAATGAATGTAACAAATAGAAAAACAATCCCAAGTTCAGTACATGTATTTACTCAAAAACACTCACCATCAAGAAATTCCTCCATCACCCTCTAACAAACTGTATCCTGAGCTACCACAATCAGTACTTCCCCCTTTAACTCGAGAACTAGAGCTAACTGCCCGCTATGCCAGACTAATTGCCTTTTAAGACAGGGACCCCATGCCTATATCCCAGTCTTTTGGTCGAATCCCATTGGTCAGAACCTCATATCTTGACCACGATTTGACCAACCTGGGAAAGGGGAACAACTGTTACTACCAGGTAACACAACAGGGAAGTGGGCTCCACGTGATTCTCCAGGTTCTACCAGAACCCAGAGGAAAGGTTATCAAGGGAAATACTGGAGGGGAAGTACTGGATAGGGGAGCAAAGGGGGTTACACTGTGCGTAACATTGTAATACTTTGAAATTTGAGTCACACTGTTTTCCACTAGTTTACTAAGAAGTGACTTGGAGGTTTTGGTCGTAACTCATTTGTTTTTTTCTTTTGAAAATAACCCCATTTTTTCATAACCATCACACTCTAGAATATCTAAATAACTTGAAAATGTTTTTTAGTTTGATTTATGGATGCAAAGATTTTTGCGCATACATCATTTTTAAAGAGTTTCTGTAACAGTTACAGTGTGCTACAAGATGAAAAAAAAATATAAAAAGACTGTTTAAGAAGAAAAATAACACATACTGGATAGATGTAGTCCTTGGTATTGAACTTTCCACACAATATCTGATGAGGGAGAAGTTGACCAATACTGTGCAGGATAAGTGAACCAACACGTAAACAACAGTGACCATCTTCCTGGTGGAACATGCTGTAAAAAGGAAAAAAAAGATTCAAAACAGTGGCAATAAGCAAGTCTTGTACTACTTTTAAAAAAATTTAATAATGCTGAAATGTATATCAATAAAAAACCATACCTGGCCACCTGTCTATCTTCATCACGGTTGATATAAACCCTTCTCAATACAACTAGCGTACTCATCTCGTTGCCAATAGCTACTTTAGGAATGTGAGTTGGGCACAGCATTGTCTAGAATTTTTATATGGTAATATAATCATTGGTCAAATCTAAATAATGCTATCAATAACAATGAATTTTAATGCTCTTTTCTATTGATAATTTCCTACTAACACAAAACAATAAAAACAGCACAATTGCAAGTCAGTGTATGCATCTAACGCAAAACACTTTTTACATGTCGGACATATTTAAATTTTGGTAAAAACAATAATAGCATATCTTTAATGAGAACTAAGTATATTTATAGCAAAAAGAATTTTCTTATTTAAGATTTGGTTGAGTTACCTTATCTTGATAAAACATGCAGCCTTTTAGCCTTGCACAGGGCATGTGGAAGGCATTGGTACACCTGGACTTAAAGCACGGCAGTGTTGCTCCCATCTTACGGCAAGCAACACATTCTCTAGTAATACTTCTTTCAAGGGCTACCTCCACATTCATGAGAGCTCCATTCAATGTCTCATAAACATCATAAGACCAAAGGGCACAGTTCAAGTGAACCCATTTGTTGATGTCTACATTCAAAAGTCTATTAAAAAAATATAGATGTTTTTAAATCTAAAAAACATGATTATAAACATTACCATTTCTTTGTACAGTACCTACTTGTATGTTGTTTAATTAGATTGTAACAGCCTTTAGAGGTTTCATTTAACGCCTAAGTAATACTTTTTTAGGTCAGATATTAACTGATACTTAAGTTATCCCCCTCAAAGGAGTCAGCATTACTCTGAATGGTATGACTAATTTTTGTTTCAGTCATTACCTGCTAGGACCATCACTTTCTCCATCTCCAACATTGTGACAGAACAAACATTTCCTGGAATCCAGTACATCTGCTTTTGGCCTATGAATCATTCCCAGTGATTGCCACAATTTATCTAACTCATGGACAGGGGTTGATGGGAGTTTCATAATGCTGTCCAGAAGCTCTTGGTTGCCACGCTTCCACCTAAGTCCACGCCACTTTTTCAAAACAGGCTAAATAAAAATAAAAATTTGTCTGAAGCTTTATTGTTTTTATTACCAACTGAAAGTACATAAATGTATTATGGCTCTAATGGATCAATAATTACATGTATAAATTTAAGATAGTATGAATCTCAAATAAATGTGGTTTCTAAAAAAAAAAAAAAAACATATTTTTACAGCAGTTTTTCAGTTTTATCTACTGTAAACTTAATTGTAACCATTTTCTATGTTTTGTGTAAATAATAATAAATGTTTTTTTTTTTAATTTGTAGTCATAGGGGGGAACGCATGGACACATTAACAAATGTGCTTTCAAACATCCTTTCTGTGGGCTTATAGACTTGGTGAAACCCATCTCCTCTTCAAGTCAGTGGCAAATACATTTGACTTTACCAGGAATTGAACCCTGTACCAATTGCATGTGAGTCAAGTTCACTATCGACTTCACTATCCCGCCGCTACGGCTATATTGTAACTAAAAATATTATTGTATTTTTTAAGGAATTGTTTAATACAAATTACATTTACAAAACGCACCTTCGGAAAGGCAGAATCTGATATCTGGCTACTTGACCTTCTGTGTCGTTTTCCAGATTTGAATGGACTGGCTGATGAAAAAGGAGATGTGGGTGTGGTGGATGGAGTGCCTGGGCTGCCAGACATTTCACCAGGTGTGTCTGGTGACAGTGATGTATCTGCTGCTACAGCTGCAATTATCTCATCCACATTTGAGGACACAGTAGCACTAGTTGGAGTTAATGCACCAGATGGGATCTCCAACTTAACACCACTCGGAGGTGGGCTCTGGGCAGAAGATGGGCCAGATTCATCTTTAATTCGCAACTGAGCCTGGCGTTGCCGAGTTTCAAGAGCCACAGAAAACTGCATGGAGCAGTTCATAGAACAAAAGATCATCTCATCATCTCCACCACACTCCTATAGGAGTAAAAAGTAAATTAATTATGATGTCATTTCTATGAAGCTGTTAGGAAAAAATTTATTTATGAAAATTTGATAAGCAGGAAACTACTCACTGGGTCCTGCTCTAAAAGTATTGGGAATTCCCTCTTGTATTTTGCAATACCAGAACACAGAACAAACACATCACAATGTTGGCAAAATCTGGGCCTTGCTGACATCAGAGTGTGAATATTTACTGCCTCTTCTTTATCTATTCAGGTAAAACAAAAATTGTTTTAAAAATCCCACCAGCTAAGTCTGAGTTTCTATCTCATTATCTGTATTTTAAAAAAAATCAATTTCATAAATATATTTAAAAAATCAAAATACAATTAAGAAAAACATACGAGTCAGTGACATGCGGAACATCTCAGGAGATGGACTTCTGGTGATCTCATAAGTGGGCGGGACAGCTATTTTTAAAAGATCTGCTATGGCTGATATGACAGCACCTATATCTTGGGCAGCTCCAGTAGAAAGAGTGAGTGTGACTGATACCTTTGATACAAAAAAAGAAAAATGTATCTATGTTTTGATTAAAAAATATATACATGTACAAAGAGATTGTAAAATATAGTCTTTTTGACTATGTGATCGAGACATTAAAAGAAAACTCTCACTTGTTGGTCAAGAGCTGGATCTAAGAAGGGCTGGGCTAGTCCTGAAGTCAAATTTGGAAGATTGACAGTTAAGTCACGGCAAAGTTGTTCCACACCAGCAGATGGTCCAGCCATGCCATGATCAAGATCAGAGCTATCTTGTTTCATTAATCCAAACTCATGTTTTATAGCAACATCAAGTCCAGAAGATTCTTTCATAGATAATGCTTTGAAAAAAAATGTACCAATGTAGTCATGTAATTTTATTTTTTTAATTATTATTGTCAAGTCAAAAAAAAAAACTCTTGATTTAAAAATATATATATATTTGTCAACTCTGACAATTACCATAATTTTAACTTAAAATAAGCTTGATAAAAAATATTTAAGGCTGCAAATAAAAAAATATAAAATGAACCATGCTGCTTGGAAGTGAAGGTCAAATTATTTGGTGGGACACTGGCATGGATTAAAATGAGCATTGTTTAATTTGAAAATGTTGAAGGCTACATTGTTTAATTTGAAAATGTTGAAGGCTACATTTTATAGTAGATATTTGAATTATAAGTAATTTTTAATTTACCTGGTTTAACTGGCAGTGGATGAACCAGAGGGACAACAGGTGAGGTTGTGTCTTCAAGTTTTATATCATTATTTGTGGCTGGATCAATGGGCCGAAGCCCTGGGAATTCAGGTTCCTGATCATTAAATCCAAATTCTGGAGATGATGATGACACAATAGTATCTGGAGTTTCTCGTTCTTCTTTCCTGTAATTTTGACACAATTCCATTTTAGCTTTTAAAGTAAAAAAAAATAATTAACAAAACTTAATCGTACATAACCAAAGAAAACATTTCATTAATGATTGAGTATATTATAAATGTATACCTTTCTCTCATTTGTTCAGATTTAATTTCAATACGTGGCTGGGGGGGTAGGATTAATCTGGGACTAGTTCGAGGTCCAGGTCGAGGTCCTTGAAGACCTTCTTTTGCTTTAAGCATCTGGATGGCATCTATAGGCAAGAGAATTTGATTTTAAATTGCAAAATATAACAAAAAATATACATTATAAGCTCAAGATTTTTGGAATAAAAAAGTTCATCTTTACAAAGTCTCAGTTAAACGGAAAGTGAGAATTAAAAAAACTCTGGTCTATCAGTATCCTTGGTTATCTGGTATGCCCTTTCACCACATTGGGCAGATATTCAAGAGTCTGTTGTAATATCATGACAAACCTCAGTTTACGAGCATAATTCATTCTAGACAGGTGCTCATAATCCTAAACACTCGTAAATAAACACAGATTGCCAAATAAGAAATAATGGAAACTTGGGTTATTGGTTCCAGGAAAAACCAAAATGACTATTTTGTATGGTAATGAATATATTTGTTATGACTTTTGTTTTCTTTGTCTAATTATATGAAGAGACCAAGTAGAATCATTGAGTCCTATGCCTACTTAATGGGGATTGTTCACTGTAATCTATCCAGTGAAACTTGCTTTTGTATTCTTTTTAAGACTTTTGAGGAAATTTTACATAGCACTGTGTTAAAACAGATTTATTGCTTGCACTGCTATGCTTTAAGTAATATGTTTCCAAGATTTTATGCACCTCCCATAATTTTATTTTAAATGAGGGATTTCTAACTTTATCACATAATACAGTGCGTGATCGGTTAACGAACAGTTCTTGGATAACGAACAATAATCGGATAACAAACAAAAACTAATTCTAACGAAAACCTCTCGGTTCTCGGAACACTTGACACCAGTCCTCAATTCACCATTCATACTAAGTAGCAGTGAGGCAGCACCGTAAGGCGCGAACGGTGTGCAACGATACTATGTCAATTATGTACCATACATGTGTAGTTAATTTCTGTTCTTGTGATTTTCTTAACACCTTTTAAAAAAAACCCTGAAAATTTGACAATATTATGGGAGTGTCAAGAACTGTGCTCACCATAAAAACCAAGCAAGAGATTTTAACTAAAGTAGAGAGTGGACAAAAAATGACTGATGGTGCTAGGCAGTACGGCTTGAACAGATCTACAGTAGGCACAATCCTAGCTAAGAAAGATATTACCAAGAAGACTCAAGCTGCTAAGGGAGTAACGAAAATTACATGTGAGAAACAAAGAAGTGCCATCCATGACAAAATGGAGAGTTTGCTTTTAGTTTGGATAAATGAACAGTAGATGAAAAGAGAAAGAGATGTAACTAGTATGGCCATCATTTAAGAGAAAGCTAGAGAAATTTTTGATAAATTGAAAGAACAAACTCTAGGTTCATCATCCGAAAATCTAGAATTCAAGGCTACCACTGGCTGGTTTGCAAAGTTTAAAAGGAGATCTGGTATTAAACATGTGGTGAGTCTAGTAGTGCAAATAATGAAGATGAGAGGTTCCGTCTCAAATTTCAAGAATTCATTGAAAAAGAAGGCTATTGTCCACAACAAATATTTAATTGTGATGAAACTGGTTTGTTTTGGAAGCGCATGCCGAACCGTACCTACATCACGAAAGATAAGAAAGGGTTCCTGAGCATAAACCCATGAAGTTTATGCCCCCAGCATCAAGAACTACCTTGATACCAATGAATTGCCATCGAAAACATTGCTGCTATTGGACAACACACCAGGGCACCCAAAGACATTGAAGATAGTTTGCTGATAGACTTTCCCTGGCTGACAGTGCAGTTTTTACCTCCGAATACGACTTCACTGATTCAGCCAATGAATCAAGGAGTTTAATGCAGGTTTCAAGAAATTGTACACTCATGCACTGTTTCAGCGATGTTTTGAAGCAAACCAATTCTCCTAAAAAAATTACTTTAAAAATGTTTTGTATATAAAAATTTGACATTTTTGAAACTATTCGACTTATTGAAAAGGTGTGGTCAGAAATCACTCAACGACAGTTGGTTTCTGCCTGGAGAAAGCTGTGTCCATCCCTCGTTCAAGGGGACAGGTGATCAGGGTGACACTCCTGAAATTATGGATGAAATTGTAACAACAGCAAGAGATCTGGAATTGGAGGTGAACAGGGACGACATTGAAGAGCTCATAACGGAACATGAAGGTGACTAGACAGCAGAAGAACTCCAAGAAATCTTGAATGAAGAATAGAAAGAAACTCAGCGAAATGTGTTTCCTTCTGAAAAAGAGGAAGACGAAAGAGGAGCAATGCCGACATCTGCCATTTAAGATCTTTTGAAGAAGTGGGAAGATGTCAGAGCAATGGTCTTAAAATGGCACCCAAACCAAGCTGATGTCACTAGGGTTGCTGATCTCTACAATGACATTGCTATCAATCAATTCCTGAAGAAGAGAGAAAAACAATCGACAATGGACATGTCCTTTAATGCCCAAAGAGAGGAAAAGTAATAAATAAACTTACTAAGAAATTATATTTGTACATGGAACTTTTTTTTAAATTTAATTTTTAGGATCTCCTAAATGAATAAATCGAATTACCATTAACATATATGGTAGATTGGTTAACGAACGATTTGGATAGCAAACATAAATTTGAGATGGATTATGTTCGTTAACCAATCACCCATTGTATATGAACTCCCTTAAATATTGTGTTAGAATTTATCAAACATTTTTTTACTCTTGCAAGGCTTTGTTTTTTGTATAGGCCAATTTTGTAAAAAAAAATTGCTCATCTTGCAAAACGTTCTTAAACTAAATTACTCATAAACAGAGGTTTGTCTGTATATAACTTTGTGGTGCCAGTTCACTGATTTAAATAACCTATTCATTTACTTAATTAAAAAAAGAAAATGATATTTTTATATGTGGTTTTAGAGCTTGTTTTTTTTATGCAGACTAATCCTGGACCTAAGCTTAAATTAACTGAATAGTCAAACCCTATTGTTGGCTATTAATGATTAAAAATAATTAAACACATAAAAACAAATAAAAATTTCCAAGTAGTTACTGAAATAATAACAATTATTATGAAATAATAAATCAACTAAAAAAATTATGAAGAAATTTGTCATGAAGAATAAAAATTATGATTTAAATTGCTAACTTTTAAGACTTTAAATCTATGTATTTCTTCATGCAGCATTACTTTGAAAACCTCATTCTAAAATAAAAAAAAAAATTGTGTTCGTGCCTATGCCTTGCATCATTCTTATCTTGGCTTCACTAGCTAGTTGTCTCTGGGCAAGAGTTTCAGCTGAAGCAGGAGTAGGCCGTAAACCTGGTGGTGGCTGAGGAAATAGTAGACTGCCATACATATCTTCAATATTTTCCAGGTAGGCACTACAATAACGTCCTTTAAGAGCTGAAATGCCTGAAAAAATAAAAATATACATTATAGGAGATTAAATGTGTTAAGTGATTTTTGGGGTTCTGAGCTGGATTGAGGTGGGGCTGGTCACAGATTGAACCCAGCAACCAGAATATTCCAAGTTGTACTCCCATGGCTATGGAAGGGGATGAAGAAATTTCTACATTTCGCTCACATTTTTGTTTTTAACTAATCTTTAGTCTCATTTTAGTAAACTATTTAAGGCTGCTAGAATTTAGTAAACTATTTAAGGCTGCTAGAATTTAGCAAACTATTTAAGGCTGCTAGAATTTAGTAAACTATTTAAGGCTGCTAGAATTTAGTAAACTATTTAAGGCTGCTAGAATTAAAAGCAAAAATACTCAAAAGTAAAAAAAAAAAAAGTAGATTTTATGAAACTGAATATATTGATAAAATCAACTGTTTAACTAAATACTACATTTTACTGACCCGTAAATGATGTGGCTCCCTTGACTGGCAGTATAGACATGGATGTAGCTATGATTGGTTCCTGTAATGATATGGGTGGCATGTTGTGCAACTGCTGGAGAAAGGTCTCCGCTTGAGCTTCAAGTTCCTTGATTTGGTTTTCCTTTAACTTATTCAGAAGATATTTTTTTTATCATTACATGTTTATGTTTTCAGGAGTTATACAGTGTATTTAGTAAAAAAATTTGACATATACTAAATAGGACTTCCTACCTTTGATTTTTTTAGCCTTTTTTTGGGTAGTTCTATACCAACTTCAACAATTCCTTTAGCTTTGCGTTTCTTTTTCTCTGTTGAAGCTATAGGTGTTCCAGTTAGCGTCTTGCGTTTATTTTTCCTAGAAACCTCATATTCTTGCCTTTTTTGTTCATACTCTTGTTTTCTCATTTCTGCAACAAGAATATTATTTCATTAACATGTAGGTATATGATGAGCTAAAACCAACATCAATGGGGATTTTTGTTGAAGTACGTACATGAGGCTTGTTTTAAACAAAACAACAAAGGAAACTTGGTTAGAGATAAAAAATGTATCTAAAAGAAATGATTACAACAAAACATATTATTGGCATAATTACCCATAATTTTTTCTTTTTCCTCTGGAGTTTTAGCTTCCCACTCAGGAGTTGAGATTTCAGTTTCTTTACATAGTGGCATTGAGTCAATCATTTCTAACTGTCTTTGCTGTTCAGGTGTTAGTGATGGTAAACTGTCTTCACTCTGATTAAACAGTTAGATATGAAATGATAAAATGAGGCAAATACTGCTAGTGCTTGAGTTAAATTTTGTGTTATTAGTAAATGTTCATCTAAAAAATCTATTTTCTGACGGAATTATATTTTAATATAAACCTAAGTTAAATATTAATAATTACAAATATAATTAAAGTGTATCAATTACATCAGGCGTCGGTAGCTGACGACCATTCTGGCCAGTGCCAAGCAGCTGCTTCAACAATTCATTGTGTGGAGTCTTTGATTCCAGGTCAAGTTCATCACGTGAAACAGAACCATCTAAAAAAGCAAGTTTTTAATAAAATTTTAGTAATGGCTGTAATAAAAAAAAGTAAAGTATAAAGCATATACAATCATTGGGTTCAGATGAAGTAGAGTTCATATGTTTCTGTAGCCGAGGCTATTCTATGGGACTGTGTGGCTAGTACCATACCCAGCCATCTTTTACTTTATACAACAAAGGTCAGGTACCCATTTGTAAGCTGGGTAGACTCATGGCATCAATAAGACCTGAAAAAGTCCCGGCACTCACCAGAACTAAACTTGGGAAATTTCAGTCATCAGGCTAACACTCTACCATACCGCATTGTGTCTTACTGGCTATAATAAATATATGAAAAGTTATAATAAAATGAAGAAATAAATAAATGTGATGCAAGAATACCAACCAGCAGAGACAGAGTCTTCACTAGGCTCCAACTTGACACAACTGTCAGACATGGGTGAGCTGAGACTTGACCTGGACAAGTGAGTACCCGATTCATTGGGTGCCATCAGGTGAGGTGGTGGATGCATGGGCATAAACCCACTTGAATCTCCAGGATGCATGCCTTGATTAAATGATCTAAAAATGAAAAGCAACAAAATAAATTGGGGATAGCTACATGTTTGTCACTGTCATAGTGTAGTTCAGTGGTTCCCAAACTTTTTTGACCCATGGACCCCTTTTAGAATCAAAACTTTCCCACGGACCCCCAAGTGAAAAACCTACATAAATGCATAATATACCAATCACAAATGAATGAAGAAAAAAAAACATTTTGACGAAGAAGTATTCATTGAAATTATAATTTTTGTTTAAAATAAAATAAATTAATGAATTGGATGATTTTAATGAGATGCTATGAGTGTGTTTATGTCCATCTCAAGGTTTGTGAGTAGCAGCCGCGGGCACTAATTTCTAGTTTCTTTTTGTTGTGATGAGATTCATAACGGTACTGAATCCACATTCTACCAAATAGGAAGAAGGAAAAGCAGTCAATAACTTCTGTACAATAACCCATAATGCGGGATATAAAATTGGTATTTGTTTTTGTAACCAAAATTTGTGATATCCTTGTTCATACAATGGTTTAAGTTCCTCATTTGTGGATATTTCAATAAGCTGCTCCTGTATTTCTACGGATTCATCTGTGCTAGGTATGTGAGTTTGTCCACGTGCGAAAGGGTTCAGCACCCGGTCGGGAATATCCAAATGAAGAATGTTTTCAAATCTTTGGGATAGGTCTGCATGAAGAGCCGTTAAGTGTTGACAGTAGGCAAGCAAATCTTCATCCCTGTTTTGCAATTTCAAAAGTTTTGGAAACTGAGAACATTCTCCTCTTGCCAAGTTGTGTTTGGACGGAAAAATTTGCCACAATCGCAGACATTACGTTTTTAGTTTTGATTAAATTTAATTGGTCACCTTGTAGTTTCAAATTAGTTTCGTTAAATTTGTCAAATAAATCAGTCAAATAGGCTATGTCATTTTTTGAGTTAATTAAATTGTGTCGCAAATCATTGTCTTTGCTTTCCTAGAATTCCAACACAAAATCAAAGAAAGCATAAAAGCGATTTAAACATGCACCCATGGATAACCAAACTACTTCTGTGTGGTAGTAAACGATTATAGTCTTCATCATTTTCCAAACAAAGTTGAGCAAATAATCTCTCATTTAAAGCATTCCTTTTGATTTTATTAGCTGCTTTAATGACATGATCCAGTGATCCATGTAAACGTTCACTAAGATTTTTTGCGACCAAATGATGTCGATGCATGACACAATGTACTGGAAATACATTTGGTACAGCTTGTTTTAAGTATGCCAGAAAGCCTCGGTGTCTTCAATACCATTGCCGGAGCACCACCAGTAGCAATAGAAATCATATTAGTTAAGGGTATAGCTTTTACATCAAAATAACTTTTTAACTGAGTAAATAACGTTTCTCCTTTTGTATCAGTTTCCAAACATTTAGCAAATAACAATTCTTGACATAAATTTTCTTCTTTTATAAATCTTACATAAGCTAAAATAAAGCTTCGTTTCCTGGTAAAGTTGACTCATCAAGCTGTATAGAGAATTCAGATGCTTTTAAGTACTCACATAAAGAATTTTATACGGACTGAGCCAATTCATCAATCCTTCTTTATACTTTTTTACTCAGTGGAATTCTTTTTATAATATCGAAAGCTGGTTTGTGCAACACGGTGAGTATTACCTCACTTACATCTGGTAATATAAGTTCTTCACCAATAGTATGCAGCTTTCCAGACATTTCAATCAATAAAGAAATGTTATAAGTAGCACGCATTCATCATCTCGCTTAGATGTTGTCCCAATGAGTTTCTGCAGTGACGATGTTTTCAAATATTTTTCTTTGACTGTTTTAAAAAACGTTAAATCCTTATCTTTTTTATCACTGTAAACCACACAATCTATCCATCAAAAATATCTGCTAGCTTCTTTTATAAGATCCTAATTACAACGTCTTCAAACACACGTCCTTGTCTCTGATTGGTCGGTCCCTAATAGGTGATATTCTGTTATTTCAGTCAAAAGAGCAGTATCCCTGGAGTTTTGTATTTTAATGACAAACTAATTAATTAATTTATCCCTGACCTAATGATCCATATTCTTGAAAATACAATGTTTGACCTATATTCTTGAAAATTCAATGCTCAATCTAGAAACTTTGGGACGCTGATTCTTTATAACATTAATCAAGCCCATGTGGAAGTTCAGCGCCATCCATACGATACCAGACAGAAGATAATTAGCTTATCACAACATTTGTCTCTTGAGAATTAAAGGGGCGCTTAGCATTGCTTTTGATTCCAGCCTAACCAGGTCATCTTTTTTCCACAGGTATGTGTCACCTAAAAATACAAACTCTCTATAAACATGACCAACATTGTAATCTCAGAGAGTCAGAGTAAACATGGCGCATTTTCTTCATAAGCGTGTTTTCTGCCGTCTGTCTCTTACCATTCCATGCTTGTTAATAACTTATTTAGCTGGTGCTTTTAGTTTATTTATTGTTTTTATTTTTATTTCCATTGAAATAAAATAGATTTTAATTCTACTATTTTACATTAAACCTTGCGCGGACCCCCTGGAGTTGTTCAGGGACCCCCAAATGAAAAAAAAACTTCCGCGGACCCCCTGGATGCTACCAGGGAACTCTGGGGGTCCGTAGGGACCACTTTGGGAACCACTGGTGTAGTTGCATGCGTTACACGCTCAGGTATGTGTGTTTGTGTGGCGAGGTCAAGCTAGCGGTCAGTCTGGTCGTTTCTGGACTCAGTGAATTGTATTCATAGAAATTATGATCGTCTATTCGTTCGATTATAGCTGTTAGTAGAAAGTTCAAGTAGTTAATTAAGCAAGATATATAAGAGGCAGTTTGTGGATTAAGGGGTCAGATACGAGAGATTCACATAAGAGAGAGTCACATAGAACAGAGGTATAAAGATATAGTCATAAGAGAGGAGATAGTCAGATTCATAGAGGTAATCTTTGTTTAATGAGAAGTGATATTGTGAGATAAGTTTAATATATGTGATAATTCATTTTCTATAAAATTGGATTGTTGTTTGCATAGGAGTTGTATTCTTACATATCGGATTAACTACTCAAATATTTATTTTATTTCATATTGTGTTATTCGTTACTTGTTATGTGTTTAAACATGTTGTAAACCATGAAGCACAGCAGTTGTTCTTATTTATCATAACGTATTCGTCACACGATGGACTAGGAACATTGGTTACAAGGTGACAGGAACATTTGTTACATAGAAGCAAGCCTCAATATTTGTTACATGGTGGCAGCGCATAGGGGCATTCCCCCTAAAGAAATTAACGGATAATACATTTATTACATCTATATAACACGTCTCCAAGGCAGCGCTTAAAACAGGAAAAAATAGCGAAGAAAAAAAAAAGAAGCTACGTTACATTTACAACAGAAGCATTCGCATAGAGATTATAGTGACAGCAGTCGGTATCAGTTGGATAATACAATATATTTTTCTCAGCATCGCTGATGCACATCATCAGTTTACATCGCTTGATTGACGTTGACCTGGATAAGCACTGCACACAACCATTGTTGTGGTCATCACATTGATAGTACACACTACGTCGTGCTCAGCCAAGCAGAGAAATTTTTGTAAACAAGCCTTACGTCTCCAGGTCAGAACTTTGATGCTTATTTAAAAACTATGCTGGACTAATAATATTGACAATAAGAGAACAGTAGTGAACTAATTGGAGTACATTCAAGAAGGAACAGAAGGTCAAGCAAGCAAGGGAGATAATTAATATTTAGTTAAGATAGTATTTGATTGAAATTTCTTGTGTCAAATTCCAATATATTACATTTTTTTTTCTGTCATTTGTGTTAAATATTTTACAAATGAATATTAGACTAGCTGATTTCATTTACTATCAGAGATTAATTTATTGTCTTCCTGGAGCATCATACATTTTTGTATTTTTGAGTGAATTTAAGGTTCCATTTAGACACTAGATTTCAATATCTGTTTATTGGTAAACATTAAGTTTGTTTTGACAATTTTTTTCATGACATTTTTCACTGATCGAACAATAAACTTCATTATGCTTCATTCACCTTACTCAATTTGTGGGTTAAATAATTCAGATTGTTTAACTTAACTGTAACAGACATTCCTGGACCGAGACACTTTCGAAGCCATACACCCTCCCTGGCTTCATTGTAAATAATATCCAGAATGTTACCGCACTTATTTGCAATTTAAAATATAAATAAAACTTTCCGCTTTTTAAACTCTATACAGACTCTTATGCAGTGATGACGTAGTAATTCCGGTGTTACATCACGCGCTTCGCATTCTTTGTTTATTGTTAATCGTGTGCTTCTTTTTCTTACAACATTTTAAAAAGTAACGAAAGTACTTTTAAATAACCATGTCGGACGGATACAAGAGGAAACACGAGAGGATTTGAGAAGAGGAAGAAAAGGAGGAGAAAGAAAAGCATTGAAAAAATTCGGGGTTCGTTGCTGCAATTTGATGACTGGAAAAGTCCATCGCAAGGAATACATCACATAAGAAGTCGATAGATCACATCACATCAGAAGTTGAAGGATCATAATGCTGCTCTTTCAAGGATGTTAGAATGTCAACAGGCATCTAGAATTGACGAAAAACTGCAAAAGAGTGAGCTAAAAATGTTCAAATGCTGGATTGATGTTCTCAAGAAAATAGTTGTTGTGATAAGATTTCTTGCTTTCTCGCGGTGCCACCATTTACATAACTGTTATAACAATGGAAATAACATAATTGACAGCTGTGTTATAACAATGACAATAATATAACTGACAGCTGTGTTATAACAATGGAATAACATAACTGACAGCTGTGGATCAGCTGGCAGTTGTTGTTCGCTATGTTCTCAGAACTGTTGTAGAGCGTTTTCTTCTGTTCATTCCAATTGAACAACACGATGGTAAATATACTTTTCGATCTGTTGGTGAGTACTCTCAGACTTCATGGTATAGATATCGGCAAATGCAGATCGCAGTCCTATGACAATGCGAGTAATATGAGTGGGATTTATTCGGTAGTACAAGCTAGATTTAGAAGATTAATAAATTAGCGGAGTGGGTGCCATGCGCTGCCCACAGTTTAAATTTTGTAGGCTCATCTGCTGTGAAGGGCTGTTCAGCTGCAGTCAAATATTTTGCTATTGTTCAGTCAGTCTACACGATTTTTTCGCTTTCACCGCACCTATGGTTAAAATTGACAGAGTGCCTGAAAGAAAAAAAAAACCTTTATGTTGCAAGGCTATCAGCAAAAAGGTCAGCAACCAAGTGACGCTACTATTTTTATGCCAATTATAAGGAAATTCGACAAGCATTGTCTGATGTTGCTACAAGCGAACGTCAACCACCAGCATCTGTGCATGAAGCCAAATCACTCATAAAGAAGTTGGACCATTTCGAGACAGCGTTAATGTGTGATTTGGAATAGTTCCAAAAAAAATTGATATTGTCAACAAAGTCTAAAGGAGCCTGGAATTGAGTTAACGACCATCATCAACTTGTATGACAGTCTTGTTCTTAACTTTCATGATACACGCGATAAATGCAAATGTACGAAGGTATAGCAAAAGAGCTCTCACAAACGGACTATAAAGAACTGAAAACGACAGCGACACCGATTTCATGATGAAGTTGTGGATGATAATAATCCGTTTTAGGTATGAGTCCTAGTGAAAAATTCCGTACTCAGTCATTTTATGTTATCATAGATAGACTTATTACTGAGATGGAAAACGGCGAGCAGCCTACACAACACTACATGAAAGGTTCAACTTTCTTCTGGACAAATTCTGTCAACTGATCAAACAGTTTCGAAAGCCAAGTCACTAATTGAGATGTACCCATAGATCTGGAAGAGGCATTTACTATGAATTTCTTTTTCTCCGGATGTTTGCTGACAAGAAAACTGTGGCTGAAATTTTACAGCACAAACATGAGAATAGAAACAATTTTGGAACAAGTGCTGAAGGGGAACGTTCCTTTTCTAAACTCAAATTGATAAAATCGTATCTTCGGTCAACGATGGGACAAACACAACTATTCTCCCTGGCATTACTTTTAATTGAAAAGGATTTGATGAGGGAAATGACTTTGAGGACGTCATATGTGACTTTGCTAAGACAAAAGAGCCGAAAAGTTAACATACTGTATTTACAGATCTACAGCACTGCAGCTTGACTTGCTCATTCACACGGTTATAAATAGTTACTTTAATACAAACATTATTACATTTTACTGGCATTCTGAACTTGTTTTCACTTTATGTTCTGGTTTTCGTAGGCCCTTGAAAAGTCCGTAGGCCCCAGGCACAGTGCATACTGTGGTTAGTTGATAAAGCGGCCCTATATATATGGTGGGCCAAAAAGGAGAGAACAATCATATAACATATTGTAATTATTTAAAAATATAATTTAATTAATTATATTGTTTCATGAAATTTTGTTTGCAAAGTATTTAGCCAATCAGAAACTGGTTCAATGTGTCCTCCTATTGGTCAATAATTTTAGACTATGATCTGTTGTATATTGTTATCTCTCATGTTGTTGTATTGGATCACAGGTATATTTATTACGTAGACACTGAGTGCAATCCTGCAGTTATTAATGAAGAATCTTCTGATCTATGTATATAATATTTGACATTATATCATTATCTATTGTTAATTCTCCTGTTGCTGTATTAAACACAGATATATTTACTCCTGTGAAAAATCCGGTCTTATTGATCTTCTTAGTATGTTTCACAAACATTTTTATAAATTATGTCCAACTTACCGGGTCATTCTGGACGACAGAGCTTAAATACTGCAGCAGATAGTTGTGACCACTTGTGAACACACTACATGAAATAAATTTAAAAATGATAGTACCCCAGGTAAAATTATGTTAACACTGTCAGTCAGTACATTGAGTTTTAAAAGTGAGCTTTGTTTTTCATCAACTATTTAATTCCATGAATCAAATGAAATTAATTCGAATACCTCTTATGGTAATCAAACTTATTGTGAACAAGACAAACTATGTGTATATTTCCTAAATAAGAGTGAGTAGTAATGAGCATTTGACTTAAATAAATATTTAGAATCAGCTTCTTCCTCGGTGATTCTTTATATGATTCTTGTTTTTTCTAAACATCTCACACTTATAATGAAACAAATTATAAAACAGTTAAGTAAACAAATAAATAAAGCTCCAAGAAATAGAAAATATTTATTGAATAAAACAAGATTATCAATAATTCTACAAAAGAACACACAGTCATACAAAATAGTAACATACTTTCCAAAAGTTAAGCACATGACAATATATATATATATATATATATATATATATATATATATATATATATATATCACTTTATTAAATAACAGATTATTTACAGTTTAAATAAAACAGTATATGAGAGAAACATTAGCTTAAAAAGTATAAAAAAACAACTACTTGTACAGCAAGACCTGACTTGTAAACAAAGTTAAAATATATTAAACTTTTCACTTGACTTGCAAAACACTCAACAAGTTATTTAATAAACTGAGGTTAGATGTCACTTGTTTTAAATTACATTTGCTTAAAATAGCATCAGCATAATATCATTTGGTTGAAAAAACATCAAATATGTCATTTGAATTAAATAAACTTTTTGATAATATTACAACACTAACTGCACCCTGCAAAACCTTTGCATAGAGTTTTATTCCCTTAGTTTGACCTGTAGGCTAGGTTATTTTTACAACGTTTTTCTTAACTTTACTTCTGTCTGTTTGTTTGTTTGTCCGCGGAATTTTGTAATCCGATTTTGTGACCACTTTCCGAAAAGCTATATCTCTGATACTTTCAATAAAACCAGAACCCGATGACATGCAGTTCAATATATTGATTCAATTGATTTACAAGTATTACATTCTATATCAAAAGTTTAGGTTATACAAACATAGAATTAATTAAAAACATTACTCATATGCATTTTGTTATCGAAGTTCTAATAAATATCTGCAATATCGTGATATTTCGAAACCTTCTGTAATAATTCTTTTGGGATTTAATTGTTAAGATTGGTGATTCTGAAACTGTAATACAAACATTCACATAATATAAAACTCATTAAGTCTATTATATCTATCATCTATCTACTTATCTGCATCTATCTTATCTATCTATCTATCTATCTATCTATCTATCTATCTATCTATCTATCTATTTATCTATCTATCTATCTATCTATCTATCTATCTATCTATCTATCTATCTATCTATATATATATATATATATATATATATATATATATATATATATATATATTAGGGTGTCCCAAAAAAAGTTTTGAAATGTTGATGTCTCACCCCACAGAATATGTCTGTATGGTACAGTAGTTAACCTGCAAAATTTCAGCTCATTTGGACAATGTTTAGAGGTCCCCAAGAGGTTTAAAGTTTCAGATTTTGGTGTAAAATCATTCGCGGTCAAATCTAATACAGCGTTAATGTTGCATTATATGCGAAACTGATATATTAAGTAACAAATTGATGCTTAGTATTGTTTATATTATTAAATGAAGTAAAATATATAAATCTTGAATGGTTTTTATATTTTTAAATTTGAAATTTAAGTAAAAAATTATGAAAAACAAAGTTTTATTTATTTTGTCAAGTTAATTCTTGAATCAATGTCAATCTGCTTGAAAAATAATAATAATAAGCAATGCAAATAGCATTCCTGCTATTTATTTTGTACTTTGTACTGTAGGGTAGATACAAAAATTTAAAAAAAGTTCTTCAAATTTAAATTTTAGCCAGCTGTTCACGATTACACTCTGCAAAATTTTTCCGATGTTTTTCAACCACTTGAGCAAAAAATTGTCGTTGTTCTTCATTCTTGGTGATACTGTCATTGAAATTTTGTGATCAATGCTACACTTCGCTCTGCAGAGTCATTGATACAAGCCAGATTCTTTACAAAATCTGCTTGCAACTTTAAAAGATGGTGTATCTGACCAGGCTTCAACAGGAACATCTAGAAAACTGGCATCAATGTTGGATGTTTCAAAAATGTGGTAGAAGCACGCAAATCAACAACACTTTTGACGAGTGTTTTTATGAGATGCGGTCCACGTTCTGATTGCATTGTCCAAACAAGGCCAGTTTTTTCTTTGTCCGACAAAAGGGTTTAAAATAACGCAAGCGTCGACAGTTCCGGACTCAAGTACCACGAATGACGCACCATCATTTTCAATCCAGTCGATCGAAGAACAGCATCATCATATTCGTATAAACGCTTTATCAACAAGATATCATTCACAGGTGCATCTGCGGTGAGCCTGCATGAAAACCATGATTGAAGATAAGCACATATGGTAAACCGATTAAAGCGCTGATTACCTTGTAATTCTCAAGCTGTTAACTGAAAGATGGTTTCATTGCCTGGAAACAATAGATCGATTTTCAATGCATAGATTGCTTTCGCCATCCACCTTGCCCTATGTAGGGCACCAGGTCTGCGAATGCTGACATCAACCTCCAACCCAACCATTTGTGCAGCAAGCAGAAGAAATTCCAAATAATCATCACATGAATGACTGACCTCAAGTTGACATTTAATAAATTCTTTAATCGAATCAGACACGATTATCAAAGGGGCGGATCTGGCTTCGGGTGTGTGGTTTAATTCTGGCCATTTTTCTCGAAACCTCTAAAAAACAAAATCTCTGGTCCAGTGGATGGTCCAAGACAAACATTGAATGCATCGGAAAGGAGTACTTCCAACATGTGATGACGGCATGCCATCCATAATAGATTACGTCCCAGGGCTACTTCTAACAGAGTGCATTGAGTCTTCCAGTATTGGAAGCCGTAGTGTCGAAGCACGATGACCATAGATTCGCACTTCCATGATTTGATATGTTCATATACTGCATCAGCAGCTACCCATCCTGACCCGGATGCTAACTTGGGAACACCAAGAAGCTTTGTAGTGCCATCGACAAGTGACGAGAGCAGGACAGGTAATCGATCGCCGTTGTTGGTAACATGTCCGGTAACATCGGGCAATAGCCATCACCAATGTACAATTGATTTTGAGGGAATATAGTCTTCTTTTTTATACATGCTGCAGCTTGTTGACGACAAAGCTTGCGATGACGATGCATTGTGCTCTTGGAAAATACTGTCAGATGTCGGAACACCAGCTTCGTTGAATGCGGATGCAAGTATCATTGTTGATTTTCTAATGCTGGTGTTCGTTCTGTCCAGCACTGCAGCAACTTTTGGTGATATGATGCCTGACAATTTAGCATAGCTTAGTTCAAAAAAAATTAAATCTTCAAAAAATATGCACATTACTTAAATTTTGCACATTGGAACATTTTTATATGTTTTCTAGCATTTATTACATTTTCTAATTAAGAATCACACAATTTCAACTCACAGTTAATGGTAGCAATGAGATAAATATAAGTATATTTGAATTCATTTTATTCAACTATGGCATGCAAAAACTTCAAATTATTTGACATAGTTGATCTGGATTTTTATGTTGGCCTAATACTGGAATTTTAAAAGCTCTTTGGGGACCTCTAAATGTCTGCGTTTCTGAAATGAGCTACAACTTCACCAAATTCCACTCATTGTGCCAAAGTGACACATTTCAGGGGTGAAACACCAAAGATTTAAAAAAAAAATTTTCAGCATTTTTGGGACACCCTAATATATATATATATTAGAATAGTGAAATTATATGAAACAGGTTTTCATTTATAGAAATTAGTGTATGTTTAACGGTGTTTGTGATGCGCCGAACGTTTTTATAAAAATTAGAAGCACTTATAAAGTCTATTACCGTGTGGCCAATTTATTCAGAAATTATTTTCTGCTTTTTTAGTACGCAAGAAAAGCGTTGTTATTTTAAAAATATTTTTTATAATGTAATTTTTATTTTTTGGTTTCGGACAGATCCGATTTTTTTTCATGATATCATCATAATTTAAAGATGAAATATATTGTAGAGAAAATATTTAAATGAAATTATTTCACATTTTGGCATTTGGGTTTCATGTTTGAAAACCGCAGAAACTATTCAGAACTGTAGATTTAAAAAAAACATTTAATGAATCGAGACGCGGGCGAGACGCCATTTTGAACTGTTTTCGACTTTCGATTTATTATTATATTAGATCTTTTAGGAACTAAGAAAAAGTAGAAAGTATCTAAACTAATGAAAATACTTAAGTTTCGTGATCACTTTATGCAAGCTTTCCTTTAACCTCTTACTACTCATTTGATGTTTACTAGTTCTAACAGAGATGGTGTAGGTGAGTTGAACATTCTGGCAGGACTATTCTGGCAGAATAAAGTGCAATTTTAGCAATTGTAAAAGGCTTCTGCTAAAATTACTTATACATATATGTGGCTAGAGGGGCCAAGATAATAAGGAGCCTAAAAGTTGACAGAAGTAGCCTTGATATTTTAATTGCCTAGTGCCCCCCATAAATACATCTGCCTGTGTGGCTGTATTGGCAATATCAATCTTTTGAAAAAAATCTTTCAAAGTTATCTTTTTATTCTTATTTATTTATCATCTCAGAGACTTCTGCTACTGGTTAAAATATTCGATATCAGAGATATCACTTAATGATTGACCATTGTTACATTATTCAAAGAGAAAGAATTTCATACTCATCTATGTAAACAATTAATGACGTCATGATTCACTTTTCTTTTATCTAGTTTTTGCAGTGGGTCGCAGAAACTGAAGAGAAATTGAATAGGTCTTGAGTTCCAAAATATTGAGACCCACTGATATAAGATATTTGAAAATACACATATACTGTTGGGCCCCTAAAATGACTATATCTTAGATGAACTGTTGATATATAATAGTTATCATATTTAGAACATGCTAATTTACATCCTACACCTTGCATACCTAATTACAGACAATATAGCAGCAGTCATAGAATCTAAATACAAAGTTATGGTCTCTTTTTGTTCCACTATCAGTCATAATGCCTGCCACAATGAATCATTTGCATTTTTTAATTATCTGTTTCGCTGTAAGTTTCTTTGTCTTCTCCACTGTAAGTTACATTGTCTATTTGCATGTTTCGCTGTAAGTTACATTGTCTATGTGTATGTTTCGCTGTAAGTTACATTGTTTATTTGTATGTTTCGCTGTAAGTTATGTTGTTTATTTGTATGTTTCGCTGTAAGTTACATTGTTTATTTGTATGTTTCGCTGTAAGTTATATTGTCTATTTGTATGTTTCGCTGTAAGTTACATTGTCTATTTGTATGTTTCGCTGTAAGTTACATTGTTTATTTGTATGTTTCGCTGTAAGTTTCTTTGTCTTCTCCACTGTAAGTTATATTGTCTATTTGTATGTTTCGCTGTAAGTTACATTGTTTATTTGTATGTTTCGCTGTAAGTTACATTGTCTATTTGTATGTTTCGCTGTAAGTTTTTTTGTCTGATTGTCTGTTTCACGCTCTGTTTGACTCTTTGCTTCTCTGTTTCACATTCCTATTCACTTCTTGGTTTTGGTTCTGTTTCACACTAAATTCTGTTCACTATATTACTTAAATTCTGAACACAAAAATTAAGACCAGGTATTTACTTCAAACGACAGGAATCGATTTTTTTACAGATTTTATGACACTAGTTGAGTCCCATTACTGAAATCAATAACATACGTTTAAAAAAAAGATCATATTTATCAGAAGATCTCACAGAACCAAAGATATTGGCCTATGGTAAGAGTTATTTTTAGGCGCAGGTAATAAATCTGTATAAGAATCGTCTCATATTGATTTACAGCAAAACATGTTTGTTTTTTCTAAACTCAACGGTTTCCCATTGTATTTCTTCGTGTAATATAAATAAGTATATACTCAAACACGCACATACGCATGCAGACACACACATAATATGTATTATAAACAGTAAATATATGTACATGAATATTATCATTTTATATCAGACATAGGTACACTGAGCAGGCCCGTAGCGTGCGAGGGAGCCGGGGGCCGGGCGCCCTGCGTTTTGTCTGGCCCCCTGCTTATTGCTTTACTTAGTAAAATGTATTACCTGCCCCCCCCTGCTATTGCCTGACCCCTGCTGTAAAATGCCTTGCCCCTGCTTTAGAATTTTCACGCTACGGGGCTGAAACGGAGGCCGCGTGCCATATCCGGCCAGACGGACTGTTTCATCCGGCCTGACACTCCATTCAGAGTGAAGCACAGAACTAGACCTGTATATCTTTACACAGAACTAGACTTGTATATGTTTTCGCAGAAATAGACTTGTATATGTTTACACAAAACTAGACTTGTATATGTTTACACAGAACTAGACTTGTATATGTTTACACAGAACTAGACTTGTATATGATATTTACACAGAACTAGAATTGTATATGATGTTTACACAGAACTAGACTTGTATATGATGTTTACACATAACTTGACTTGTATATATTTACACAGAACTAGACTTGTATATGTTTACACAGAACTAGACTTGTATATGTTTACACAGAACTTGACTTGTATATATTTACACAGAACTAGACTTGTATATGTTTACACAGAACTAGACTTGTATATGTTTACACAGAACTAGACTTGCTTATGTTTTCACAGAACTAAACTTGAATATGTTTAAACAGAACTAGACTTGTATATGTTTACACAGAACTAGACTTGTATATGATATTTACACAGAACTAGAATTGTATATGATGTTTACACAGAACTAGACTTGTATATGATGTTTACACATAACTTGGCTTGTATATATTTACACAGAACTAGACTTGTATATGTTTACACAGAACTAGACTTGTATATGTTTACACAGAACTTGACTTGTATATATTTACACAGAACTAGACTTGTATATGTTTACACAGAACTAGACTTGTATATGTTTACACAGAACTTGACTTGTATATGTTTACACAGAACTAGACTTGTATATGTTTACACAGAACTAGACTTGCTTATGTTTTCACAGAACTAAACTTGAATATGTTTAAACAGAACTAGACTTGTATATGTTTACACAGAACTAGACTTGTATATGATATTTACACAGAACTAGAATTGTATATGATGTTTACACAGAACTAGACTTGTATATGATGTTTACACATAACTTGACTTGTGTATATTTACACAGAACTAGACTTGTATATGTTTACACAGAACTAGACTTGTATATGTTTACACAGAACTTGACTTGTATATATTTACACAGAACTAGACTTGTATATGTTTACACAGAACTAGACTTGTATATGTTTACACAGAACTTGACTTGTATATGTTTACACTGAACTTGACTTGTATATGTTTACACAGAACTAGACTTGTATATGATGTTTACCTTCAGTTTATACATTAGTTCATGTCAACACTCTATACACATTATCTTGGTCTGGCCTGCCGGTTAAATTTTCGAACCCAATATGGCCTGCAACTCATAAAGTTTGCACACCTCTTGTTTAGATCATACATTTGTTATTTAGATCATACATTTGTTAATTTTTTTTTTGGTTAAACTGACACTGGCTTAGTCATAACCTATATTTTCATCTCATCACATTTTGTCATAACAAGTTTGACTAGATAAGTTAACGTTCGGTTATTCAAACCTTGAAGGTCACCTTTCACCAGTAGTTTATTCAATGATAACAGTGACGTACACCTTTCACCGGTTGTTTATTCAATGATAACAGTGACGTACACCTTTCATCGGTTGTTTATTCAATGATAACAGTGACGTACACCTTTCACCGGTTGTTTATTCAATGATAACAGTGACGTACACCTTTCACCTGTTGTTTATTCAATGATAACACTGACGTACACCTTTCACCAGTAGTTTATTCAATGATAACAGTGACGTACACCTTTCACCGGTTGTTTATTCAATGATAACAGTGACGTACACCTTTCATCGGTTGTTTATTCAATGATAACAGTGACGTACACCTTTCACCGGTTGTTTATTCAATGATAACAGTGACGTACACCTTTCACCGGTTGTTTATTCAATGATAACACTGACGTACACCTTTCACCAGTAGTTTATTCAATGATAACAGTGACGTACACCTTTCACCGGTTGTTTATTCAATGATAACAGTGACGTACACCTTCACCGGTTGTTTATTCAATGATAACAGTGACGTACACCTTTCATCGGTTGTTTATTCAATGATAACAGTGACGTACACCTTCATCGGTTGTTTATTCAATGATAACAATAAATGTTTAATGTAAATCTGCAACTCTCGGATAAATCGTTCCCGAGAGAGTCCAATCAGTTATATTTAGTATTTTCGGTACACTGCAGACCATTCTGTACATTGTATACCTATCTGTACATTGTATACATATCTGTACACAGTAGTTCTATATGTACACTTTAGTCATATATGTACACTAGTCCTATGTAAAATGTAGTCTTATATCTACACAGTAGTCCTATATGTACACAGTAATCCTATAAGTACACTGTATTCCACTATGTACACTGTATCCACTATGTACACTGTACTCCACTATGTACACTGTATTCCACTATGTACACTGTATTCCACTATGTACACTGTATTCCAATATGTACATTGTATTCCTCTATGTACACTGTATTACCGTAGTTCTATCAAATCCCAGCTAGTTTTGTCTCCTCTAGTCTTCGATGATCCCTCCCTCCCTCACCAAACAACGATATAGACATGACCAGATATCAAGCAATTCGTTATCACACTTGTACAATGATCACGATGTTCATAGCTTATCAAAGTAGTGTCCAATTAGCCAAACACAGTTTCAAGTATAAGAAACTTTTACAGATTGCTGTTATTATTTTTATAGGTATAACTTGAATCAACTTATCCAATAATCAACTGTTATAAACAATGTTAATATAATATTATCAGTGAAACTTTTACATATTGCTGTAATTATTTTTATAGGTCTAGCCTGACGTCAACGTATCTCAAACTCAACTGTTATAATATAATATAATGTGATCAGTGAAACTTTTAAGAAAATGAAATAAAAATATAAATAAATAAAAGTATTTTTAAAACTGGAATTTTCTGTCTGTGTTAATGGAATGTAAACTGTGAGAGAAAGTAAACGTTTCATTTGACTTGATATCAAAAGGAATCGATCCACTAGAACAGAGTAAAGTGGATGGCAAGATTCACTAAACTGTAAAACGAAAGTAATCGATTAAGTGTCATGTGTGATTACTTGAATCGTTCAATAAAACCGGTTGAGTCTGCGTTACCTCCTCCACAAGACAAATATATAGACCTGTCAATGAAGTTACCTCCTCCACAAGACAACTATATAGACCTGTCAATGAAGATACCTCCTCCACAAGACAACTATATAGACCTGTCAATGAAGTTACCTCCTCCACAAGACAACTATATAGACCTGTCAATGAAGTTACCTCCCTCCACAAGACAAATATATAGACCTGTCAATGAAGTTAATACCTCCTCCACAAGACAACTATATAGACCTGTCAATGAAGTTACCTCCTCCACAAGACAAATATATAGACCTGTCAATGAAGTTACCTCCTCCACAAGACAACTATATAGACCTGTCAATGAAGATACCTCCTCCACAAGACAACTATATAGACCTGTCAATGAAGTTACCTCCTCCACAAGACAACTATATAGACCTGTCAATGAAGTTACCTCCACAAGACAACTATAAAGACCTGTCAATGAAGTTACCTCCTCCACAAGACAACTATATAGACCTGTCAATGAAGTTGCCTCTCTCCCAATGTAAGTAATAGACCTCGTCATTGGAGATTTAACTACTTGTAAGTCTTGGAGAGTCGTTTTAAAGTATAAATTTAATTCTGGATTCTAGCAGCCGTGCCAACTATTTGTAAAAACAACAAAACGTGTTGCTAGAAGTACAGGTATCAGTGAAATATATGTCGACGATTGAAAAGGTTTGCTGAATGAATACAGACGTCTAGTGTTGGGGTCGCTTTAGTGGAACCAAGTTCAGCATTATAAACAAGTTGTTGATTTACTTAGTGAAACATACCAAACAACTAGGACAATATTATGAGAGAATTTCGCTTTAAATAAAGTCGAGTTGTAATAAAGAACTACATAGAATGTATGCAACCTTTTGTTCGTGTTTTAAAATAGTATGTTTTAAATTTTTTAAAAATAGTTTTTGAAAATATTTTTTTTTTCACTAAGAAAATTGTTTGATACATTTTTGAAGATGCACTTAATGTCAATCCTTCTGAAGACAGACACTCAAAATGTAATGAAGATGTTAAGGTAGAGGACGCCTCAGGAAGAGATGGATGAGGCCTCAGGAAGAGTATAAGCCTATAAGAGGTATAAATTCACTGGATCATGGGCACGTTTAGGGCCATTTGTTTTGTTAATATAAGGACGTAAGAATCTTCTAATCTACGCCACCCCACTTAGGCGCGGCCCCATAGTACGCCACTGCACCAAGTATCTGGGGCTACTAGAAACGGTGAACTTGTATGGAGTGTGATAATCAAACTCATCAATAATTGTAAGCTTTACTTCCTAACTAAAAAATATTTATAATTATACAACAACTAGCAACCCCATAAGTCTGTGTTTATTTCAACCCAACTAAACACAGCAGGTTTGAGATTTTATTTCAGTTCACATTTACCGGATGTCAGCCAAAGACACTTGACTCCTTAAGGTTTATAACTGTGTCAATACTTGTTTTAGAACGTCGTGGACCGTAAATAAAAAAGGGGATTGCCCCCCCCCCCACACGTGGAACTGTTCCTGGGCCAGAACTTTATCCTGATTATCGATTTGCTGTTTTTGTTCATCGATTAGTGACAATATCTCAATCTCTGTAAAATAGGCCTTGGGCTTGAATTTGTCGGAACTAACTCACTGATTTACGATCAGCTCCATACACGCAACACATGCACAAGCAATGAAATCTGTACACACACAATTAAAATAACACACTCTGTGTACGTATATACCACAACCAAGTCAACTGTGAACAATTATTTGTTGATATACATTTAAATTTAAGTGATTTCATGTTGGATATATACAATTCATTTCTTTTTCTTTATTGATGTGATTTACTTCATTTAAGATTGGGGATTATTTGGTTGTTTTGGTATGTTTACTCAAATGTAACGATTGTTTGTTTTATATCGGGATTAAATGGAACGGATTGTTTCATATTGGGATGTATATTAAATGGATTGCTTTGTTTCATTCCGGTATATAGGCTAAATAAAATTTAATACATTTAGTTCATATCAGGAACATGACAAGGAGGAAAAGTAACTTTCGAAATAAAATAAAAATTCTATACTGCTTCAAAATTAGGAAGCTTCTGACACTCATACGACACGGCATTTAATCGGGTTGCACAGTATTTTAATTTTTTCTGTTGACAGGTTTGAGAATTTTATTTTTACTCGGCAGGAATGGATACACCGTTCGAAGGAAATACCACACACATTTCTGAGGAGGCGGGAGTGCAGGTGAGAAATGTATCCACAGCTATACACCTGGCGTAACTTATGATATTAATAATGTTTTACAAAGTCATAGTTTAAACTATATTTCTAAATGTAATCCTGACATTAAATATGACGACAGTTTTGTCATTAGAGATTTTTTAAACAATCTTTATTTTCAAAATAGGCTACTTTCACACAAGCTAATTTCTGACACGTAGTTTAAACTAAGTCATATATTATGACATTTCAATGTTTTAACACGAACTAAAATGGAAATCAAATGTACACTTTATAGTAAACTAGATGTCACATGTCTACCCAAGTTTATCATAACATCATTTTTATACACTTTAGATTACTCTTGAAAACAAACAAAATCAGAAAATAAAACAATTAAAAGTGAAATATTAAAATGTACATAGATAGTTGGTATCATGATATAAAATGTTTATAAACAATCACTTGTTTGATTATTTAGACTGAATTATTCTTAATGTATTTTTTTATTATTTCCAGAATGAAACAGAAAATAGTATGCCGATATTGATGAAAGTGTATTGCACTTTTCTACTGGTAAGTTGCATATACTGGATGGCGGTAAATTTCTCATTTCGACATCTAAGTTGCCACATATTCATGTTTCGATTAATAGACATCTTGGATTACTTTTGTCTAAACAATGGTTGGCAATCGGAGTCCAGTGAGAAAATGTTTGGGGACCGTAGAAAAATTTGGAGATATTTAGCAATTTCTTTACTTTAAAATATTTGAAATGATGATGTTAGCTTGCATATAGTACAAGTTAATCACAGCAAATCTGACGTTGATTCTTATTGTTATTATGAAATAAACAATTGTAGATTACATAAATCAATGAGAATCTTGGAGAGAATACTTTTTGTAACATAAGCATTTGTTTGTATTGTAAGAAAGTTGACATTATGTAGATTGAACTGAAAGTTGAGATTTTGTAGATTGAACTGAAAGTTGAGATTTTGTAGATTGAACTGAAAGTTGAGATTTTGTAGATTGAACTGAAAGTTGAGATTTTGTAGATTGAACTGAAAGTTGAGATTTTGTAGATTGAATTGAAAGTTGATATTATGTAGATTGAACTTAAAGTTGAGATTTTGTAGATTGAACTGAAAGTTGAGATTTTGTAGATTGAACTGAAAGTTGATATTATGTAGATTGAACTGAAAGTTGAGATTTTGTAGATTGAACTGAAAGTTGAGATTTTGTAGATTGAACTGAAAGTTGAGATTTTGTAGATTGAACTGAAAGTTGATATTATGTGGATTGAACTAAAAGTTGATGTGTATTTATTTTCGTTTGTTTTGGGCTTGGCTATAATTCATCATCAAATGCTTTAGAATTGCCGCAACTAATCAAAAGAATCGATTTTTATGTTTATCAATGAGCTTTTAAATCGCTTTTCAAAAACCTTTGAAGATGTTGATAGATATTTTGTTTCTTAGTGATGCCGAATGTTGCTTTATTTTAAAACGGCAACAGTTTATCTGCATACTACCCAAATAGTTGTCTGGTCATTTGTTTCTACAAAGAAGTAAACTCCATATTCTTCTTTAAAAGCACGGACACTTGGTGTCCACTTTACTTACTGACCATTAGTCTACTTTCTACAACACATTTCGAACAATTCTCCTTTCTCTTAAAACACTGTCTACAAATGGGTTAGGTCTGTTGCTTGATATTTGTGATTTATCAATCTCAATTGACATTAGTCTGGGCTAACACTTTTCTGGGACAATATATAAGATAGATTTGTAGAGCGGAGACGGTCTCCTAGACTAGAGACACCCAGTACTGACTTAATATTGAGGCGTGTATTCGAGACTGTCGTCTAAAGACATCAAATACTGACTTAAGTGGGAGCCGTGAAATCAATTCTAACTCTTTGTAGATGCACAACGACATCTCACAGACGTACCTAGCACCCAAATTTGACAAACTAACAATTCATTTTTTTACCAAACATCAAATTTTCAACCAAGCATTTTAACAAACTATTTCTCAAAGCTCCACATTGTTACACCAAGACAGAGTCAGCTATATGCAACCAATTCCAAAATTAAACCAATACTAATAATGAACATCTCCAATAATTATAAAATGATATTTCTATATCAAAAGTATTCAAACGTATCTTGTTTCATGAGTTGTATCACATTTATCCAAGTACAGTTCGAGGGTAATTTGAACTAGCCGTAGTTTGGTGACCCATATCTCTATGTCATAAGAATAAATAAAGTTCAAACGTAGACATTTAAGGTACTATATCTATTTGTTTTTACAATGCTTTATATTAAAAGTGTATGTGTTCTTTCTGTAGAAGAGTTGGCATCCAATGAGGATGTCAGTGGGAATTCCCTAAAGACAGCACGCAACTCAATGACTACATCAAGGGCTACATTCTCTCGGACACCAAGCAATATGTTAGTACAACGAGATCACGTGGCAGGAGAGGACGAAGTCATACAGGAAAATGTGCTCATTACAGAACTACAGGTAAATGTTATTATTACAGAACTACATGTAAATGCTTGTAACTGAAATACAGGCTAAATTACAGATTTTGGGGTAAATGCTGTTTATAGAGCTCTACTTGCATGTTAATTAAAGATCTATAGATACTTATTGATTACACAACTATTACTATATCATAAATACAAATATACAACATATACATACAACATATACATGTTATTTAAAAATCTGCAGATACAGACACATTACACAAATACAGCTACAAGTTGCTTACACAACTACAGTCACATATTTAATGCATCTTTGCCAAAAGCTGCCAAAATATATATTTGCCTTGGGCTTTAAAACATTTCTTTAGCTAGGGCTCCCAAAATATAAAACTAAATATCTCATCTCAAACACTATTGTGTTCTACACTGTCGTTTTCCTTTTTACATTTTTAGTTTCATCCCATGAATATATCATTAACTTACAAATAAACTGTTTGTTTGACTGAATTACAGGTACAAGACAGTGACGAAGCAGATGTAGATGGCGAGCAGGTGGAGGAAGAGAAAGAGGGTTGGCTGGAAGATGACAACTTACTGGATGAACTGATCAATGACCATGTGACGAGACGTATCATGAAGGTCATCTGGAATGACGATAAACCAGAAGAGTTCTACGATACTGACCTGGAGGATGAAGGTGGGCAGAATTTAGTATCAGCTAAAGTTTAGAAGTAATAAATAATTATTACCAGCTAAAGTTTAGAAGTAATAAATAATTAGAACCAGCTAAAGTTTAGAAGTAATAAATAATTAGAACCAGCTAAAGTTTAGAAGTAATAAATAATTAGAACCAGCTAAAGTTTAGAAGTAATAAATAATTATTACCAGCTAAAGTTTAGAAGTAATAAATAATTAGAACCAGCTAAAGTTTAGAAGTAATAAATAATTAGAACCAGCTAAAGTTTAGAAGTAATAAATAATTAGAACCAGCTAAAGTTTAGAAGTAATAAATAATTAGAACCAGCTAAAGTTTAGAAGTAATAAATAATTAGAACCAGCTAAAGTTTAGAAGTAATAAATAATTAGAACCAGCTAAAGTTTAGAAGTAATAAATAATTAGAACCAGCTAAAGTTTAGAAGTAATAAATAATTAGAACCAGCTAAAGTTTAGAAGTAATAAATAATTAGAACCAGCTAAGTTTAGAAGTAATAAATAATTAGAACCAGCTAAAGTTTAGAAGTAATAAATAATTGGAACCAGCTAAAGTTTAGAAGTAATAAATAATTAGTACCAGCTAAAGTTTAGAAGTAATAAATAATTAGTACCAGCTAAAGTTTAGAAGTAATAAATAATTAGTACCAGCTAAAGTTTAGAAGTAATAAATAATTAGAACCAGCTAAAGTTTAGAAGTAATAAATATTTAGAATTGCGGGTTTAAGATTGAAATAAAATTAAAATCACATCCTAGAGGGAATAGATAAAGTTTAAAATAAAAATTGAGGAGGTTTAGAAAGAAGAATGGATAGAAGAATGGACTGACAATAAATTATATTAGGACAGGTGTGTTCAAGGTGAATGAATTGGAGCTGGTTAGTGAGGAATTGTACAGTTAATTTAAGCTGTACAAACAAAATGTTTCTGCATAAACAGTATGTTTTGATTTACAAATAGTATGTTTCTAGAAACTGTTTCATGTTAAAATGAACAAAATGTTGACAATTTAGAAAAAAAAGCATATTTATTTATTCCTATAAAAAACTTTTTTTAATAAAAAAAATATTTAGACTTTTGTGTAATGAAAAGAAGAAACATTGTTTATTTAAATATTTTAGCTGAAGAGGACCAGGACTTTGTTGTGTCCTATTATAAAACAGTTTGTGAACAGCTGGGCCTGGTTCCCGTTGCCTACTTCCTACGCCGTATCCGGGAACCAAACATAAGAATGAGACAGAGGCCTGGATAGTGAGGCCACAAAGGCGATATCTTTAGCTCTGAAAGTGAGTGTCACATGTAACTTACGTCAATGTGTTCAGCTGTTGTAGTTGGATAACTTATGTCAATGTGTTCATGTGTTGTAGTTGGGTAACTTAAGTCAATGTGTTTATGTGTTGTAGTTGGATAACTTAAGTCAATGTGTTCATGTGTTGTAGTTAGATAACTAAAGTCAATGTGTTTATGTGTTGTAGTTGGATAACTTACTTCAATGTGTTCAGGTGTTGTAGTTGGATAACTTATGTCAATGTGTTCAGCTGTTGTAGTTGGATAACTTAAGTCAATGTGTTCAGCTGTTGTAGTTGGATAACTTATGTCAATGTGTTCATGTGTTGTAGTTAGATAACTTAAGTCAATGTGTTTATGTGTTGTAGTTGGATAACTTAAGTCAATGTGTTCATGTGTCTTAACTGGGACTAGAAACTACTAAAGAACATAAATGATGATATAAACAATATTAACACCCAAAAAAACAGAGTGCATCCCCCCACCCCCGAGCGATAATTTATGTTAATTTATTCAGTAAAATGGCTTTCTCACAAAATGGAAATAAAGAAATGAAATATTAAGACATGAAATATTACAAGACATGATATATTACTAGACATGAAATATTACTAGACATAAAATATTACCAGACATGAAATATTACAAGACATGAAATATTACTAGACATGAAATATTTCTAGACATTAGTTATTGTTTCACCCAGTTTCAATGGAGATATATCATTCTATCTGTTGGAAAGGAAAATGGTCTAAAGATAATGTACTATATCGAATATCTGCCCCCAACCCCGTAAATATTCTAGAGATACATTAGACACCCACGGGAAAACGAAAATCTATAAAGACCTCTAAAAATTAACCCAAAAAGTAAAAATGTGACTGTTTTGTTTATATTGTATTAAATGTTTTAATATCTGAATATTGATGTAGACTTTTGTGTCCATCTTATTGTAATATTTGTGTTACTGAAACTCTTGTGTCTAGGACAGTCTTATTGTAATATTTGTCTTACTGAAACTCTTGTGTCTAGGACAGTCTTATTGTAATATTTGTCTTACTGAAACTCTTGTGTCTAGGACACTCTTATTGTAATATTTGTCTTACTGAAACTCTTGTGTCTAGGACAGTCTTATTGTAATATTTGTCTTACTGAAACTCGTGTCTAGGACAGTCTTATTGTAATATTTGTCTTCCTGAAACGTCTGTATATCATTAAGTGTTATTATGTTGTGTGTCTACCTACTGAAACTCTCCCCAGGACAGTATAACTCTAGAGCGTCTGGATCTGTGTGGAAACTGGATTGGACCAGATGGAGGGAACTCAGTAGCCAGGTTACTTGAAGAAAACGATTATGTGACGGATGTGGTTAGTGTCATCTTGACTTGTTTTTTTTTAATCACATGTGCAAGTTCCATTTTTTAAATTTTCTAGTGACTAATATTAAATAAATATTTTATTTTGGGAAATGTCAAAAACACGGGAAGTAAATAATGTGTTCTTGCATTCCAAATACATTTATAAGAGGACATAGGAGAATAATTGTAATATTGAACGATTCACGCCAACCCGTGTGCCGCAGTGCCAGGTACCACAGTGCCAGGTGTACCGAGGCAAAAACTGAATGTACACATGAAAGTATCCGCAAAGATTTTTGTTTTCCATAACATTATTAAGTAAGAGCATTACGTCGAATATAATAGATAAATGAGTTGGGAAATATTATAAGACGATAAATTGCACAATTTTAAAGTAAGGCACATTATGAAGTCCGAGTGATGACTACAGTATTAACTGGCAACTTAAATTAAATTGGCAACTTAAAAAGATTAAAGATAAACAACCTGTCCGAATTTGTACCTTTTATGCACATAGCCTTGTCATAGAATATAGTGGTTTTAGCACAATAACATTATTTTATGGCAGAATTAAGACTATTACTTTTTACTATTTACGAAAGTCTTACATGATTGTCAGAGATGAATAATGACAGGTGATCAAGTTTAAAAACACGGAAGCAAAACTTCGAATGTTTCTTTCAAATGATGAGACAAATGTGCAAATATTGCGCTCAATGAAACATGTACAACACTACAACAAACACTACCCCACCCTCAATATAAGATCATACAACTAAATGAAGCCCCTCCTCTTTTCAATTGTAAAACTGAGTTTAAAACTAGCTTGAGTGTTCCGCCGTGTTTATTTAAAGAACTTGAGTGTGCCACGAGTTAAAGAGGTTTTACTTGTAGAACAACATAGAAACTGAGAAAGCTATTTACTTATGTGCAAACAAGAGGGGAAGAATTTTATTTTTAGAAAAATAGGACTAATCATATACTGTGACAGAAATAGTAACCAAGGACTAATAATATACTGTTAGTTATAGTAACCAAGGACTAATAATATACTGTTAGTTATAGTAACCAAGGACTAATAATATACTGTTAGTTATAGTAACCAAGGACTAATAATATACTGTTAGTTATAGTAACCAAGGACTAATAATATACTGTTAGTTATAGCAACCAAGGACTAATAATATACTGTTAGTTATAGTAACCAAGGACTAATAATATACTGTTAGTTATAGTAACCAAGAAGGGAATAATATACTGTTAGTTAGAAGTAACCAAGGACTAATAATATACTGTTGAAATTATAAACCAAGGACTAATAATATACTGTTAGTTATAGTAACCAAAGATTTTAAAGAATCTTTGATAAAGTATTTCTCGAGTCATCATGCTGTTTACATTCACTGTAAAATGAACATACTGTACAGTAAACACTATCTCACGTTAAATTAATTCTGTTCCTTTTGTTTCTCCAAGACAGATTTTGTCAGAGAATAAATTAGGCAATGAAGGAGGAGCTCACGTGTGTAGAATGTTGAACATCAACGGCGGTCTAAGGCGTCTGGATTTGTCAGGTGAGGTAAACAGATATGTTGTTTGATCTCAATCAATGTTCTGTCAGGTGAGGTAAACAGATGTGTTGTTTGATCTCAATCAATGATCTGTCAGGTAAGGTAAAACAGCTGTTGTTTGATCTCAATCAATGATCTGTCATGAGGTAAAAATAGCTGTTGTTTGATCTTAATCAATGATCTGTCAGGTGAGGTAAACACAGCTGTTGTTTGGTCCCAATCAATGATCTGTCAGGTGATGTAAACACAGCTGTTGTTTGATTCCAATCAATGATCTGTTGTAGTTGCACTGACGTGTATATACAAAGTGCTTTAAGAATATGTAACCTAGGCAACCACCCTGGTCCCAGTGTATTCGGTACAAATTTCCTATCAAATACAAAGGCTTCAATGGCCCCAACTTATATTTTTGCTCAGGGTCCTTTAAATATATTTATGACTTAAAAACTAATCTGTGTATCGGTCTATTATATAAATATATCTGTCAGTCTAATATGTGACAAAGTTTATATATGTCAGTCTATTATATGTCGTATTTGAACCGTTCTCTATCTATACATATGTAAGCATTTCGTTGTCTGTCAGTCTAATACCTGACATTATCTTACAGATGTGTGTCTATAGATCTGTCCGTCTGTCTGTCTTTTCTGTTCTCTCTCTTTCTCTCTCTATCTATCTATCTATCTATCATATCTATCTATCTATCTATCTATCTATCTATCTATCTATCTAGGGAGCGACCGATAATCGATCGGTATCGGACCGATATTGGCACTATGGGTTAACTATCGGACCGGCCGTTTTTTGGCTGCCGATACATTATTTTTTTCACAAATCTAGTAACTCTAAACTGGTTTTGGTTTACAGAGTTAAAGTTTACTTACAGAATTCTTGTTAACTGTTCACCTGAGTGAAGTGATTTACTGATATAATTAATTTTCAATTTTTTAAAAATCTGCTACAAGTAGATTCAGTAAAAATTACAAAGATTAACGAAGAAAATTATTTTAATTTCATCATAACTTTCACAAGTTAGTGAAGTTACAATTAAAAATTAATACATTTTTACTTTTTTAGTTTGACATTAATTATTTACAACTTTACCTTACTTTTTTGTTTGTGTACAAGTAAAAAAGAAAACAACAAATTGTTTGTATAAGTTTATTTTTAAACAATAAACATGCATATTTCTGAGATTATGCAGGCATGGTTTGTGTTTCTGACTTCGGTCTTCCGGTCTGTCTTTTCAAATCTTTTGTTCTTCTAAGCTTCTTCATCTGCAAGACACCCTTTCATTAATAACAAAATATCGGTATCGGTATCGGCAAAAATGCTGGGAAAATATCGGTAAAGGATTATCGGTAAAAAGGCATATCGGTCGCTCCCTATATCTATCTATTTATCTATCTATCTATCTATCTATCTATCTATCTATCTATCTATCTATCTATCTATCTATCTATCTATCTATCTATCTATCTATATATATATATATATATATATATATATATTATCATTAGGATTGCTACTTTTGCTTTTGCATGACAAATATTGCTGGACATTCCAAAAAAACATATCAACAATTCATTATTCCTATTGTGACTTTGCATTGAAACCTGTTCCACACGATGAACGAAATCAAGTTCCAAATACTCCATATGCCTTGATGGCGAAACCGATGATGATGATGAGGAAAGTCACAGGGAGCAGGAGAGTGATGCTTATGAACCCCTAGATGATGAAAAGATACCTCTCTGTTTGGCAAAACTGAATTGAATGATTTAGTGAGGGATCTGGGGTTAACGAAGAAGAAGGCAGAACTGCTTGGATCTCATTTACAACAATGGAATTAGTTACAAAACGCAACAACAATTTCACATTTTCGTGATAGGCATGTACAGCTTGCTAAATTTTATGACAAGAATGACAGTATCTGTTATTGTACTGACATTAACTGTTTAATGATAGAACTGGACCGTGAGTATATTTCAGGAGACTGTCGTCTGTTTATAGACTCAAGTAAAGTTAGTCTTAAAGCAGTTCTCCTACACAATAGGAATGTGATCCCATCTATTCCATTAGCACACGCAGTCGGATTGCATGAAACATATGATTCTATGAAGTTGCTCCTCAACGTTATCAAGTACAGAGATCATAACTGGTGCCTCTGTGGGGATCTAAATGTAGTTTACCTTCTTCGTGGATTGCAGCTGGGATTCACAAGGTGCATGGACTTTCTATGTCTGTGGAACAGCCGTGATGACGAAAATCATTACACAGTTAAAGACTGGCCAGCAAGAACTGATCATGTTCCTGGCAGATACAATGTACAACATGAGTCTCTTGTTGATCCTACTAAAATACTGTTTCACATAACGCTTGACTGTTCAAAAATTTTGTGAAGGCTCTGGACCAGGATTCGGGTGGCTTTTCGTATCATCAAGAGAAGTTCCAGACCACTCTACACCAGCAAAGCTACGTGCGGGCGGCGTGTTCACTGGACTTCAAATTCGTGAAGTCATTCGTGATACCACCTTTAAGACACAGCTGCAGCCTGCTCAGTTGACAGCCCGGGATCATTTGTGGCTGTGGTTTCTAGCTTTTTGGGAAACCACAGGTATGAGAATTATGCAGAGTTGGTTGAGAGACTACTAACAACATACAAGGATATGGGATTCAGAATGTCCTTAAAAATTCACTTCCTGCACTCCCATCTCAGTTTCTTCTCAACCAATCTAGGTGCAGTCAGCGATGAACAGGGTGAACGTTTTCACCAAGAAATAGCAACGATGGAAAACAGATATCAAGGGAGGTATGACAGCAGCATGATGGGCGATTTCTGTTGGTTTATATAGTGAGAGTGTGACATTGATTACATATGATACTGCATAGTTGCTTCTTCTTTTCTATTTCCATGTAAATTGTAGTTATTGTATTGAAATATAAAAGCATTGACATTATATTTCTAATGACCATAAAGCGTTATAATGGTAAATCAAGATGTTAACACAGTTTTAACGTGACGTGATACACGATTTTCAATGACATATTTGGAATCAGCAGGTCAAAATGGTCTTAGAACACTTAATAGATCTCAGGTAGCAAAAATGTTGTTCCCTGGTATTATCTATCAATGTCCTTTTCAGCAAAGAGAATAATAAACCTTTATTGTTTTGAGGGCAAAAAAAAAATTTTCTAATATTATTTCAAATTTATTTTTTAGGAAATGACTTTGACGATAAATGTGCAGAAAGTTTTGCTCAAGCTATTGAGGTATTTTTGAAAATTATAACAACTTCAGCTATTATAAATATGTTCGAATACAATATAGGTCAATACAATATAGACCAATACAATATGGGTCAATACAATATAGACCAATACAATATAGGTCAATAAAGTATAGGCCAGTAAAATATAGACCACAACAATATAGATTAATACAATATAGAATAATACAATGTAGACCAATACAGTATAGACCAATACAATATAGGTCAATACAATATAGACCAGTGACAATATAGACCACAACAATATAGACAAATACAATATAGACTAATAATATAGACTAATACAATATAGACTAATACAATATAGACAAATACAATGCAGACCACAACAATATAGACAATTACAATATAGACTAATACAATATAGACTAAATACAATATAGACTAATACAAAATAGACTAATACAATGTAGACCAATACAATATAGGCCAATACAATATAGGTCAATACAATATAGACCAATACTATATAGACCAATACAATATTGACCACTATCATAGAGACCAATACAATATCGAACAATACAATATAGAACAATACAATATAGACAAATACAATATAGACAAATAGAATGTAGACCAATACAATATAGACCACAACAATATAGACTAATACAATATAGACAAACACAATATAGACTAATACAATGCAGACCAATACAATATAGACAAATACAATATAGACTATGCAATATAGGCCAATACAATATAGACCAATACAATATAGGTCAATACAGTATAGGACAGCATAATATAGACCACAACAATATAGACAAATACAATATAGACTAATACAATATAGACTAATACAATGTAGACCAATACAATATAGACAAATACAATATAGGTCAATACAATATAGACCAATACTATATAGACCACTATCATAGAGACCAATACAATATCGAACAATACAATATAGAACAATACAATATAGACCAATACTTTCCTCACATTCAATATTTATTTATTCTAACACGTCTCTTTCTTTCAGAACAAATATTTAAGGAGTTAAATCTAAGTCGCAATAAATTTTCAGAGGTTGGTGCTCAGTACCTGGGACCGGCCATCGGTGAGTTGTTGTAGGTTTTAAGTCATACAAATAATATCATTTTGAATGCTATCGGCTGGAGTGTTGCCTGAATGATGTGTTTAAGGATGTATAAGATGTCGTATTGCCTGAATGATGTGTTTAGGATGTATGAGATGTCGTATTTCCTGAATGATGTGTTTAGGGATGTATGAGATGTCGTATTGCCTGAATGATGTGTTTAGGAATGTATGAGATGTCGTATTTCCTGAATGATGTGTTTGGGGACTATGAGATGTCGTAGATTTTATTAAGAGAGATTGATTCGGAAATCTGAGAAAAAATTATCAAAATAAAACGCGTTAAGTTCGAAAAATAAATAGATGATCTACTCTTTCTTTTCTATCTTAATTATGGCAAACTGTCTCCATGACTGAGAAAAAATTGTCTATGTCACTATGTTTGCCACTAAATGGTTGGATCAGAATTTTATGCTTTGGGGGTTATGATTGTGGTGTCACTTTTGCTATGTTTTTGTCGATAGTAGTCTGTTCTTGGCCTCTATTTCAGCCATTTTTAAATGCAAATTTATGTTTGCAGTCTAATTCTTCTTTTTCCGCCTGGCATATCCGATCTTTCTGCCTCTCCTCTCGCTCTTTTTCTTTCTCCTGAGCTTGGAGTGTTCGCTCCTTTTCTTCTTTTTCCCTTTGCATTGTTCACTCCTTTTGATCATTTAAACACTCACAAACATATTTTGCCAGTTGTTTTATAAAGTATAACATGTATGACATTAATAGTACAAACAAAAAAAATGAACCTTGAAAAATGTCATGAAAAAATTGTCAAAACAAACTTAATGTTTACCATTAAACAGAAATTGAAATCTAGTGTCTAAATGGAGCCTTAAATTCACTCAAAAATACAAAAATGTATGATGCTCCAGGAAGACAATAAATTAATCTCTGATAGCAAATGAAATCAGCTAGTCTAATATTCATTTGTAAAATATTTAACACAAATGACAGAAAAAAAAATGTAATACATTGGAATTTGACACAAGAAATTTCAATCAAACACTATCTTAACTAAATATTAATTATCTCCCTTGCTTGCTTGACCTTCTGTTTCTTCTTGAATGTACTCCAATTAGTTCACTACTGTTCTCTTATTGTCAATATTATTAGTCCAGCATAGTTTTTAAATAAACATCAAAGTTCTGACCTGGCGACGTACGGCTTGTTTACAAAAATTTCTCTGCTTGACTGAGCATGACGTAGTGTGTACTATCAATGTGATGACCACAACAATGGTTGTGTGCAGTTCTTATTCAGGTCAACATCAATCAAGCGATGTAAACTGATGATGTGCAGCAACGAAGCTGAGAATAATATATTGTATTATCCAACTGATACCGACTGCTGTCACTATAATCTCTATGCCAGAGGTTTTCAACCTTTTTTACCCTGCGGACCCCACAGACATACCAAGCTCGGGTGGCGGACCCCCAGAGCCTAAGGCACCCTGGCCTCGACTTTTCGTACCTCAGGTTGGGCCCTAATATGTCTTATTAAGTTTGCAGATGTAATCTACTCAGCCCCGTAGCGTGAAAATTATACAGGAGGGGTCAGGCATTCTACAGGCAATAGCAGGGGGGCAGGTAATACATTATACTAAGTAGAACAAATAAGCAGGGGGGGGGCGGCCCCCCTGGCCCCACCGCACGCTACGGGCCTGAATCTACTTAAATTCTGCTAAAAGGTAGGTCTGGCCTAAGTTACGCGCACATCATGTAAAAGTCATTTTACATACGAAAATAGCTATCTATCCAAATAATGAAACACTAACCGAATATTTATTCCACTGGTATGTCCGTTACAAAATTTTCTGTTCAGTGGTAAGGCTGTGCCTGTTTTGTCCAAACAGGTTGGTATGTGTGATAAATATATGCGCATTTCATGTTCAATGTTCAGTCTGGACCTGTACTTGGTCTTTATCGCAGTGTCACACAAGTACTTCGTAGAAAATGGTAGCAGGACATTGATGGCTTTGTCAGACAGCAGCGAGTACTCCTGGAAACATGCTAGCGACGACAGTGGCAGTCTGCTGAACTGCAAGCGCAGTGTCCTGTCGGATGACAATTCGACCAATTGTTCTTGTTCAAGACCAGTTAAATCGGTTAGCCCGCATTTAAAGGGATTTCGAATCCAATGAAATGCGCTGACATCGTCGTCACCAAAAATACTGATGAAAGTAATATGACAACTGCTGTAGCTGTTTTCTTTCTCGTTCGTCTTCGGCTGCTTGATCATCAGAATCTTCCAGTTTCTGGTCAGTTTTCATCTTCAGAAATTTATCCTTGCTACTAGGTATCACAACTACATGTTTTATTAGTTAAACGTTGTGCGTTAATGTGATGATAAGTGTCTGTCTTCACTTCTCTGGTAGCGATCGACACTTTATCTATTCATGGACATCACTGATTGATTTAAACCGCCAAGTCCTATTCATGTAGGCCTACTTTATGTGACGATTACACAAAATATTATTTCAAAATATAAGTACCATGAAACTATACACTCCAAGATACATATTCACTGAAACATCACTACTCTATCCCGTGGGCTGCCTATTTTTGTCGAACTGTATGTCTGTAACACTCTGTTCTCCTCCTCCCCTCTTTCTCTCTTCCAATCTCTATACCTATCAAAAGATCTGCAAACTTCTTTTATAAGACCCTAATTACTGCGTCTTCTCACCTATGTTGTTGTCTCTGATTGGTCCTCATTGGGGATATTCTGTTATTTCAATCAAAACAGCAGTAACCCTGAATCTTTGTAATTTAGTGACAAACTATTTAATTAACTCTCATCCCTGACCCAATGATCCATATTCTTGAAAATACAGTGATCAACCTAGAAACTTTTGGACACTGATTCTTTGTAACATTTATCAAGCCCATGCGGAAGTTCGTCGCCATACATACGATACCAGACAGTAGATAATTAGCTTATCACAACATTTATCTCTTGAAAACACAAGGGCGATGTGCCTTGCTTTTAATTCCAGCCTAACCAGGTCATCTTTTTCCCAGGTATGTGTCACCTAAAAATACAAACTCTCTCTAAACATGACCGACATTGTAATCTCATAGTATCTGTGGCGAATTTCCGCCCTTCCAAAGTATGTTATAAAAACATTACAGCATGATCAACCAGATTATTTATCAACAATACACACAATGTCGCACTGGCGGATGTTTTAACAGTGACGCCGGAGCTCAGCAAGTAAGAAATATTGCCAAGATGAGATGACTCAAAAACTCACTACACAAGTACGTGATGTACGCACTCTAGTTCATATTTCAGACGTAGCATTAGGAAATACTAGCGGAGTTTTCAATTCTGCACATTGTTGTCTGTACCTGAAACATTGGCATAGCTTGTATTTTTTTTTTGTTTAGCTAAAAGCTAAACAATCAACAAAACCAAGAAATATTTTATACGAGAAAATCCCTAATTTCATTGATTTGCCCACGGACCCCTTTGAAGCTCCCCCAGGGGTCCGCGGACCACAGGTTGAAAACCTCTGCTCTATGCGAATGCTTCCGTTGTAAATGTACCGTAGCTTCTTTTTTTTTTCTTCGCTATTTTTTCCTCTGTTTTATGCACTGCCTTGGAGACGTGTTATAGAGATGTAATAAATGTATTATCCGTTAATTTCTTTAGGGGGAATGCCCCTATGTGCTGCCACCATGCAACAAATATTGAGGCGTGCTTCTATGTAACAAATGTTCTTGTCACCATGTAACCAATGTTCCTAGTCCATCGTGTGACGAATACGTTATGATAAATAAGAACAACTGCTGTGCTTCATGGTTTATGACATGTTTAAACACATAACAAGTAACAAATAACACAATATGAAATAAAATAAATATTTGAGTAGTTAATCCGATATGTAAGAATACAACTCCTATGCAAACAACAATCCAATTTTATAGAAAATGAATTATCACATATATTAAACTTATCTCACAATATCACTTCTCATTAAACAAAGATTACCTCTATGACTCTGACTATCTCCTCTCTTATGACTATATCTTTATAACTCTGTTCTATGTGACTCTCTTATGTGAATCTCTCGTATCTGACCCCTTAATCCACAAACTGCCTCTTATATATCTTGCTTAATTAACTACTCAAACTTTCTACAAATAGCTATAATCGAACGAATAGACGATCATAATTTCTATGAATACAATTCACTGTCCAGAAATGACCAGACTCTGACCGCTAGCTTGACCTCGCCACACAAACACACACCTGTGCACGTAACGCAAGCAACTACACTATGACAGTGACAAACATGTAGCTTTCCCCAATTTATTTTGTTGCTTTTCATTTTTAGATCATTTAATCAAGGCATGCATCCTGGAGATTCAAATGGGTTTATGCCCATGCATCCACCACCTCACCTGATGGCACCCAATGAATCTGGTACTCACTTGTCCAGGTCAAGTCTCAGCTCACCCATGTCTGACAGTTGTGTCAAGTTGGAGCCTAGTGAAGACTCTGTCTCTGCTGGTTGGTATTCTTGCATCACATTTATTTATTTCTTCATTTTATTATAACTTTTCATAGTTTTATTATAGCCAGTAAGGACACAATGCGGTACAATAGAGTGTTAGCCTGATGACTGAAATTTCCCAAGTTTAGTTCTGGTGAGTGCCGGGACTTTTTCAGGTCTTATTGATGCCATAATTCTACCCAGCTTACAAATGGGTACCTGACCTTTGTTGTATAAAGTAAAAGATGGCTGGGTATGATACTAGCCACACAGTCCCAGGGAATAGCCTCAGCTACAGAAACATAGGAACTCTACTTCATCTGAACCCAATGATTGTATAGGCTTTATACTTTACTTTTTACTAAAATTTTATTAAAAACTTGCTTTTTTAGATGGTTCTGTTTCACGTGATGAACTTGACCTGGAATCAAAGACTCCACACAATGAATTGTTGAAGCAGCTGCTTGGCACTGGCCAGAATGGTCGTCAGCTACCGACGCCTGATGTAATTGATACACTTTAATTATATTTGTAATTATTAATATTTAACTTAGGTTTATATTAAAATCTAATTCCGTCAGAAAATAGATTTTTTAGATGAACATTTACTAATAACACAAAATTTAACTCGAGCACTAGCAGTATTTGCCTCATTTTATCATTTCATATCTAACTGTTTAATCAGAGTGAAGACAGTTTACCATCACTAACACCTGAACAGCAAAGACAGTTAGAAATGATTGACTCAATGCCACTATGTAAAGAAACTGAAATCTCAACTCCTGAGTGGGAAGCTAAGACTCCAGAGGAAAAAGAAAAAATTATGGGTAATTATGCCAATAATATGTTTTGTTGTAATCATTTCTTTTAGATACATTTTTTATTTCTAACCAAGTTTCCTTTGTTGTTTTGTTTTTAAAACAAGCCTCATGTACGTTAGGGTGCATCACCACAATAGAGGAAAAAATTGATTGTTTGTTTTTGAGCTGTCTATTTTTCTAATTTGTTCTAATATCATTAATAATAACTTGTGTAAAATATTTTTTCAATCAGAGTTGATTTAGAGGTCCCCCCCCCGCCCAAGAAATCACAAAACATGTAAAGAAAAAAAAACTTTATTCCAGCCTATATAAAAATTACATTAAAGTATTAAATTATTTATTACTGTTGCATTTAATTCAGTTTCACTTTGTTGCACATTTGTAAGGTTTACGCACATTTGAGATGTTTTTGCGGTCCATTTCTACCACTTGAAGAATGTTTTGAAAATGTTCATCCGTTCGCGCTGCTTCAACAAAGTCAAATGCCTGTTTCACTCCTCTCTCGGCACAATTGTTAAAAACGTTAATAGCAGCAACATTTTCTGCACTGGCAATGTAAGAAGCTGTTTGGCACCAATCATCAACAGGCATTTGGAGGAATCCTGTGTCCAGTTGAAGTCTGTATATAGTAAACCACGAGTCAACTCCAGCCAGATCACACAACTGAGTTTTAGAATCAATTGATTGGAATCATGGTTTTCCCGAACCATTTCCAAATCGATTCTGTGGAGTTTGGAGGGCAACCACTGGTCGAAGCCTTAGCAGAGCATCTGCTAGAGCTCGCTTTTACAACACGGGTACTTCATTGCTGAACAGAGCATGTGGGATCATTTCAGTAGTGAGGTACCACAGATGCCTATTCAGGGCACGGATTGCTGACTTGGATATGTCTCTGTTGACATCGTTGTAATCCAAAAGTCGCTTGTAGAGCTGTAGATCATTCCATGGTGCATCCACACTCTTTTTGCAAGTGAGCCACCACACGACATAAACATGTGTTACAAATGTAGCAAATGCACGAATCTTTGGCACTTGATCACATGTGGTAATAGTACCTGGAGGCAATAATTGAATTTGTTTCTCACACAGTGCAATCTTGAGGCAATATATCAGAAGAGCACGTTGCAGCATATTTTGTATGGCAATGCAGGCAGCAGTCTGATGACCAGTGTTTGATCTTGTTGTGTCGAATGTCATATTAACGATACAATCACTACAATGCCACTCTGTCATTAGCTCATGGTTAATTCTGCAATTATTTTACCAACGGGTTTCTTTGTTGCCTTGGCATAATTTGGCACTCCTAGAAGTTTCAATTGCTTTGCATCACCGACTTCAACTGTTATGCGTTCTTCAGTGACACGATGATTTTTTAGAGAAGGTGTCAGTTTTCCATCCCAGTGGAGAGTGCAGAGTTTGGGTGGTTCCCAGGAGTCGTGGATCTTTGTAGATATCTCACAACTTTGCGACGTGAACGATCTGCAGTGGCATAGGAAGAAGCCACCATTGATACATCACCCCCAGACTCGCTAATAAGGCCCTGTGTGAAAGCTGCCTGCTGTGTTGGTGTAATCTTTAATCTTGTCGCTAGGGACACAAGATTTAGTCGGCTTAAAACATCTGGAGGTACAAATACCAAAGCTCCTGTTGGCTTTCTTCGCTTTTTCATTGGCATTATATCATCCAAACAGTTATCAACAAACTCCATATTATCTTCAGATTTAGAAGTAGAATCATCGGGTTTGTCACTGCTACCCTCGCTGGAAGGCACTGATATCGTTGAACATGCTGCATTTTCTTTTCTTGCGCGTTTCTGACGTTCCAATGTTGCGACATCTCGTGAATGGCGTCGAGCGACTTTTTTTGCAAGTGTTTTGTCAAATGATCCAAAGCTGGAAGACCTGTCTCCTTTCATAGACCTCAAGAATGCTAGATCTTCTGCATTCTTGATAATAGTCTCGACATTTGGTGGCCACAGTTGAAAAGTTGTTGCCAACATAGATTTCATTTGTTCCAGTTTACGTTTGGTGGCTGGTGTGTTTCGGCGACTTTTATCAAATGAACGAAGTTTATTGTATTCATCAAGAAGCTGAACAATCTTCTCACAAGCTCTCCTCTCTGTCACCATTGGAATGTTTGCTTTTTCGTACAAAGCAGTAACTTGATTCAGCACAATTTTGGCAATTGTAAATCGAGAAGGTGCACCAAGAGAACCTGGACGCTCACTGTGTGCTGCTACATTGCAGTGATACATCATGCACCTCAAAACTTGTAAACAAGTTGATAGTCGAAGAATTCCAGTAATAATAGCATCATCAACACAGATTGCAGGGCCAATGCCAAACAATTCAGTTTTCAGAAGAGTTTGTGGTTTCTTTGTTCGCGAGGCAGGAGACGCAGTAATAACTGGATATGCAACTGTTGAAGTGATGCCAGGGTCAGCCAGCATTTCCTTAGAAGGTGTAAACATTTTATTGTTGTTTTTCATATCATTTCCATGTTCTGATTTTATAGGTCGTGTGTATCAGAAATTAAAATAATATAAATAAAAAAATTAAAATGCTTGCCTTGGTCATCAATATGCGGTAAGGAAAAGTGTTGTTTTTGCTAATAAAATGTGAATTTTAAATTTTATTTCTAGCACAACTGCTTATCAAAATCAATCATAGCTACCAAACATTATTAAACCAAAGACTATAAAACAATTTATATAGCGCTTCACTTTTTGTATGTAAGTCTGTAAGACTTTACAAGAAGGATGGTTTTATCTAGTTTTCGCTTAATTATGCAAACTTTGTTGGAGTCCGGGGGACCTCTAAATATTGTCAAATATTTTTTTTTTTTTTTACACAATGCTTTTTTTGATCAATGGAACAAATTTAAATAGCAGACAGATCAATTATTAAAAATTTTTTTTGGTGATGCACCCTAATGTATGTACTTCAACAAAAATCTCCATTGATGTTGGTTTTAGCGCATCATATACCTACATGTTAATGAAATAATATTCTTGTTACAGAAATGAGAAAACAAGAGTATGAACAAAAGAGGCAAGAATATGAAGTTTCTAGGAAAAATAAACGCAAGACGCTAACTGGAACACCTATAGCTTCAACAGAGAAAAAGAAACGCAAAGCTAAAGGAATTGTTGAAATTGGTATAGAACTACCAAAAAAAAGGCTAAAAAAATCAAAGGTAGGAAGTCCTATTTAGTATATGTCAAATTTTTTTACTAAATACACTGTATAACTCCTGAAAACAAACATGTAATGATAAAAAAATAATATCTTCTGAATAAGTTAAAGGAAAACCAAATCAAGGAACTTGAAGCTCAAGCGGAGACCTTTCTCCAGCAGTTGCACAACATGCCACCCATATCATTACAGGAACCAATCATAGCTACATCCATGTCTATACTGCCAGTCAAGGGAGCCACATCATTTACGGGTCAGTAAAATATAGTATTTAGTTAAACAGTTGATTTTATCAATATATTCAGTTTCATAAAATCTACTTTTTTTTTTTTTTACTTTTGAGTATTTTTGCTTTAAATTCTAGCAGCCTTAAATAATTTACTAAATTCTAGCAGGCTTAAATAGTTTACTAAATTCTAGCAGCCTTAAATAGTTTGCTAAATTCTAGCAGCCTTAAATAGTTTACTAAATTCTAGCAGCCTTAAATAGTTTACTAAATTCTAGCAGCCTTAAATAGTTTACTAAATACTAGCAGACTTAAAATAGTTTACTAAATTCTAGCAGCCTTAAATAGTTTATAAATTCTAGCAGCCTTAAATAGTTTGCTAAATTCTAGCAGCCTTAAATAGTTTACTAAATACTAGCAGACTTAAAATAGTTTACTAAATTCTAGCAGCCTTAAATAGTTTATAAATTCTAGCAGCCTTAAATAGTTTGCTAAATTCTAGCAGCCTTAAATAGTTTACTAAATTCTAGCAGCCTTAAATAGTTTACTAAATTCTAGCAGCCTTAAATAGTTTACTAAATTCTAGCAGACTTAAAATAGTTTACTAAATTCTAGCAGCCTTAAATAGTTTATAAATTCTAGCAGCCTTAAATAGTTTACTGAATTCTAGCAGCCTTAAATAGTTTATAAATTCTAGCAGCCTTAAATAGTTTACTAAATTCTAGCAGCCTTAAATAGTTTATAAATTCTAGCAGCCTTAAATAGTTTGCTAAATTCTAGCAGCCTTAAATAGTATACTAAATTCTAGCAGCCTTAAATAGTTTACTAAAATGTGACTAAAGATTGGTTAAAAACAAAAATGTGAGCGAAATGTAGAAATTTCTTCATCTCCTTCCATAGCCATGGGAGTACAACTTGGAATATTCTGGTTGCTGGGTTCAATCTGTGACTAGCCCCACTTCAGTCCAGCTCAGAACCCCAAAAATCACTTAACACATTTAATCTCCTATAATGTATATTTTTTATTTTTCAGGCATTTCAGCTCTTAAAGGACGTTATTGTAGTGCCTACCTGGAAAATATTGAAGATATGTATGGCAGTCTACTATTTCCTCAGCCACCACCAGGTTTACGGCCTACTCCTGCTTCAGCTGAAACTCTTGCCCAGAGACAACTAGCTAGTGAAACCAAGATAAGAATGATGCAAGGCATAGGCACGACACAATTTTTTTTAAAACTTTTAGAATGAGGTTTTCAAATTAATGCTGCATGAAGAAATACTTAGATTTAAAGTCTTAAAAGTTAGCAATTTAAATCATAATTTTTATTCTTCATGACAAATTTCTTCATAATTTTTTTAGTTGATTTATTGTTTCATAATAATTGTTATTATTTCAGTAACAACTTGGAAATTTTTATTTATTTTGATGTGTTTAATTATTTTTAATCATTAATAGCCTACAATAGGGTTTGACTATTCAGTCAATTTAGCTTAGGTCCAGGATTAGTCTGCATAAAAAACAAGCTTTAAAACCACATACAGTGAAATGTCGCTATAACGAAATTGACGGGGATTCGAAATTGGTTTGTAATACTGAAAATTAGTTACACTGAAATGGGGGGGGGGGGGGTTCGTCGACGAAATTTTCTGTTCGCTATATGTGGATATAGTTCATTTGGGTATCAATGCAAATATATTATGTCATTTTACTAATTTCTCCAAAGTTATTTAGCTAAAAATATGTTAAATATTCTCTCCGTTAGTAATTTAGCTTTCAGCTTACGTTAACGGTCATTCATTGAACTAAGGGACGTAATTCATTTATTTTTATAAAAGTTATTCAACATGACTTACTTCACTCAATTTATAAGAAACCCACTACGGCTATCTTACTCATATTGTCTGATTTATTAAACGAAATAATTTTAAAAATATGTTTATAAATTTATTTACTTTTGTAACTGGATTAAATTTTATTATAATTAGAAAAAAAAGTATTGTTCAATGTCACAAAAAGGTCAAATAAATAACTCATTTATTCTCCCATTCCTGTATTATTAATTAAATACAGGTACTGGTAGTTTATTAACATCTTGGCAAAATGCAGTCTTCTGTCCATTAAGTCCCTATCACAAACTATAAGATCGCCATTTTCTAAAAAAAAATTGCGACCCTCCATCAAGCTCCTACCGAAAACAATAAGATTGTTTTTTACTAAAACTATCAAGTTACTTTCTACACATACCAAAACCATTATGTCTTTCTCATACCTCCCAATAAGCTATACTTTTAAGTGTATGGTTTCTTTCTCATTAGCGCATTTCCCCAACACAGACGTAACATTGGTTTATTGATTTTTTTTTTTAATCCCTCGAATGTGTAACGTTCCCTACATTCATGTGTTTGTCCCATGACGTTTTAGGCTCTCTTCTCCTCCTTTTCCCGACCTTGCTAAAACTCTCATCCTTCCCCCCCCCCCCCCCCCGGGTTCGTTGTTACGTAAATGTGCCCGCCGTCGCTTGGCTGTCTCGTGACGTTTTAGGCTCTCTTCCTCTCCCCTTCCCCACCTTGCTAAATCTCTCATCCTCTCATCCCCCCCCCCCCCGTTTGTTGTTACATAATTGTGACACCGCCACTCACTACCCCACCCCCTCACCGTCCCAAGACGATACTTGTCTCAGTACTGCACCTGGTGGAATTTATGTTACTATCCTCATCAGTAGAGGTTAAAGGTTACCATAACATCTTACTCCTCTCACACTCCCCCCTCCCATTATTTAGTAAATGTGAATGTCGTTTGAGTTCAAGTTGACTTGAATTTTAGAAATTTGCCGAATTATTTTTTTTTTTTGGTAAGAAGATAAAATTAAATATCTACAAAACGGCTTTTTTTTCGCAATACTGAAAACACGAAATTCGTTGACACTTTTTAACAGATGTTGTATAACCGAAGGGGAAGGGGCAAAAAAAAATTCCTGTACTGAATAATTCATTACACTGACGTTCGTTATAACGACATTTCACTGTATAAAAATATCATTTTCTTTTTTTAATTTAGTAAATGAATAGGTTATTTAAATCTGTGAACTGGCACCACACAGTTATATACAGACAAACCTCTGTTTATGAGTAATTTAGTTTAAGAACGTTTTGCAAAATTGGCCTATACAAAAAACAAAGCCTTGCAAGAGTAAAAAAAATGTTTGATAAATTCTAGCACAATATTTAAGGGAGTTCATATACAATGGGTGATTGGTTAACGAACATAATCCATCTCAAATTTATGTTTGCTATCCAAATCGTTCTGTAAACAATCTACCATATATGTTAATGGTAATTCGATTTATTCATTTAGGAGATCCTAAAAATTAAATTAAAAAAAAAAGTTCCATGTACAAATATAATTTCTTAGTAAGTTTATTTATTACTTTTCCTCTCTTAGGGCATTAAAGAACATGTCCATTGTCGATTGTTTTTCTCTCCTCTTCAGGAATTGATTGATAGCAATGTCATTGTAGAGATCAGCAACCCTAGTGACATCAGTTTGGTTTGGGTGCCATTTTGAGACCATTGCTCTGACATCCTCCCACTTCTTTAAAAGATCTTTAATGGCAGATGTCAGCATCACTCCTCTTTTGTCTTCCTCTTTTTCAGAAGGAAACACATTTCGCTGAGTTTCTTTCTATTCTTCATTCAAGATTTCTTGGAGTTCTTCTGCCGTCTAGTCACCTTCATGTTCCGTTATGAGCTCTTCAATGTCGTCCCTGTTCACCTCCAATTCCAGATCTCTTGCTGTTGTTACAATTTCATCTATAATTTCAGGAGTGTCACCCTGATCACCTGTCTCCTTGAATGAGGGATGGACACAGCTTTCGCCAGGCAGAAACCAACTGTCGTTGAGTGATTTCTGATCATGCCTTTTCAATAAGTCGAATAGTTTCAAAAATGTCAAATTTTTATATACAAAACATTTTTAAAGTAATTTTTTTAGGAGAATTGGTTTGCTTCAAAACATCGCTGAAACAGTGCATGAGTGTACAATTTCTTGAAACCTGCATTAAGCTCCTTGATTCATTGGCTGAATCAGTGAAGTCATATTTGGAGGTAAAAACTGCACTGTCAGCCAGGGAAAGTCTATCAGCAAATTGTTTTCAATGGCAATTCATTGGTATCAAGGTAGTCCTTGATGCTGGGGGCATAAACTTCAAATAGCCACTCTTTGAATAGAACCTGCGTGACCCATGCCCTCTGATTCGATCACTGGCATTTTTCTCTTCATTATGGAATTTTTTTTAAATGCTCTAGGATTCTCAATGTGATAAATGAGAAGTGGTTTAAGTTTCATATCACCAGTAGCGTTAGCTCCCAAAAGTAATGTCAATCTGTCTTTCATGGGTTTATGCTCAGGAACCCTTTCTTATCTTTCGTGATGTAGGTACGGATCGGCATACGCTTCCAAAACAAACCAGTTTCATCACAATTAAATATTTGTTGTGGACAATAGCCTTCTTTTTCAATGAATTCTTGAAATTTGAGACGGAACATCTCATCTTCTTTATTTGCACTACTAGACTCACCACATGTTTAATACCAGATCTCCTTTTAAACTTTATAAACCAGCCAGTGGTAGCCTTGATTTCTAGATTTTCAGATGATGAACCTAGAGTTTGTTCTTTCAATTTACCAAAAATTTCTCTAGCTTTCTCTTGAATGATGGCCATACTAGTTACATCTCTTTTCATCTACCGTTCATTTATCCAAACTAAAAGCAAACTCTCCATTTTTTCATGGATGGCACTTCTTTGTTTCTCACATGTAATTTTCGTAATCCCTTAGCGGCTTGAGACTTCTTGATAATATCTTTCTTAGCTAGGATTGTGCCTACTGTAGATCTGTTCAAGCCGTACTGCCTAGCACCATCAGTCATTTTTTGTCCACTCTCTACTTTAGTTAAAATCTCTTGCTTGGTTTTTATGGTGAGCACAGTTCTTGACACTCCCATAATATTGTCAAATTTTCAGGTTTTTTTTTAAAAGGTGTTAAGAAAATCACAAGAACAGAAATCAAATACACATGTATGGTACATAATTGACATAGTATCTTTGCACACCGTTCGCGCCATACGGTGCTGCCTCACTGCTACGTAGTATGAATGGTGAATTGAGGACTGGTGTCAAGTGTTCCAAGAGCCGAGAGGTTTTCGTTAGAATTAGTTTTTGTTTGTTATCAGATTATTGTTCGTTATCCAAGAACTGTTCGTTAACCGATCATCCACTGTATTATGTGATAAAAGTTAGAAATCCCTCGTTTAAAATAAAATTATGGGAGGTGCATAAAATGTTGGAAACATATTACGTAAAGCATAGCAGTGCGAGCGATAAATCTGTTTTAACACAATGCTATGTAAAATTTCCTCTAAAGTCTTTAAAAGAATTCAAAAGCAAGTTTCACTGGATAGATTACAATGAACAAACCCCATTAAGTAGGCATAGGACTCAATGATTCTACTTGATCTCTTCATATAATTAGACAAAGAAAACAAAAGTCATAACAAATATATTCATTACCATACAAAATAGTCAGTTTTGTTTTTCCTGGAACCAATAACCCAAGTTTCCATTATTTCTTATTTGGCAATCTGTGTTTATTTACGAGTGTTTAGGGTTATGAACACCTGTCTAGAATGAATTATGCTCGTAAACTGTTTGTCATGATATTACAACAGACTCTTGAATATCTGCCCAATGTGGTGAAAGGGCATACCAGATAACCAAGGATACTGATAGACCAGAGTTTTTTGAATTCTCACTTTCTGTTTAACTGAGACTTTGTAAAGATGAACTTTTTTATTCCAAAAATCTCTTCTTGGGCTGTAAAATTTAAGCCAGATATTTGAGCTTATACTGTATATTTTTGGTTACATTTTGTAATGTAAAATCAAATTCTCTTGCCTATAGATGCCATCCAGATGCTTAAAGCAAAAGAAGGTCTTCAAGGACCTAGACCTGGACCTCGAACTAGTCCCAGATTAATCCTACCCCCCCAACCACGTATTGAAATTAAATCTGAACAAATGAGAGAAAGGTATACATTTATAATATACTCAGTCATTAATGAAATGTTTTCTTTGGTTATGTATGATTAAGTTTTGTTAATTTTTTTTTTACTTAAAAAGCTAAAATGGAATTGTGTCAAAATTACAGGAAAGAAGAACGAGAAACTCCAGATACTATTGTGTCATCATCATCTCCAGAATTTGGATTTAATGATCAGGAACCTGAATTCCCAGGGCTTCGGCCCATTGATCCAGCCACAAATAATGATATAAAACTTGAAGACACAACCTCACCTGTTGTCCCTCTGGTTCATCCACTGCCAGTTAAACCAGGTAAATTAAAAATTACTTATAATTCAAATATCTATATAGAAAAAAAAAGTAGCCTTCAACATTTTCAAATTAAACAATGTAGCCTTCAACATTTTCAAATTAAACAATGTAGCCTTCAACATTTTCAAATTAAACAATGTAGCCTTCAACATTTTCAGATTAAACAATGTAGCCTTCAACATTTTTAAATTAAACAATGTAGCCTTCAACATTTTCAAATTAAACAATGCTCATTTTAATCCATGCCAGTGTCCCACCAAATAATTTGACCTTCACTTCCAAGCAGTATGGTTCATTTTATATTTTTTTATTTTCAGCCTTAAATATCTTTATCAAGCTTATTTTAAGTTAAAATTATGGTAATTGTCAGAGTTGACAAATATATATATTTTTTTTGTGACTTGACAATAATAACTAAAAAAATAAAATTACATGACTATATTGGTACATTTTTTTTTAAAGCATTATCTATGAAAGAATCTTCTGGATTTGATGTTGCTATAAAACATGAGTTTGGATTAATGAAACAAGATAGTTCTGATCTTGATCATGGCATGGCTGGACCATCTGCTGGTGTGGAACAACCTTGCCGTGACTTAACTGTCAATCTTCCAAATTTGACTTCAGGACTAGCCCAGCCCTTCTTAGATCCAGCTCTTGACCAACAAGTGAGAGTTTTCTTTTAATGTCTCGATCACATAGTCAAAAAGACTATATTTTACAATCTCTTTGTACATGTATATATTTTTTAATCAAAACATTGATACATTTTACTTTTTTTGTATCAAAGGTATCAGTCACACTCACTCTTTCTACTGGAGCTGCCCAAGATATAGGTGCTGTCATATCAGCCATAGCAGATCTTTTAAAAATAGCTGTCCCGCCCACTTATGAGATCACCAGAAGTCCATCTCCTGAGATGTTCCGCATGTCACTGACTCGTATGTTTCTCTTAATTGTATTTTGATTTTTTAAATATATTTATGAACTTGATTTTTTTTAAAATACAGATAATGAGATAGAAACTCGGACTTAGCTGGTGGGATTTTTAAAACAATTTTTGTTTTACCTGAATAGATAAAGAAGAGGCAGTAAATATTCACACTCTGATGTCAGCAAGGCCCAGATTTTGCCAACATTGTGATGTGTTTGTTCTGTGTTCTGGTATTGCAAAGTACAAGAGGGAATTCCCAATACTTTTAGAGCAGGACCCAGTGAGTAGTTTCCTGCTTATCAAATTTTCATAAATAAATTTTTTCCTAACAGCTTCATAGAAATGACATCATAATTAATTTACTTTTTACTTCTATAGGAGTGTGGTGGAGATGATGAGATGATCTTTTGTTCTATGAACTGCTCCATGCAGTTTTCTGTGGCTCTTGAAACTCGGCAACGCCAGGCTCAGTTGCGAATTAAAGATGAATCTGGCCCATCTTCTGCCCAGAGCCCACCTCTGAGTGGTGTTAAGTTGGAGATCCCATCTGGTGCATTAACTCCAACTAGTGCTACTGTGTCCTCAAATGTGGATGAGATAATTGCAGCTGTAGCAGCAGATACATCACTGTCACCAGACACACCTGGTGAAATGTCTGGCAGCCCAGGCACTCCATCCACCACACCCACATCTCCTTTTTCATCAGCCAGTCCATTCAAATCTGGAAAACGACACAGAAGGTCAAGTAGCCAGATATCAGATTCTGCCTTTCCGAAGGTGCGTTTTGTAAATGTAATTTGTATTAAACAATTCCTTAAAAAATACAATAATATTTTTAGTTACAATATAGCCGTAGCGGCGGGATAGCGAAGTTGATAGTGAACTTGACTCACATGCAATTGGTACAGGGTTCAATTCCTGGTAAAGTCAAATTTATTTGCCGCTGACTTGACACAGAAAGGATGTTTGAAAGCACATTTGTTAATGTGTCCATGCGTTCCCCCTATGACTACAAATTTAAAAAAAAACATGTTTTATTATTTACGCAAAATATAGAAAATGGTTACAATTAAGTTTACAGTAGATAAAACTGAAAAACTGCTGTAAAAATGTTTTTTTTTTAGAAACCACATTTATTTGAGATTCATACTATCTTAAGTTTATACATGTAATTATTGATCCATTAGAGCCATAATACATTTATGTACTTTCAGTTGGTAATAAAAACAATTAAGCTTCAGACAAATTTTTATTTTTATTTAGCCTGTTTTGAAAAAGTGGCGTGGACTTAGGTGGAAGCGTGGCAACCAAGAGCTTCTGGACAGCATTATGAAACTCCCATCAACCCCTGTCCATGAGTTAGATAAATTGTGGCAATCACTGGGAATGATTCATAGGCCAAAAGCAGATGTACTAGATTCCAGGAAATGTTTGTTCTGTCACAATGTTGGAGATGGAGAAAGCGATGGTCCTAGCAGGTAATGACTGAAACAAAAATTAGTCATACCATTCAGAATAATGCTGACTCTTTTGAGGGGGATAACTTAAGTATCAGTTAATATCTGACCTAAAAAAGTATTACTTACGCATTAAATGAAATCTCTAAAGGCTGTTAAAATCTAATTAAACAACATACAAGTATGTACTGTACAAAGAAATGGTAATGTTTATAATCATGTTTTTTAGATTTAAAAGCATCTATATTTTTTTAATAGACTTTTGAATGTAGACATCAACAAATGGGTTCACTTGAACTGTGCCCTTTGGTCTTATGATGTTTATGAGACATTGAATGGAGCTCTCATGAATGTGGAGGTAGCCCTTGAAAGAAGTAATACTAGAGAATGTGTTGCTTGCCGTAAGATGGGAGCAACACTGCCGTGCTTTAAGTCCAGGTGTACCAATGCCTTCCACATGCCCTGTGCAAGGCTAAAAGGCTGCATGTTTTATCAAGATAAGGTAACTCAACCCAATCTTAAATAAGAATATTCTTTTTGCTATAAATATACTTTTTTTTAAGAGTTCTCATTAAAGATAGGCTATTATTGTATTTACCAAAATTTAAATATGTCTGACATGTAAAAAGTGTTTTGCATTAGATGCATACACTGACTTGCAATTGTGCTGTTTTTATTGTTTTGTGTTAGTAGGAAACTATCAATAGAAAAGAGCATAAAAATTCATTGTTATTCATTGTTATTGTTAGCATTATTTAGATTTGACCAATGATTATATTACTATATAAAAATTCTAGACAATGCTGTGCCCAACTCACATTCCTAAAGTAGCTATTGGCAACGAGATGAGTACGCTAGTTGTATTGAGAAGGGTTTATATCAACCGTGATGAAGATAGACAGGTGGCCAGGTATGGTTTTTTATTGATATACATTTCAGCATTGTTAAATTTTTTTTAAAGTAGTACAAGATTTGCTTATTGCCACTGTTTTGAATCTTTTTTTTTCCTTTTTACAGCATGTTCCACCAGGAAGATGGTCACTGTTGTTTACGTGTTGGTTCACTTATCCTGCACAGTATTGGTCAACTTCTCCCTCATCAGATATTGTGTGGAAAGTTCAATACCAAGGACTACATCTATCCAGTATGTTGTTATTTTTCTTCTTAAACAGTCTTTTTATATTTTTTTTTTCATCTTGTAGCACACTGCAACTGTTTCAGAAACTCTTTAAAAATGATGTATGCGCAAAAATCTCTGCATCCATAAATCAAACTAAAAAACATTTTCAAGTTTTTTAGATATTCTAGAGTGTGATGGTTATGAAAAAATGGGGTTATTTTTCAAAGGAAAAAAACAAATGAGTTACGACCAAAACCTCCAAGTCACTTTTGGTAGTAACAGTTGTTCCCCTTTCCCAGGTTGGTCAAATCGTGGTCAAGATATGAGGTTCTAACCATGGGATTCGACCAAATGACTGGGATATAGGCATGGGGTCCCTGTTTTAGAATGCAATTAGTCTGGCATAGCAGGCAGTTAGCTCTAGTTCTCGAGTTAAAGGGGGAAGTACAGATTGTGGTAGCTCAGGATACAGTTTGTTAGAGGGTGATGGACGAATTTCTTAATGGTGAGTGTATTTGAGTAAATACATGTACTGAACTTGGGATTGTTTTTCTATTTCTGTTACATTCATTTTCCACTGCATTTTTAGACGAGGTACTTGGAAAATTCATGGATTCGTAGTTCGTTATTTGTGTGTGAAGCTTAAATAGTCATAACATTACTTATTTTGCTACTTTAACCCATTCTGGCTTAAAAGAAGATTCCTAGATTCTTAGTTCATTATTTATGTTGAAAGCTTTATAGCTTAAACATTCCAAATTTACGTATCTTGTTACGTTAATATATGAGGACGTAACAAACAAGTAGTTTTGGCATGTCTTTTTCACATTTTGTCAAATTCAAAACTCATTGTAATGAATTATATAATGATGCATACGTTCATTGTTTCATAAAACTCTTTTATTAAAACTTACATCAACATTACTTCCTTAATCTTTGTTCATTAGTGGAAATCCTAAACTAGTTGGGAGTTCCTAACATTTTCATTAACTACAGACAGCTGATCATTGTCAACTTCCTTTGCAGCAATTTTTCTAAGTATCAGTGGAATGATTTCAGTCATTTTTCTTTAAACAATATTCCATTATAGTATTTTTTCTGATGTGCTTTAAATTTAGAAACATGGTAACTACCACTTTATGCTTTTTCTGAAACTGTAAACATCATGATTCGGTCAAAGTATTGTTTGTTATGCATTTTTTTTTGCATGTTAAGGGTAAAAATGTTTTTGAAAAAATTGCATAATTAACAAAGGAAGTATAATAAAAACAAAACACTTTATGCTTTTGGACCATTTTCATCACCACACCATACAAAGCCATAGTGACGGTTATCTTCCTTATATTTCTCTATGCATTGATTGGTTTCATCTCTTTGAAAGTAGTGTAGTCCCCAGAAAAAAACTACTGATAGAGTTGATGCAAGTTTTCAACTTTCAGTTTTTATTGTCTCACAGCAAACTAGCACACCAGTTGTCCAGCACTGTTCTACCATAATAACAGTTATCTTTCTCTTATATGGTCTCTAGATATTTAATTAATAATTATTCAAAGATGAGAAATATACATAATTTATTTCTGTATAAATTCGTTGATATAAAAAAGACATTGTTCTTGTTGTTTCTAGGTTGGTTTCAAAACAAGTCGGTTTTACTGGAGCTACTACTCATTATATCAGCGATGCCGTTACATCTGTAGTATTCATGATAATGATGGAGAACCAGAATTCAGAATCCAAATTGTGGACAGCAATCATGAAGAGTTAGTATTCAAAGATTCCAGTCCAGCAGGTGATTATTCCAAAGCATATTTATTGCTAACTGCCTCAGTTTGTGTTATTGTTGCGATGTTGTGTGTGTTTAAACAACACCTGATTTTTATTATTTCTTTTACAGCTGTTTGGATGCATATATTGAAGCCTCTGGAACACATGAGAAGAGAGGCAGATTTGGTTAAGATGTTTCCTTCATTTAAAGCAGCGGAAGATCTGTTCGGATTAACAGATCAAAACATCGTCAAAGTTTTGGAGTCCGTATGTTAACTTATACTTTCTTATGTGACATTTTGTATGTGGTTGGGTTTAAGACTGCAAGGGATAATTTTTGTATTTTACTTTTGTCTTTAGCGGTGACTACATAGTCCATCTATATTCAGCATTTGACCCCTATTCACTGTTGAATTTAGCTGGGACTAGGGTTTATACAATATCTCAAAAAACCAACGAAAACCAATTGTCGGTTTTACCAAAAAATAAGTGAAGTAACGGATATTTAAAGCATTCTATCAATAATTATTTTCAATTTATGTCGCATATTATTAACTTACATGATAAAGAATAAAGTATAATAGTACTATGGAAAGAACAATTGATGTCTCTCCTACTTCAGTCAAATTGCTGAAAAGATGCATAATGTGAAACAAATTTACATCAAATCTTAATGCAGCAAGTATAGTAGACATTATTCTTTCACATCTAACTGTGCACGCTGAAATGCTGTTCTCCTGTGTATACTACATGTAACTGAAACGTAGAATGTCAGGTTGACATTTGAATAATTTTGATATCCAATGCCTTCAGATTATTTATGTATTGTTTAAAGTTTCAATCTTTTTTTTATGGATGACACAAAACAGTTTTTAATTAACAAAAAAAAAAGGTTTCAAAGTTAGTTAGGTAGCAGTTTGTTTTATTATAAAAGTGTATGTGTGTGTTACACCCAGTTGTATGTTACACTCAGTTGTGTGTTACACCCAGTTGACGGACAGTAGAACAAAAATTCAGCCCCACACAAAAAAATCACCATGACATGTTTTATAAATTTGTATCAGTCAATGTGTTCATTTCTACTATGTTTTTATAGATGGTTAAAAAAATTGTTAAAATATTCAAAAGACTCTCTAAGACTGTCCGACGTCACCCTGCGGTCTTCTAGAACCTTCGATGTTTTACAAGTCTATTGTTTTCTTTCCACCTAGTTGTCTATTTGACCATTACTTGTCTTAATCCTAATGGCTAGACATCTTTTATATCACAATATCGAAGGGGATAGTCTTCGGTCTCTAAGCCCTTCACTATCTCCTACCAGTGAGTAGTGAGTGTATCTCACTCAGAAGTTGACAGAAACGTCTCTATTATGACAGTCACTATTATAATGCGGTCGCCATTATGACAGTCACCATTCTCATTGCATCGCTCATGTGAAGTCGCTGTTTTGACAGTCTATTCTGCCTGAACACCATGTGTTCAGTACATAAACATACAGACACAGTACATAAACTCACCTCTGTACATGTATGGACCCACATCAAGTGCCCATTTCAAAACATTCATCTACTGTTGCACTTTAAATTCACTCCTCGCCCCTTCCTTCATACAATTATCTCCCCACTTACACCCCTCTTATACCTGAGATGTATTAGTTACACTAGTGACTAGTCATAACAGCAGCTGTACAGCGGTCCTGCCATGTCAATGCCTTGTCTAGATTAGAGGGTTTGGTGGTGGTGGAGGTGTTGGATGGCAAACATAAATTTAGTCAACTTGAAAAAAATAGCCTCATTCTGTCCATTGTTTAGTAACGAACTAAGGAGATACCAATTATTTATACCCCCCACCCCCTCTCCCGTCAAGTTGTATACTTTCCGCAAGTCAACACTAAATTCGTGCGCTAAAAAATAACATAGGTTGTTCTGTGGAATTAGTAAATGGCTTGGATCTAGTCCTCTTTTTAGGTTGAGGCAACGGATGCAATAAATCTCTCTGTGTGTATATACCCTACTCCCACTTCCCCCCCGATCCTCAAATTACCCCTGCTCTCTTGTATCGCTAAACAATTACTTTCTAACAATGACAATGTACACAGGTCGGACTGAGGATGGAATTGGGAAGTCACGGTTTCCCAGATTTCTCTGTAATTTAATGGAATTTATCAACATTTCTCGGCTAAAACTGGCTTTTAAAGCCCGAAAAACCTGTTGTCGAATGCTTCAAGAATCGTCAAAAAGCCAGTTTTTTGCCGCCGATTTTTAAAAACCCACAATCCCTAGATGAGACTATAAGTCCATCTAGTTATAGCATTAAAAACCATTTGCCTTTAGCTGTGACTATACAGTCCATCTAGATTCAGCATTCAAACCCTGTTTACTCTGGGTTTGTTTGAGATTAAACTTTTATTTACTTGCTAATAGTAAGAAAAAAAATTTTCTGCAGCTTCCTGGAACAGATTTACTTCAAGGCTACAACTTCAAGTATGGCCGCTCTCCTCTGATAGAGATGCCTCCTGCTATCAATCCTACAGGATGTGCTCGAGCTGAACCAAAACTTAGAACCCACTTCAGAAGGTAACTTAACAGCGAATTTGATAGTTTGGTTGCTCACCATAATCCATAAGAATACATTTCTATGCCACTTCTATTTATATCTGCTCAGGCCTCATACCCTGCAGTCTACCAATTCACGTTCCCTGCCCTCAACAGTGACTGGTGTGAGTGGAGATATCAACTCTCCTTACTTGAAACAGTTTGTTCACTCCAAGTCCCAGCAGTACAGAAGGCTTAAGACAGACTGGAAGTCCTTGGTTTACTTAGGCAGGTCACGGATACAGGTAAAGTATTTCTTGAGAATGGTATTTTTTTTTTCAGAATACATTTTTACATTTGGTTGCAGACAGAAATTTTGTCAGAATTAAAAAATCAAATTTACGTTGTTAAGTAAAATGAATATACCCATTGTTGATCAAAGTTTACTTATTTCAAGGAGAAATATAAAAATAAATAAATAATTGTATCTGTTGTATACATTTCCGTCTTACTATAAGATCGATATGTTCCTAGAAATCCTACGTTGTGTGAAACCTTGTTTAAGGATACTATGAAACTCAACATTACAAGTGGTTTGTTCTGAAATGCATTTAGAGTGGATTTTTTTTAGTTCTTTTAATGAAAAGGCTATAATTTTAACAATAGGTTATTTATAGGCTTTTTTCTGCCTGGAATTCTTTTCAGTGCTTAAATATTGGCTAATGGTCCTCTGTGAGTTTAGGGTTACAGCATTTTTGTTTTGTTCTTTAATTTTTTTAATCACATTTTTAGATACTTATTGCTTTGAAAAGTTTAAATATATAAAATACTTTATTTTGATGTTAAAAAAGGAAGAATGGCAAGTAGAAATAGCGGTTTTTTTTTCTTCATTTTTTGTTTTTTCTCAAAACTGCAGTTTTTTAAAACTCAAATCCAACACTCTATTAGTAATAATGTTTCACTTTAGCAGTTAAAAGTATAATTTTTTTTAAATGATTTTTTCTTAGACATTTTATAACTTAAAATATCTAAGATAGAATAATAATATTACTTGGTTTAATAGATATCTCAATTCTGAGCTCAAATTAGATAATAGATTTAAGTTATATTAAATTTTTTTTTGTTTTTTTTTTTATTTTTTTAACATTTCAACATTAGAATTTTTTTTATTTTTGTGAAAGAAGACTTTGCTACTTTAAGGGAGGGATTTTCTAAATGTATTACAGGTTAAAATAAAATAAAAAAAATTGGTGAATTATTAATTTTTTGAGTAATTAAAAAAAAAAAACTTATAAATTATCTAACAAAAAACCTACTACTGTATATTCTCGCATATAAGCCTACATCGCATATAAGCCAACCATACAATTGTCTCATTTTACTCTGAAATTTTACAACTAAAATTATCAGAGTTCTGCACACTTTTAAATTCTTTGTGTGCACACCAGTGGCAATCCGTAACCAAGGCTGGGGCTAGCGGTGACACCAAGGTGATCGGTAGATAATGTGATTTAAGGGGATTCCTTTACGGCTGCCTTTGTTTGAGCGTGTTATTTCTAAGAAATCATGCCACTGGTGCACACACAACCATGCAGTCGTGTCACTCTCACTTGATTCTATGCATTTGCGTAAAGAGGATGTCTAAACACAAATCTTTGATTGCACTTCATGAGAGAATCCCTGTATAATAATTAGAAGAACACACAGTATGCAGAGACAGAAATTTATGTTTGATTACACTTAATGAGATTGGTATTTTGTTATTATAGTCTTAGTTAGGAAACCATAGATATAGGTCTAGGAAATATTTTCTGTTTTTTTTTTATAGGTTTTTTTTTTTTTTTTAATTTTATGCCATTTTTGAATTCTCTATGGTAATATTCATACTCAGTATAATAATCAGCTATGCATTCATTAAATTCTTTGAAGTGTCACCTCTGTATGTATATTAGTACTCTGTACACACAACCAAATAAAGAGTCAGATGGCATATATATATATGCGAGTATATATGGTAAACATTTAGTAATTGTATAAAATTGTGATATATAGAATATAATCATCATGCGCTTGTTTTTTTTTTCCATTTTTAACATGAATAATTGATTTGCTTATCAGCAAAGAAGCAAGAAATTAATCTAAAAAATTAACATTTTGTAACGAATATATAAATGATTTCTTTTTCAAGAATATTTTGCTTTAGTTGCTAACAAACAAAGTGTGGTTGACCCAATTAGCTTTCAAAAGACTAAATTGGTTGACAGTCTTTCTAATTTAAATTATTTTAGTTGATGTTTACATACTTAAAACAATGTGTAACACATACAAAAATGTTACACTAAAGGTATTTGAAAAATAAAAATACTTACATCTGTTGTGGTCTGTATTTTTTTTTATAAGAATATGGGGAATATTTTTAGTGACAACTTTTTTTAATGTGAATAGGGTCTTGGCTTATATGCTGCTCGTGATCTGGAGAAGCATACCATGGTCATAGAATACATTGGTGATCTCATACGTAATGAAGTAGCTAACAGAAGGGAGAAAGAATATGAATCTCAGGTAAGTTTTTAATTGTGTAAGTTAACATTTTTTAAATGTGCTTTCTTATGGAATTCATTAAGTTTAGTTAGATTTGAAGTAACTTAAATTTTTTTAACCAAAAATGTAAATAAAATCATTTATCTTTAGAACCGAGGTGTCTACATGTTTCGTATTGACAATGATGTTGTTATTGATGCTACTATGGCTGGCGGGCCAGCTCGATACATCAACCATTCCTGCAATCCAAATTGTGTGGCAGAGGTTGTGGACATTGAGAAAGAAAGTAAAATTATCATTATCACAAGCAGGAAAATTGTAAAAGGAGAAGAGGTACTGTTAAAAAACAATCAATAGTGTATACAAGATAATTCAGATTGATTTAGCTCTAACTGTATATTTTAGAGACATTACTTTAACTATCGCAGATTAGCTTTTATTGTCCCTGTAAAAAAATGTCATTTTTTTTTACTTACTATTTTGGTTTTTTTCCAGTTAACTTATGATTACAAGTTTGATTTTGAAGATGACCAGCACAAAATCCCTTGCATGTGTGGTGCTGTCAACTGTCGCAAGTGGATGAATTAAATGTCTTACTGGTGCCAGTCAGTGGTAATGGACTGAAAGGGGTACACAAATTCCCTGTTTAACTGTGATAAAAAAAACTACTGTGCAGCACCATTACTTCAGGCCAAGGCAGACAGATGCTCAGGGAAACTGACAGAAACTGATTGCAGATTTGAACAAGTCTGTCTGTGATAGTGATATTTCAACAAATGTGAAACAATTTTGTTAGAAATTTATAGGGGATAATAGCTCATGTAGTACAAATATTTACTGTTTCCAATTAACACTTAATAACTACAATAGGGGAAAAAATATTTTATGTTGCTATTGGGTGTAATCAGCAGAAAAAAAATCATTGATATTTACAGACACAAGTTCAGTAAATAATAGCCTGCGCTTTTGGAGTACAGTAAAAGAGTCTTTAGTGTGCTTGATATTGAAGATAGTAGTGTAAATAATATCTAATATAATATTGCTTAAGACAATCTGTGTTACCATAAATTAGGAAAACACTGTGTTATTGATATATTCTATATGTACGTTCACTTTACTACTTATATAAATACTTCACTGTGGGACATTTGAAGTATGGCAAGAAAGAGCCTGATTAAACTTCTGACTGAACTAAATGGAATATAATGCAACATTGTATATTGTAGTGAGAGATGAGATTTTTTTTAAAGATTTTCATTTAAAAAATTGTTAGAACAATTTGTTCAGTCATGTTTTACATGCATTTCATATTAGACTTCATCTTTAGAATCTAGTTTTAAATTTCTGTACATTACTTTTAAATGCTGTTACAAATTATGCAATTTATTTAAATTTTAATCATTTTGCTGTAATTTCAATGTGTAAAAATGTATCTCTTGTATATAATGCATTATGAATTTAACAATAAAGAATGTGATGAGTAAGGTTTTTAGAAACCATGTCACAGTCATTTATTTACTTGACTAAATAGCTGAGCAATATTTTCTGTATAAAATATATGTTTCTGTTTGTACATTTTGTTTGGCAGTGATGTCTCATTAGATCAACTTATTTGAGCAAAGCTTTTAAGAAGTCTTTGTAAGACTGTTATCTGTGTAATATCAGCATCCACCTGGATTGTAGATGTATGTAGCTTTACATTGTCATAATATCAGCGCAGGCTGGCTACCTATCACTTGTTACTTTTTAAATCTTATTCATCAATTTGTCTATTTGATGTTTCTCTTATAAATACACATTTTAAAACTAACTAATGTTTGGTAGATAGAGTTGTTTCTTAAAAATGTCATGTCATGTCCATTTTGAAATACTAGACTAGGTTAATAAAATGTCTGAGAAAGAAATTTCATTAAATTGCTGTTGGGTTTGGTTTCAAGGAGAAATATATATATATTTTTTTTAACTCATTAAATGACTGTGTCAATAAGTATGCAATTTTTTTTGCTGGGTTTGTGAATGCTCAATACTAAAACACATGATAGTTTATACGTAAATGTTTATATTGAAATGATATCATGTCCTTTGGTATGGTATTTAAATCTGTGTTATACTTTGCATGGAAATGCACATCACCATATGTGAGTATATTTAAAATTAAATTTCTTGTGAAGTAACGAACTTTCTTATGATCATATACAATATGCACTGATGTATTTTTTTTAAATATATGTACTTTGTTTTCATCATTGTGAAAGATTGCTTATGAGTTCTGACCTATTTTAATTTAGTAAGATGGTTTTAGAAAAAAATAAATAGTGCTAAATGACAGCTATAATTTAAAATTGTAGAATTGTTTTAGAATTCTTTTTGACTTCACTTCAAAAGGTTTGTTAATCAATATCTCCATTAAATGATTTTTATTCCTTCATTTTAACCACTCAATAGATATAATCTTTATGTAAAAAAAAATGTATTTTCATTACATATATGATGTAATTTATCACAAATTTCATTGTTGATAAGCATACAGTAATAAAAAATCTGGTTAAGTCAACTAAAAAGCAATAACATGAAGCATTATGCCCTTGTACAACAGCTTAAATTTGATTATCTTGCATCTTCACAACTAATTATAACATTACTTGAGGCCAGTTGCTTTTAACCATAACGATTTCATTTTCTAATGTGTTGATTTATTTATTTTTGATCATTGTATTTTGTTCACGGATAATTGGTTCTTCGAAAAAAAATAGAACTTACAAATAATAATGTGCTGAATTTATGATTAATAAAATTTTTCACATTTTGCCATACACTCCAAGAGTTTCAATGAAAGGTGATTTATCACTCAATATATTTTGCTGTATTAAATACAGAATTGAAGCACAATCTGTCATTAAGAATATATTGTTGACCAAAGTTTTCAAAGTGATGGATTGAAAACCTGTGAAATATTTCAAATTAAAAAATATCTCAAATTGTTTGGGAAGACTTTTTATGGCAGCAACATTACATTTTTCCATGTTTTAAAAACATTAAAGAATTTTTATTTTTACATCAGTGGCTTGTTTTGATCATATTAATTTTTCATTGATTACAGAGAATCAACCCAACAAGTGCGGAGCACAAATAATTTCAGTATGTTCTTTTACCCTTTTGACTTTATACTAACATTAACTTTACTTTAACTAATTGTATTACTTTACAGAATTAGAAGCTGGCAATTTTCAAGATCCTTCCTTCAGTTTTTGTTGACATATTTGTTTTTATCTTAGAGACTGGTCTTGTGGTGTATGAAAGATTTAAGACTGCTACTGTAATTAATCATGCTGCAAACATACCTTAATTCATCATGTTTGTAAATACATATTTGATAATATATATACATCATATTCTTTAATTTTTGATGAATGCTGCCCAAGAAAAAAACTTTTCAAATTTTATTTTACATATTAAATTCATCAGATCTTGTTGTCATTCTTGAATTTTTATCGGAATAAAATTTATACTTTTGTCTCCTGAATCTTGTTGTTTTTTTTTTTAAAAAGAAAATAAAGTGATGGTAAATTATTTAAAGAGCTTGAATATTTGAGGGTTTTGAATCTACAATTCAGCGTTATTCTGAACCCAATTAATGTGGATTATGAAAATGAGTACCTGGTACTCATCTGGTTTGCTCATTCAGAATTTTGGGATATGACCAAGCAAAAGGTTAAAAATATCAAATTTGTTTAGTCTCCACTTATATCCATCATGCCAGTTTATAAAAGTTTCAATAGAAAGTCGATAAATGACGGTTGAAAATTTTACAAATGTTCACAGAAAAACTGGTATCAAACATTGGAAAAATACATTTTTTACTAACTGATAATGAAAAAAAAAAATGTATACAGTATATATAATTCGGATACCTTGACATCAATGAACAGCATAAGATTATGTCATAAGTTTTAATCTAATTTATATACTTACTTCAAGCCCGGCGAAACTGCTTCTACTGACAGGAGAAGGGGCAAAGGCGACCATTGGCGCCTCAAAACCAGCCGCTTCGGGCAGTTGGGGCTCGTCAGCCTGGGAGGGCAACCCATCTAGGGGAAGGAAAACCTTGATTTCAAACCGCTGCTGCCTTGCAGGCTAACTCACCCATGGGAAAGGCTTCGGAGTCAACCCCGAGGAAAAATCCGGAGCCGGGGTCCCTAAGACGGATATACATCATTCACGATGTCCTTCTGGCAACTTCTGCAGCCAAGTCGTCTCCAAGCGTGATGCTTTGCACCCCCTTGGGCCCCGTCGACAAAGCCGAGAGGGAGGCCCTGTTGTCTGGGCAGCGCAAGGCCTCCACAAACTTCGCCCAGGCCTGCGCTCTGGAGAAGTTACTCCAGTCTCGCCTCACGGCGAGAGCACAAACAAGAAGACAGCAGTCTACAGGTTATAAGTCCTTGCTCAATTGGCGTAGAGCTGGACGCCACGGGCTGTCTTCAATGGTGGGAGGGTCCCTCGTAGTCCCACTGGTCAACTACCGCCCGCCTTAAGCTGGGCAGCCCCCGGCCAATAAGGTGTTGACCCGCCACGGCCTGCCTGCTCCAGTGGAGCTTAGAGCGCAGCTCAACAGGCAGACCGTTACCACATGCACCAGGAAGACATTCAAAGATAAAGACTGAGTCTCCAGCTCTCCGCATTGCAAGCTGGAACGTGCGCACTATGCACACTGGACTGACAGATGACTTACAGAAAATCGATGACTCCCACAAGACCGCAGTCATCGATCTTGAGCTGCACAGACTAAACATCGATGTGGCAGCCTTACAAGAAACGCGCCTCCCAGAGACTGGATCTTTGAGGGAAGCACACTATACGTTTATTTGGCAGGGGAAAGACGCCGAGGAATCCAGAGAACACGGAGTCGGCTTCGCCATAAAGAACACCCTGCTCCAAGTGATTGAACCTCCTTCCCACGGCACAGAGAGAATCCTTACCCTGCGTCTATTCACAGCATCTGGTACCGCCAACCTCCTCTGCATCTATGCACCAACTATGCAAGCCAGCACGGAGACTAAAGACCAGTTCTATGATCTATTAAACAGCGCCGTTGCCGCAGTCCCTGCTTCGGAACACCTCTACATTCTGGGGGATTTTAACGCTCGTGTTGGTTCTGACCATGACTCTTGGTCAAGTGTGCTGGGTCACCATGGCATAGGGAAAATGAACGAAAACGGCCAGAGATTACTCGAACTCTGCTGTTATCACGGCCTATGCGTGACAAACACCTACTTTCAGAACAAGGCATGTCACAAGGCGTCCTGGAGACATCCAAGATCAAATCACTGGCACCAGTTGGACCTGATCATCACCAGGCGCGACTCTCTGAATAACGTTCGTAACACCAGAGCCTACCATTGCGCCGATTGCGATACAGACCACTCCCTCATTGCCCCCAAGATAAAGCTACGCCCTAAGAGACTCCATCACTCCAAAAAGAAATGCCAGCCAAAAATCAACACCAGTCAGACCACAAACCAAGCCAAAAACCAGGAGTTCATAGCAAGGCTGGGGGAAATGCAAAGCTGCAACCAAGAGTCGAATGCAGAAGATATGTGGAATTCGCTCCGGAACACTATCCACAGAGCTGCTGCTCTGACGTATGGTACAAGGGAACACAAGAATACCGACTGGTTTGAGGCAAACGTTGGTGAACTAGAGCCCGTCATTGATGCCAAGAGAAAAGCACTGATAAGCTACAAACGTGACCCAAGTCAGCACAATCTTCTGGAGCTGAAGGCAGCTCGGAGAAAGGCCCAGCAGACTGCCCGTAGCTGCGCAAATGACTACTGGCTTCAACTGGCGTATAGCATTCAGCAAGCGTCGGAGACTGGCAACATAAGGAGGATGTATGAAGGCATCAAGCAAGCAACTGGCAAATCATTAAAGAAGACTGCACCCTTGAAGTCCAAATCAGGGGATATCATCACTGACAAAAGCAAGCAAATGGGCAGGTGGGTGGAACACTATCTAGAGTTGTACTCCAGTGAAAACTCTGTCACACGGAGAGCATTGGACGCTATAGAAGACTTGACCGTCCTGAAGGAGCTGGATGCTGAACCTACCATGGACGAACTCAGTAAAGCCATTGATGCCCTGAACAGTGGTAAATCGCCGGGTGAGGATGGCATCCCGCCTGAAATCATCAAAAGCGAAAAACCTGCCTTATTAGAGCCACTCCATGAGCTCCTCTGCCTATGTTGGAAGGAAGGCAGAGTTCCGCAAGACATGCGCAACGCCAAGATAGTCACTCTCTACAAGAACAAGGGGGATCGCAGCGACTGTAACAACTACAGGGGAATTTCATTGCTGAGCATTGTAGGCAAAGCCTTTGCACGCGTGGTCCTCAACCGTCTTCAGGTTCTCGCAAACCGCGTGTACCCCGAATCACAATGCGGCTTCCGACAAGAAAGATCCACTGTCGACATGATATTCTCAGTGCGTCAGCTCCAGGAGAAGTGCAGAGAACAGCAGATGCCGCTGTACATCGCCTTCATCGACCTAACCAAGGCGTTTGACTTAGTAAGCAGAAGCGGCCTGTTCCTGTTACTGAAGAAGATCGGCTGTCCACCTCAGTTGCTCAACATTATAACCTCCTTTCACGATAATATGCAGGGAGTAGTCAGCTAAGACGGGGACACTTCAGAACCCTATACAATCAAAAGCGGAGTAAAACAAGGCTGTGTTCTAGCGCCTACACTATTCGGCATATTTTTCTCTATGATGCTGAATTTTTGCTGCAGCCCCCCCCCCCCCGGCTACGGCCTTGTCTTTTAGTATGACGTAACTCGTAAGTTACAATTCTCTTAATCAAAAATTTGAATTTAACGTTATTGGGACTTCTGATGTAGGCCTGCTTAAAAAGTATAAGATATTTTGGTGTGAATGGGGCTAATGGGCAATGCAGTTATGTATTTTTTAGTTTGAATTGGAAAATTGTCTCAGTCACATTCAGTGTAGCCTAAATATTTCAAAATGATGTGAAAGCTGTCATTTTTTTAACCCACCAAACAGTTTTGTTTTCGTAAACCACCAAACGGTTGTTTTCGCGACCCACATGTAAAAATGACACTATACGAAATATAATAAAAGGGCCATTAATTGTATATATTTTGCAGGTAAACTAATATTATAGCAAGAAAAAGTTTTAGTCACATATTTTGTATATTTTAATTCAATCTATTCTATTAATTATGAGTTTTGTTACACAAACTTTTAGAACAACTGATCTAGTTAGGCTTAGTAAAGTAACAATTCATGCTTAACTTTAGCAAACTTAATGATAAGAACAATATTTGAAGGTTTATGTTTAAAATTTGATGTATACCATAGATAGTGAGAAAAAAAAACTAGATAATATTGTCAGCAGATTATGAAGTTGGTCAAATTTTGTTTTTTTAATCCTTATATAAAAGTGATTCATTTTTAGACATTTGGAAGCTTGCAAGTAGTTCTATTAACTAAACATCCTAGACTTAAAATTTACTTTGTATGAATTTTCTCATTAACTTACCCCGCCAGATGGCACTTTCGCATGTGCCGTTACTAAATCTTTCTTGCTACGACGCTTCGTCAATGGCAACTATAATCGCCGTCATGCTTCTTTAATTTCATTAAAAAAAATAAATTCATTATTCCTTTTTATTTTCATTGTAGTTATCACACAAGTTTTACTTTTTGTTTAATGCACCCAATGCTGTAAATCTTACAAAGAATTGCATATCTAAACAGCACAATATGAGTCTTAAAAATTACAATTTTTTGTAACGTCCGCGTAGCGCAGGGGATAGCGCGCTGGACTTCTAATCCAGAGGTCGCGGGTTCGAATCCCGCCGTGGATGAATTTTTTTTTTTAATTTAAAAATTGTCAAACTTTCAAGTAAAATTACCTAATTTGTACCCCTCCCCCCCCTTAAAAAGTTTAATTGCTGATTTGACTCACTCTCATTACGCATGTAATTGTTGCATGTCCTGTTTTAGTGTAAATAGCTATCAACGGCTTCACAAACACCACAATGACAGTTGACACAACTATAAGGTCAATTCTAAAGGATTTTTTTTTTATTAAGGCGTCAAAGTTTATTAGACAACTATATGCAACATTTAGCTATAATCCGATGATATAATAAGGGGCTGTCCATTATTTATGTCAACACATTTTTGGCGATTTTTACCTCCCCCCCCCTCCCCCTTGTCAACAATTTGTCAAACTTCCAGAGACCCCTCTATACAATTACGTCAACATTTGATTACCCCCCCCCCTAAAAAAGGTGGCTTCCAAAATGTTTATGTGGCAAAATTAGTAGGGATATAGTTAGTTTAATTAAAATACTGAATGTTAAGCGAGTGTGTAACACAGGACTACAAACGCTGCTTAATTTTCCTATTTATTAAGTAATTATATTAAATTTAAAAATGTAACATTGTTGACGTCAACTTTTCTTGACCTCCCCCCCTCCCCCTTGTCAACAATTGTCAAAAAATTTCTGACCCCCCCTCCCCCCCTATTTTGTTGACGTAATTAATGGACAGCCCCTAAGTAAATATTCTGGTAATTCCATAACGTCCAATGTATTTACATTAAACTTCTCTTAATTACTCTCAAGCCTGTCCAAAGATTACCCCTACTCTACGTCGACTTCCCTCAAATCAAAATCCCATCTATCTTATATTCCGATGGTCACGTTTTGCAATTGCAATGGTTGGTTAAAGTCTTGTGTGGAGTCAATGCATCAGATAACCCTAGAAATCATGTAGGCTACCACCTAGCGTCTATGGCGAATGCACTCAACCACTGAATTGAAGTGACCCTCTAAATGAATACACGAAAGTTATCAGAAATGAAGGTGTATTTAATTGGGTTTAGGCGAAGAAAATAACCGAATTAGTTAGCATGAAGCACTACGTTGTCTACGATATGGTCAATACAAAAATCGAATATGAGAACACCGATAAAAAAATCATATTCCTAAAACTCTCAAAATACATGTGTATTTCCCAGATATTGACACAACTCTTAGAACAATCTTTGATATATCTTAGTTCATAAAAATACACAATGCAGACTTCTATCATCAATAAATTATGATTATAAAATAAAGCTAGCAGACAATGTGAAGAAAAATAACAACCATCACTGAACGATTTAAGGGTTAATTTATTTAGTGCAATAACAACCATCATTGAACGATTTAAGGGTTAATTTCTTTAGTGCAATAACAACTATTACTGAATGATTTAAGGGTTAATTTCTTTAGTGCAATAACAACCATCATTGAACGATTTAAGGGTTAATTTATTTAGTGCAATAACAACCATCATTGAACGATTTAAGGGTTAATTTCTTTAGTGCAATAACAACTATTACTGAATGATTTAAGGGTTAATTTCTTTAGTGCAATAACAACCATCATTGAACGATTTAAGGGTTAATTTCTTTAGTGCAATAACAACCATCATTGAACGATTTAAGGGTTAATTTCTTTAGTGCAATAACAACCATCATGAACGATTTAAGGGTTAATTTCTGTAGTGCATATCATTGACGAAGTAGAATTAATGAGAGATACATTGGTTCCACTTAAATGTCATCTTCAGGTTTTAGAATATATCTTTACCAGAAATTTGGTTGTGTTTGTAAACAGTTTTACGTATTTTACTAACACCGCTCGTCACGAGAAAAACAGAACCTGGTTCACTTGTCATGGTTCACTGAGTACCTTTTTGTGTTTCATAATGTGCTATAAAATGATTAGGAAGTTAAATGAGGCAGGGGGCTGTCCATTATTTATGTCAACAATTTTTTGGCGATTTTTACCTCCCCCCTCCCCCTTGTCAACAACTTGTCAAACTTCCAGAGACCCTCCCCCCCCCTTATCAAATTACGTCAACATTTGGTTACCCCCCCCCCCATTAAAATAACAATAAAAGGGGAAAAAGCAATATCTTAAATAGACTAGGCCTAGTTTACAACTACAACAAAAAAGTGAATAAAAGTAAAATGTTTAGAAAAACAAGCAATTTAAGTATTTTACGTTTCGGACAAAGGACATTTTAGAGCATTTTCGTGCACGCAGTGGCTATGGTTACGCCGGACGAAATCCGTATTTTTTCCGGGTTACAGCCATAGATATTGCTCCACGCGTATGGGCTTTGATAAATAGAGAGGGAAGTAATCATGTTGAATAACTGTTACAAAAATAAATAATGATTACGCCCCTTTGATTAGCTTTTATTATTTATATTTAAAATATAAGCAAAAAACGGTATCTAAGAGACTCTTATATTCGGCCCTGAGAGGTCAGATCGCGAAATGGACTTTTGATGTACACTTGGCAGGCCAAGACCTACAAAATGATATATACATCATGGGTCTAGGACTTATGGTTGTTGAGATCTAGGGTGATGACGGACAGACAGACAGACAGACAGACAAAACGAGGGCAATAGAGCATTTTTTTTTCGAAAATGCTCTAAAAATGATTATTAAACTTTTAACTTATGAACATATTTCCAATTTATAACTACAAAGACTTACTCTGAACAGAAAAGAGATTATATGGTTTACAAAAATGTATACACATTACACCTTTAAATTATGAACATACTTTAAATTAATATAACACTTTAAAGACTATTTAATTATCTACAAAGACTTGTTCTAACTTCAAGCAGAAACGAGATTAAAAAGTTAAACTATAAATACAGTTTTAATTTATTAACATTTTTTTTACAAATAAATCCAAATCTTATAATCTCCCATGGAGATGTCAAATGTTCCTCAATCGTTATTATTGGCATATGTTCTGGGTGAATAATTTCTTGTGGAACCGAAACACCAGACAAGTCAACTTTTTCTTCATCTAGCCATTCTGCACTTACTATCACCCATGAGCAATAATTGCCATGAGCTCTCTCTGTCTTTTGACAGCCACTCGCATTGGACGAATTCTTTGCATGTAGTATTTGACTGGGCCCAGGCATACATTGTTGGTGCTGTTGAACATGATTTTTTAACTTGGCTTGCGAAGCAACATAAAGGTGACAGATTTTACAGATCCGTTCAAACAATAGCAATTGTAGATGGACAATATATATCAAATGGAAGAATTTTGAATGCTTTTGCCGACCGAGGTAGAATGATTTCAACTTTCACAGACTGATTGAAGAAAAGAGATGGAAATCTATGTGAGATTATATCAGACAATCTGGTTCTTTAAGGCCCTCATTAGTTTGGCGGACTGGAATTGGGTGGGGGATTAATCTATCAGCAATAATATGAAAGTGCGAGTTTCTTATCGGTTGTCAACAAGTTAAATCACAACATTTGACAATTTGTTGAAAGTACTGACTTTTTCTTACATGGTTTTTGGCACTAAACACTCCGACGCTGTTGGAAAATTGTCTATGCTTACTTGCTTTCATATTTCTGTCAATGTGCCAAGGTGGCTTCCAAAATTGGAGGACCTTTTGCCTCTGCATCATCACCTCCAGGGTTGTTAGTATCGAAGTATCGGTATCGGCCAATACAGTATCGGCGATACTTTTTCGCACTGGTCTCCGTATTTTTTTTTCAGGGACCATATATGATAATCTTTATTTTTAGGGACAGAAATTATTTTGATAATATTATTGATACTTTACCTTAATAAACATTCCCAAATCATAGTATTAATGATTTCATATCAATATTATTGTAACGTTATATATATTTGAACGTTATGTGCTTATTGATGTAATGCTGCTCCAATGTAACACTGTGTGTTCCTCACTGCTGCTTCAGATAACTATACTGGTTTTATGTAGCTGCCGATATTATAACTGGTTGCTCTCTCAAACAACACACCAATCAATGAGGCAAAGTTACACGATTCAATTATATTTATTTAACAATAAGAAAACATATGTAATATGAACTTGTGTGCAGCAGTATTCACAAAAATGCTTCGTACACTCACTTAGTATCCTGTGTACCCGAAAGGATTATACAGACATACTTTGACACTTAGTATCCTGGGTCCCCGAAAGGATTATCCAGAAATACTTTGACACTTAGTATCCTGGGTCCCCGAAAGGATTATCCAGAGATATTTCAATAAAATAGACTTTGTGTACTGTAAAACTCAATAACATGATTGCTTGTGCCTCTATTATTTCTCCACTAACTTCTCCTCTAACTATCTCGACAACTGGTGTCCTGATGTCTCTATCGTCGGTCTGTCGATCTGTCGGTCTGCCCCAATCTCAGTTACATCTCTTATTTATGTGATGGTGAATTATCACGTGCCCCAAAGCCCCAGAACTTTTGTTTGGCTCCCTAACACCCTTTCTAACTCATCTACATATTAATGACTCTTATTCCAGCCTAGGGATTGGTGCGGCTAAAAACTCACTCTGGGCTAGTATTTCTTTGTCTCCCTAATTACATCTATCGTCACCTACCTCTGGGGGTCATAGACCTGTGATGACAACCTATTTCTACCCTAAACAAAGATACCGCTGGAATTCTAGTTATCAAAACATATGACTGTATCCTTGACCCATGAGTTTGAACAGTGGTTCTAAAATTGTATGGCTCTATCTAAAGCTATTTTTACACCCTCCTTCTCCATCTAAAAAAATGTTATACATTTTTTTTATAAAAATACTTTATACAGTACACAAGTCAGTACAAATGCCTTACTGCATTACAATAATTTTGTCACATATTGTACAGAAATGTGGTATGAAAATTAAAATATGGTTATACTGCAACATATTGTTAACAAAATATGAAATACTTAATTTAAGTAGACCTTGAATAGGTAAAAAAAATCATGGAATTATCCAATAACTATACATGTAATGCATAGAAGCGTAGAATTTCTTAAGTTATGAAAAAAATTCAAATGTGAGTATATATTACTCAGAATAATAAATAGTGTTAACAAGAAAATATAATGATAACATGGCATAGTAGTAAGATTAAATATTATTGTTTGTTAACATGGTCTAACAAGTCTGGACAAAATATCAGGAATGCGGTTATTATTTCCCTTGATGGACTTTATGGTAAAGGAATAATCTTGCAGAAGCAAAGACCATCTAGTCAGTTTGGCATTGTTAATGCTCTTGTTATTAAAATTCAATAGGGGTTTGTGATCAATTAAGACAGTGAACTCAGTACCCAATAAATATTGGTGCAATTTTGTAATTGACCATACAAGTGCTAAGCATTCTAGTTCAGTAACAGAGTATTTCTTTTCAGATTCAGTTAATTTTCTGCTTAAATACATGATGGGTTTGTTAACATTATTGTAGCTTTGTAAAAGACAGGCACCTAAGCCTATTTTCGAGGCATCTCTGGCTAATATGAATGGTTTCTTAAAATCAACAGACATAAGGATAGGAAAAGTTTGAAAACATGTTTTAATTTTGTCAAGGGCACTTTGACAATCATCGTTCCATGTAACAGTCTGCTTCATTGTCTTTTTAGTTAAATTTACCAGGGGCGCAATGATGGAAGCAAAATTGGGAATGAATTGTCTATAGAAACTACAGAGACCAATTAATGATCTGACTTCTTTCTTTTTTTTTGGGAACGTCAATGTCTAAAATTTTCTTTAAAATTGTTTCAGTCGGAGTTACCTTACCCTGACCAATGTGAAAACCTAAAAAATCAATGCTGGAAAAACCTATCTCTAATTTTTCTGGTGCTATTGTTAGGCCATTCTTTCTGAGTAGTGAAAGCAAATGTTTTAGAGCATCAATATGTGATAACCAGTCTTGTGAAAAAATGCAGATATCGTCCACATAATGTTTAATGTGGGGAACATTGTGTAACAACTGATTCATCATTTTTGAGAAAGTAGCAGTACTGTTCACCAATCCAAACGGCATTACATTCCTTTTTTAATGAATGCAGTGTAAGGTTTAGATGACTCTTCCATTTCTATCTGCCAAAAACCTCTTGTTAGATCAAAATATGAAAATATATGAGCTTAAGACATTTCATTTATGAGATCTTCATTGTTAGGTAAAGGCTGTCTATCTACTTCAGTGATTTGGTTCAACTTTCTGTAGTCACAACAGAGACGTATTTTTCCATTCTTCTTTTTGACTATGACCATAGGGAATGCATACTGAGAATGAGATGGCATACTTAACAAAGGATTATATAGGAAAAACAGTACCATGAGAAGCAGTAATATCTGACTCCCATAGGGCATGAAGAAAATGATTAAACACATTTTATGTTAGTGGGATAGACGCCCTTGATGCCCCAATGGGCCATTAAGAGCTGGGCATGAAGTGTGCAAGGTACCGTTTTTTGCAATTTATCGCCTTTATTAATAATTATTTAAATGGTTAGTCATTTTGAGAGATCCACTCTACACCTTAAACATATTGATAGGAAATAAGAGGCCCTTTGAGCCCCAAGGGCATATATCACACTAACATAAAACTGAATTGATTAATTTTTGTCATTCCTATTTAGGGCTGGGCAACAGCGTTTCTGAGGGCACCATTTTTTCTTACATAGCCCATATAAAATTATGTCATTTTCAGGGTCCCACCCTACACCTTATACGTAGCGATACAAGATAAAGGGCCTTAGGGGCCCCAAGAGTAGCTATCCCCCTAACATAAATTTGGTTTAAATAATTTTTGTCATGCCCCATGAGGGCTGGGCATCAGCGTTTGTAAGGGTACCGGTTTTTTTACTATATACGCTATATTAATAAGTATGTTCTTTACAGTGCCCATCCTACACCTTATACGTAGCGATACAAGATAAACGGCCCTAGGGGCCCCAAGAGTAGCTATTCCTCAAACATAAATTTGGTTTAATAATTTTGGTCATGCCTTTTAAGTGCTGGGCATTAGTTTTTCCAAAGGTATCGTCTTATCTTTCAGTATTTTTAATAATTTTGTAGTTGGCAGCTGCCTTTTTTTGTAAACAGAGTTTTATATAGAATATAGAGGACCTTTTTTTTACAAATTTATTTAATGCATTCAAACACAATTTAAAAAAAAATTTTTTTCTTATTCTTTAAATAAATAACAATCAATACTATGATTTCGGAATGTTTATAGAGGAAAAATCTGAAAAAAAAACGTATGTCTCTGAGAGGAATCGAACCTGCATATAGTCAGCCAAAATGGGTCATTCTGCCGGCACGCCACTCAAACTAAACTATAATTTTAATGTACTATTGAAAAATAATTTGCGTTATGGTTTCAAAGTCGCGCATGCGCACATATATTTATGGTCCCTGAAAAAAAAATACGGAGACCATCCGTATGGTCCCGTAGCCAGTGCGTTTTTAGAGCATTCTCGAAAAAAAAATGCTCTATTGTCCCCGTTTTGTCTGTCTGTCCGTCATCACCCTAGATCTCAACAACCATAAGTCCTAGACCCATGATGTATATATCATTTTGTAGGTCTTGGCCTGCCATGTGTGCATCAAAAGTCCATTTTGCGATCTGACTACTGAGGACCGTAAAAGGGGGCTTATAAAGTACCGTTTTTACTATATAAGCTATATTAACAAAGGAGCGCCCTAGATCTCAGCAACCATAAGTCCTAGACCCATGATGTATATATCATTCTGTAGGTCTTGGCCTGCCTTGTGTACATCATTTCGCGATAGGACCTCTGAGGGCCGGGCTTCAGGGCTCCTAAGGGGCTTATATATTATATATAGATTATAAGCTAAACAAAGGGGCGTAATCATTATTTATTTTTGTAACAATTATTAAACATGACTTACTCCCCTCTCTATACATGAAAATGCTCTAAAACGTCCTGTTTTTACAGGTTTAATTTTTGCTTGTTTTAGTATTGGTTGCTGTATTGCCGATCCTTTTTGTATCAAGTATTGATTTGTGTATCGCCGATACATTTTAAACGAAAAATGTTCGATACTCGATACCAATACTTTTCTATTGGTATTTTAAAAATGCATTGTAACAAACTGTAAAAAAAATAACTTTGTATCTTAAAATATTCAAAATAAAAAAAAAATTATGCTTCATAAACCCAATAGAATAACCCCACTATTTGTAAGTTTATCAGTTTTGAAAAAAAAAATCAAAATATCACAATTGTACTGTTCACACAATTCAGAAAAAAAAATTGCAGAAAAACAATAGCGATTTTAATACCTTATTTTAAAAGTAATCTGCATACATTCAACCGCTACTAGTAATAATAGCCACCAATCCCACAAATATTAACACCACCCACCTCCCCACAAATGCAACCACAATTGGCGAGTTGAAGGAAAAATTAAATTTAAATTTTATTTTGAAGTTTTTGCTTTGCGCGCCGATATCTATAAATGTTATTCTTATATTCTTTCATTCATTTACTTTCTTTCTATCAACTATTTGTGCAATGTTTCAATGAACGACAGAAAAGAAAACTTTATTTCTTTTTTGATCGATCAGTCAGTTATATAAAAACTTTAAAAACTTGCACTCTTTATATTTTAAATGATAATTTATTTTTTGTTCTCAAAAGTATTGGTATTGTATTGGTATAGATTTTGGCAATTTTGGCAATACATTTTTACTTGAGTATTTGTATTGGTATTGGCGATACTCTTTTCATGAAGTATTGGTATTGATAATCAGGGTTGTTAGTATGCGTTGTTAGTATCGAAGTATCGATATCGGCCAATACAGTATCGGCGATACTTTTTTTTAGTATTGGTTGCTGTATTACCGATCCTTTTTGTATCAAGTATCTATTTGTGTATCGCCGACACATTTTAAACAAAAAAAATTCGATACTCGATACCGAAACTTTTCTATTGCCACTATTTGCAGAAAAACAATAGCGATTTTAATACATTGTCATCTACATAAATTTAATCCCTACTAGTAGCCATCAACCCCACCAATATTAACGACAGTCACCTCCCCATCAATACAACCACGGTTGGCGAGTTGAAGGAACAATTTATTTTTAATCTTCTTTTGAATTTTTTGCTTTGCGCGCCGATGTCTATAAATGCTATTCTTATATTCATTCATTCATTTCATTTCTTTCTGTCAACTATTTGTTCAATGTTTTAATAAACGACAGAAAAGAAAACTTAATTTTTTTTATCGATCTGTCAGTTTTATATATATATATATATATATATATATATATATATATATATATATATATATATATATATATAAGCTACTGTAAGTGTTTATAGATTATATAGTGATAAATTATATACCGTTCTGTATTCTTGTGTATATGTTTGTTGATTGAGTTGTTAATTCATTTGTGCTTATTTATATTTATAAATTGTTTTTATTTATTAATTCATTTTTTTAGTATTTACTACATTTCGTTAAAATAATTAATTGAATGGTATTAAATTCTAAAACTGTATGGTGTAATTAAAATTGAAAACTGTGTAATAAAACAATATCATATAATTAACACATATTATATTATTAAATAATATGCTGAGTTCAACAAACAATACAATTTTGGGTGGTTAAAACAATTAATTGAATATAAATACATGAACATAAACAAATTTAAAAAATATCTTGTAAAATGACACTCTTTGACCTAACCGCATGACAATTTTCAAACTTTCAAAACAAAATTTTTATCATCAGCTTTCATTTTTCATTTTATTTTATCTTCTTTTGTTCTTTCTTTCATGTGTCAAAATTATACATTCTTTCTTTCGTTTCATTTTGGTTATATAGTAACAGTTGTATATTGTCATCGCAACTAAAATATTGAAGTACGCACTAGTCGTTGCACTCAGTGATCAGTCAATAAATAGTAGGGGTATGACTAAAATATAAATCTATATCCCCATATCATATTTGGTGGAGCTTTGTATCACATATAAAGAAAATATGGGTAATTTTTGTTTTGCATAAAAAAGTTCACCCTCCAATCGACACAAATATTTTAGAACATAAAAATTTTCAAATATTTCGATTAAGGTTTTACCATTACAAATACTTCAGCAGAACTGTTACTATTAAGCAATTCGTCCTGGTTCTGCCGCCGAGCAGTAAAACAAGCAAAAAAAAAAATATGTAGATTCGGATATCTGTACTGTTGACTGCACTAAAGCCACACCACCCTGCCGAGTAAAATGAATGGGAAGTGCACTTAGTGCACTGCAGGCACGCTTTAAGGTTTTTACAACTTCTGCCTTGTGATCCAAGTTGTCTGTCCAGTTGGTTTTAAATTTTAGATTGACCACTGCTGCCATTTTTACCTCTGGATCAGAAAACATAAAATCGAATCGCATATTAATGCAATCAATAACAGCTCGGGCAAGGGGTTCACACACCGTGAGAGGGTGTTTATGTCGCAAAGTAATTACTTGTAATTTACCTTTTATAATGGTTAGTGTGGGCAGCAAATAGCCAAATCCAATATTACTTTTTCCTTCCCAAACGCCCAGTTCACAACACAATGGATCAGATTCTTCAATGTATTCTGCTCTTCATATTTTCTACTGCGGAGTCAGTCGCTTGATGGCAATGTTATCAAACACCATATCAAGTTAAACTTCTAATTCTGGATTGGATAGTAAACAATGTAATTTTGCAACAGAATCGTAAGTGGAATTCCACCTAGTGTCACCGGGAGTAACGAGATACGTGCCGATTGCCGCAGCCAAAGTTGAGCGATTTTGTTTGTTCCAGATAGCTTTAACCAGGACGAATTGCTTAATAGTAACAGTTCTGCTGAAGTAGACAGATATCTTGAAAATAATTCATCAAAAATGCTGTCATTAGCAGTCTACCCAAGCATTAAGAAACTATACCTGCAACTGTACACTGGGCTTAAGGCTAGTGCTGCAGTTGAGCGACTAGTTTCATTGGGTGGGCTTGTTTTTATGACATTACGTTCTAGGGTAAGCAATGATCATTCTGGTCTTCTTACGTGCTGCCAAGTGGTGAAGTGATTAGCATTAAAATTGTGCTTTGACAATGTATTCTATTGTTTTTACATTTTTTTAAAACTTGAGAAACTTGCACTCATTATATTTTAAATAAAAACATTTTGTTGTTCTCAAAAGTATTGGTATTGTATCTGTTTCGATTTTGGCAATACATTTTTACTTGAGTATTTGTATTGGTATTGGCGATACTATTTTCATGAACTATTGGTATCGGTATTGACGATACAATTTTAGAGTATTGTTAACAACCCTGTTGACGATACAATTTAAGCGTATTGTTAACAACCCTGATCCCCCCCCCCCAACCTTAGACAAAGTCAGTGACGACACAGCTTCATTATTGTCGACTAAGGGTGTTTCTAGACCCCTCAGCCGCGCCGTAGAACTGATGATGGCTGGCTTAGAATTGTTATGGCTGGCTAGCCGGCTTAAGCCGTGGCTTAGGAAAATGCCTAGCACCCCTGTTGAAAGCCGGATCCCAACGATCACACTAGGTATCACCGATATTTTTAATAAGGGAGGTAACTGTCAAAATATTTATCTACTATACTTTTACTAGTCATACAAACAACAGTTTTGAAATAAATAAATAATACTTTATAATTTATTGTATATAATAAGTTAATATAAAGATTTATGTTAAAAATAATAAAAAAAAATAATAAAAATTTTAATTAAATTAAGAACCAATTAAAAAAAATGTAAAAATACAAAAATGAGTTAGATTTCAAGTGTTATTATATTACTCGCACAAAAATCCTTTCACGTTTGTTTACACGCCACGGACGCTCGTGGAAGTAAATTATTAGGCAGGAGGAAGATTGATTTCCAATGTGTTACCATTTCGAAGAGTATTATAAAATATATTGGCATAATATTTTATGAACTCTTCTTCCTGGTCTGAGAGACATACCATGATCCACGGGGGATGGATCATATGGGTTCTCTAGTCAGGAAAAAAAACCATTACTTGCGAGGGTGGTGGTACTGTGGTCAGTGATGACTATCCGAGATCGCAGTATTCACAGCTGGCGGTGTTGACGGATGTGGTCGGCACATAACACCCTTCCACTCCGTCCCACTCAAGCACACCTGCGCAGCCTGTCATTTCGGGCAGAGGGTACAGGCACTCTGTCCGAGTGGCAGGAAAAACCCCTTTCCTTGCCATTCTGACCGATCAGCAGTACACACACCCTGCTGGTCTGGCCAGTTTGAGTAAGGATTAAAACCCATATTTCTGAAATCCCTGCAGATGATAGTGGGCACACTCACCCCGCCGCTCTGTAGGTATGGCAGACGTGCATCAGCGCCGCCAACAATACTGGTGTGGTAGGCACACTACACCCTACCATGCTGGAAATGGCGGCGTTAAAAAATAATAAAAAAAAAAAGGATTAAATTATTATGTGTGGAAAATAACCCGTAATAATTAATTTGTTTTGTAGAGTATCATAAAATATTTTGGCATGATGTTTTATGATCTCTCCTTCCTGGTCTGAGAGACATACCATGATCCACGGGGGATGGATCATAGGGGTTCTCTAGTCAGGAAAAAAAAAACCATTACTTGCGAGGGTGGCGGTACTGTGGTCAATGAGGACTATCCGAGACCGCAGTATTCACAGCTGGCGGTGGTGACGGATGTGGTCGGCACCGCCAACAATGCTGGTGGCACACTACACCCTACCATGCTGGCAATAGCGGCGTTAAAAAAAAAGAATTAAATTATTGGATGCGGTTTTCGTAATCGCTTCAAAATGACACGAATTAGCAGATTTGCCTTAAATCTTGAGTGGAATTGTAAAGCTTACCCTTGTGTCATTGATCTATTGGAGTTATTGATTCAGATATCTGATGACAAGTTGATTCCATTAGTTAATTGTTCATCATTTGGATACTCGAGGTCTCTTTGATTCATATATGTCAAGACTCATTGATTCATTTTCGTCAAGACTCATTGATTCAAATACATCAAGACCTATTCATTCAAATACATCAAGACTAATTGATTTAGTTCAGGGGTGGGCAAACTGCGGCCCTCAAAGTACATTATGCGGCCCGAACGCGTGTACATGTTGCGGTCCTATGTTAATCCTCTTTGTTAAGATTTTTCTCGATATTTTTTTTTATTTGATTCGAATCTAGGGTACATTAAATCAGTTTTATGGCTAAAGAATATTAGTCAGAGACATGGGCGTCGCTAGGAATTTTTCCAGGGGGGGGGCAAATAACAACTTTATGACATTTTTTTAAATGTAGGGGGGGGGGGCAAATGCCCCCTTCTTATATGACATTTTTTCAAAATGTAGGGGGGGGGGGGCTACATTTATGAACAAGCGTTTTCTTGTCTGAAAATAAACAATTCTAAGAAGAGATCGATGTTGACTGACTGCAATTTAAATTCGGTTATGCAAATCACAACAAGTAAACTAGTTCCCAAGACAAGAAAATTATCCAAAATTGTGAACAGTTACATACTTCTCATTCATTATAATTGTACTTTGTGGTCAGCTTGTATGTAAATTAATTTCCTTCGTCTTCATAGTTATTATGACAGGTAACAATAAACTTCTGTTGAAATAATTATAAATAGTTAAGTCTTATTACCAAATTAGCAACTAATTTAGTTCTTTTTTTAAAATGTAATGTGCATGTGTAATAAATAGAGTGTGATTGTCAAATAAAATGACAAATACATAGTGTACAAGGACGGACTGAAAAGCTCACATATCTTCACACAGCTTTCCAAATAAACAAACCTTTAATGGACTGTTTTTTCTATAGTTTACAACTTTCATTACTTTTGTAAAAACGTAGTTAAGTTTCTAACTCATATTTAGAGCATTTTCGAAAAAAAATGCTCCATTGTCCCCGTTTTGTCTGTCTGTCTGTCCGTCATCACCCTAGATCTCAACAACCATAAGTCCTAGACCCATGATGTATATATCATTTTGTAGGTCTTGGCCATGTGTACATCAAAAGTTCATTTCGCGATAGGACCTCTGAGGGCCGGGCTTCAGGGCTCATAAGGGGCTTATATATTATATATACACCTTGTACGTTCAATAGCCCGTTCATTTGGTGCGAAATACTGCAGCACGTAGTTTCATCAAGATTTATTAAGAAACTCATCAAATGAAATAGTAAGCTTGTGTTCTGAGTTTAATTGAAAGTATCAGAGCTTTGCAACAATTGACGGAGTTTTCGGACGATTAAATGACTATAATTTCGATTGTTTTCAATTATGAGTCCTATTTCAGTAACCACAAACCACTTGTAGTTAGATTTAAGAGAAAATAATTTTTTTTCAAATATAAAGAAACGTCTTTATAAATATTTTTTTTACAGATATATGCATTACATAATTGAATTTATAAACATTTCCAAAATTTACAAATATTTACTGAAAGATAGCATACGTACTGATACATAACATGAAAATGCGCTAACACGTCCTGTGTCCAGAATGGAACAGGCTTAATTGCTTGTTTTACCATGTCATAGTTGCTTGCATCTTCGCTTTTAATGTTGTTAAGGGCTGCTTGCGCTTCATTTGTCACAGATTCATATAGATAAACTATCCATTCACTTTTATTGATATTACTTAGTGCGAACGGTTGCCTCCAAGATAGAAAAAACTGTCGATGTCCTCCCATGCTTCCCATCAAAAGGTTGAATGCGAAGTTTATGTTTAGAAACATTGAATATTGAAGATTTATTATCTGACTGTTCCGTATATTTTTTTATTCTGTGTATAGCTTCGATTTCAGCCATTTTCAATTTGAATTCTTGCTGCCTGTCCAAATCTTCTTTTTCAGCCTGACGTTTTCTGTCTTTTTCTTCCTTTTCGGCTAGTTGCAGTCTGTTTTTGAATTCTTGCTGCCTGTCCAAAACTTCTTTTTCAGCCTGACGTTTTCTGTCTTTTTCTTCCTTCTCGGCTAGTTGCAGTCTGTTTTTGTCATCGTTTTGACATTCCCGTACATACTTTGCTAATTGCGTACCTTCTAAGCCCATCAATTTACCATCTTGAATATACCTGTTGGCGTCTTGTTCCATTGTGAATTAATATAATAACCCTACAAAGTCAAGATGTCATAATAGTATCGCTGCTATAATGTCATAGGTTAACACTGCGGCCACCATAATGTCACAGATGGGTTCACTCTAGACATTATAAAATAAAGGTAGACGTGGTCGACGGTCAAAAATAGTTTTTATTGATGAACATAATAGAATGAAAGGAATACAAATGAATATATATATATATATATATATATATATATATATAATCCAGTAAAGTAATATAAATTAAGCCAACACACTAAACTTTAAGTTCAAATATCCAGTCTCTGAATTCACAACATATTATCCCCATATGAAAATATCACACTCCACCTTAGAAGTAAAAGTAGGTCCTCTCACCTCGAGAGACCTGTGCACACTGCTACCATTTCTCATTCTTCCCCTTTCTCCACCTGGGCATTCACTCACTTCAATCTCACTATTTATTTCACAAACACACTGAGTTCATGCACAGCTCAGTCACACACACAACACACAAAACACATCCATGACAGTACTGTTGGCTGTTTCACAGCTTCGTTATTGTGTACTGTATGCTGTTTCACAGCTTTCATGTAACCTACGGTATTCACTGGCCCGGGTATTCTGTACGAAACAGATTCAATATTTTATTAAGTATGGCACGTTTTTATGTAGTGTTCTGATAAGACCTACATATTTATCATTGTTATATTATGGCAAAGCTTTACGTTATATATATTGAATATCTTTCTACACAACATACTAATGTGCAGATTTTAAATAAGTCACTAAATAAATTACTATTTAATTGTGCATAACAATACATTATAGGTCAAGCTTAATTCCTGACAGAGGCTGAAAGTACCATAACTACACGAAACAATCTCACTTCAGTATGTTTTGAAGCACCCTAAAGATAAAATGTTTCGGTTACTCAATGCTAAAGGGGGACAACTTATTGACTACAATGGCTTCATATGTTGCCCAAGAAAACTTTTGTAGCAAGCTTCTAGTGCAGTCCATTGATTAAAAACTGGGGTTGTGATAGGCAAATGTTCCTTCTGCAGCGGCAAGCTGTTCAATGTTGAATTGTGCTTTTTTCCATTCAGATATCATAGATAATTCGCTCCCGGATCAAAGAGCACTGCACACTTAGGGAAATGCCGGCTCGATATATTGTTGTAAAATACTAATTATGTCTGAACTTAAAATTCAACCCAGAAAGTAGAGACATTCCACTAAGCATACACACGAGTATAAAGTAGATAGTGATTGTAATGTAGTCTTCTATATTTAAAATGGGATACTGGGAAAACTTTTTTTTAACATAGGGTGTATCTGACACGTATATAAATTGTCGTATAAATAGCATACAAATACAGACCACCCTTCTAATAGTTCTAATCTAAGAAATTTAAAGAACGTTCACTATATCTATGATTTTAATGTTGTTTATATCACTTATGCTGCCAACTTCTGTTTACGACTGAATGTTATGCGATTATCTAACATTGAAAACTAAATTCAATCCGTTTTTTTTCTGTGATCATATAATCTGGCGATATTATGAAATAACATGCTGTTAATTTGATTGCAACTAAGTAGTTTATACCTGCCAATTTGATTTCTTTCTATACAGGCCAATTTCATTGGCTAGCTTTCAGCGGGTATTCAAAATATGTTGATTTTAAGTTTTGTTTACTTATAAATGTATAGTTCTGCATGATAAGAATTTAAAAATGCCAAGGAAGAGAGCCACGCGAATTAAAATTACACAACCACCATCTGACCCTATTCCAGTAGCTGAAGATGTAAGCATCGCACATAAAAATGAGCAGCTGTCCATTTTTCTACAAGAGTATGATTGCAAAGGTAAATATCACATTCACACTTCATACATTCAATTAACTAAGTGGCTACGGTTACGGCCAGCACCATTAGGAATATGGCCGTAATCCGTATTTTTTTCCCCGGGTAACAGCCAGTATATTGGAATAGGGTTGGATTAGGGTTAGGGTGTGGAGCAATATCTATGGCTGTTACCCGGAAAAAAAAATACGGATTACGGCCGGCCGTAACCGTAGCCGTAGGCGTAGCCTCTGCGTTCAAGTTCAATTAATGATTAATAAAATTAATATATCACATTCAACATTGACACATTAATAGTCATTAGACTAATGATGGGTCTTACTCTTAATCAAGAAACTTTTCATGCCATATCATTATTAGGTACTACTATTAGTATTACACATATTAGACAAAAAATATTGTATGATAACTATCAACAGACTGAATGTGAATAGTATTGTATAACGACTAACAAAGGCATTGACAGTATTGTTTTCATTTAATCATTTACATTCAAGATTTCTTTTAGTACAATACTATCTGAAGACATACACAGATTGGTTACTTATTGACTACTATACTGTCTATACTTGTTCATGCTAATAATTAGTAGCGGAGTAGGTAGTAGTACACTGGGTTCGTATCATCCCAAAGGGTGATGTAGTATTATTTGTTTTTCTTGTCTATTTAAAAAAAAAATTTTTCACAAAATAATATAATTATCAGTTTTACTAAAATAATTTTTAATTTTATTAGGGCGATAATTGTATTAGTTTTTGGGAGACAATTTAATGTGTATTTTTAGGGGCTGTATATGTGATATTTAACAACATAATATACATTATATAAAATATGCATTCTCAAATCAGTGGATTTTTTCTGATACCTGATATTTTGGTTATTTGTGATTTCATTTTATATTGTATAACAGTATTTGGGTACTACACTATTTGAAAGCAAATAACACTAACAGCAGAGTTTTAGTCATTCGCAGAGGACTTTTTAAATAGCCATGCACATTAAGTATAATATACTTTATATAGTATTTAACAGAGATATTTTTTCATGAATTATGTCCAGAACCATTTTGCCAATGTATCAACAAATTAACTATTAACTATTAATAACAAAATAAACTAAACTACTTAGTAAAATTTTTATTTTAAAATGCAATTATACCCTTTATTTTATTTTTGAGTGAAACTTGCTTGTTTTTTTTAATACAGGATTTTTATATTGTTTACTAAGTATACAAAAGGCTAAATTTTATTACAGACTTAACCAAGGTGATAAACAATAATATACAGTAAAACCAGGTTTTTTATTATTTAAGCTGATGAAGTAATGCATTATTGAATATTAAAGCTTTTTCTTTATTTAAATAATTTTAGAATAATTCATTGTAAGGTAGCGCAACAATATATAAAAAAAATATTTTAAATAAAAGTAATGGCCCAAAAGAAATTTTTCATGAATGATTTTAAAAAAATTCCACTTTATTCATTTGTTTATGGTTTTGCTTCAAATTTATTTTCTTATCTTCGTTTTATTTTGGAGACTTCTTTTATATGTTTGTTTGTTAAATATATATTAAATATTTTTCCTTTTGGTTCTAATAATGAATTTGAATTTTTATTTTTATGCTAAAGTAATTTATGTGCTCCCATGTGGAGAGGCCGAACTCCCATTGGGGGCCTCCCCAAGTGGCAGATTGGGGAAAGCTTGCCAGATATGGCCAATATTCCCTCTAAGGTGTGGTGTGAAGTGAGCAAGAAATTTTGTCTCTGAGCGACATTTTTGTTTGAGGCCAAAATTTGTGAGCGATCGTACATGTAGTATGAGCGACGCTTCAAATATGCGTGACCTAATCTTAAACAAAGGCAGCAACCCACAAGGCTGTGAGGGGCAACACCCTAGTGGTTGTGCACAGGGATAACTACCCAGTCATGTAAAAAAAAGCACGTTACGAAAGACAAATACAATTTAAAAATTGGACTGATTTAAATGGAAACCGACCGAAAAAATAGAGGAATTCTCAAGTAAAATATACATGGCCATCAAAGACGAAAGCAACTGCTTTCAAGCAAGATCACACATGTGTCTTATTAAATCAGGCGACCTCCTTATAGAAATTGAAATGGTTCTAGAAAGATGGGCGGAATATTTTGAAGAAATGATGAACATTAATACTGAAGAAATGATGAACATTAATACTGACAGCCAAAGAGATGTACCAAACATTGCAGAGGACGATAGTGCAGCAATAAAACCAACCAACCATAGAAGAAATATACATTATTATATAAAAAGACCGAAAACAATAAAGCAGAAGATAACATAAATACTGAGTTACTCAAGTATGGAGGTCGCACACTACATCTAGAAATAAACAGGATGGTCAATAAATTATGGAAAGAAGCGGTAATGCCTGCAGAATGGGAAACAGCCTTAATATTTCCACTCCGCAAGAAAGGTTTGAAATTAACTGCAACAACTACAGAGGAATCTCACTTCTCAACACTGTTTACAAAATACTAACAAAAATAATTGCCTTCAGAATAGGGACTTTCAGTGAAACAGTATTATGTAACTATCATTGTGGTTTCAGATCTAACAGAGCAACCCTGGACCACATCTTCTCCCTTAGAAACTCTTTGGAAAAATGTTATGAACATAATAGACACCTACACCAGCTCTACATAGATTTCAAGATGGCATATGACAGCATCAATAGAAATTATCTTTACAAAACATTGCAGGAGTTGTGTACCCCCCACAAGCTCATTAGACTAGTATGTATGACATTAAACAAGTAAGAAGCAAAGTGAAAATACAAGGGAAAGCTCAAGAGAATTTAAAGTAAACCAAGGACTTAGACAAGGAGACTCCTTTTCGCACATACTATTCAACTTAACCTTAGAAAAAGTCATAAGAAAAGTTAATAAGAAACGTTCAGTTGGATAAGCGAGGAACTATATATAACACATTACCTCAGAAGTGAAAAAACAAGGTCTATGAAAACAGGAACAATATTTACAGAACTCATCCAGTACCTTGCATATGCTGATGATATAACATTGATAGGAAAGCAAAGCAAGGATATAGCAAAAGCATTCATGGAATTAGAAACGGCAGTTCAGAAAGCAGGTTTAACAGTAAATGAATCAAAGACTCAATACATGCTAATTGAAAGAAATGAAAAAGAAGGAAAAGAAAAATCATTCAAAATTAGAGATAAAGCATTTGATAGAGTAGAAAACTTTAAATACCTGGGATAAACCATAACTGAGAAAAATGATATAATGATAGAGATCAAAAACAGACTAGAAGTATGGAATGGAATATATCACACACTGCATAAAATACTAAAAACAGACAGATCTCCAGAAAACTTAAATAAGCCATACACTAGACCAGAGATGGGCAAACTACGGCCCGCAGGCTGCATGCGGCCCATCTGCATGTACATATTGTAAGTGTGAATGCGAAATAAATGACAAATACATGGTTATTTTCATAAATTCATATTTTAATACGTTATAAATTGTGTATATATATATATATATATGCGGCCCGCCGATAATCAAGTTTTCAATGTGGCCCTCCGTAGAAAAAGTTTGCCCACCCCTGCACTAGACAATGACCATCAGCAAACAAGCAGAAAATATGCTAAATACTTGGGAAAGGAAAATATTTAGGAAAATATATGGGCCAGTAAAGGACAATAACGAGTGGAGAAGTAGAACCAATTCAGATTTGTATGAACTATGCGAAGAGCCAAATATAACACCTGAAATCAAAATGAATAGATTGAGGTGGGTAGGGCACATAGAAAGAATGGAAAACAACAGAGGTCCTAAAGCAATATATAAGGCAACATCCAATGAGAAAAGACCTAAAGGAAGACCAAGAAGCAGATGGTTAGATGAATTGGAGAAAGACCTTAAAGCCATATGAGTGAGAGAGTGGAGGAAGAAGACCATAGATCTGGAAAAGTGGAGAAGAGTAGTATGGCAGGCCAGGGCCCTAAATGGGCTGTAGAGCCAAAGAAAGAAGAATTTGTGCTAAGAAATATTTTTAAAATAACCACAAATACATTTAAAGAAGGTGGATTTTTCATTTACATTGAAAACCATCACATTCTCTTTCATTTAATATATTATAAGTAGAATCAAGGGTGAAAAAAAAACTACATTCAGAGAGTAAAACAATTCAGCGCTGAATGTGAGTGTTTGTACATATCATCATAAGTTTGAATAACTGCTCCTTTCAACTTGTACTAGTCTCAAATTCGTACTTTGACATCACAGTTGAGTCAGTATGTGTCCTGTACATGATTTAGTCCTGATGTTTTTATTTTCTTATTTAAAAATAAATATCAAAGTTCTTTGAATTATATATACTAAGCCTGAAGAGGTTTTCTTAAGTTTATGATAATAATAAATAATTACTATATTGCATTGATCTATTAATAGATAGATTAATTCATAGCTTTATGAATACTTTATTTGATGTTTGGGGGGGGGGGGGGGGGGGGGGGGGGGGGGGGGGGGGGGGGGGGGGGGGGGGGGGGGGGGGGGGGGGGGGGGGGGGGGGGGGGGGGGGGGGGGGGGGGGGGGGGGGGGGGGGGGGGGGGGGGGGGGGGGGGGGGGGGGGGGGGGGGGGGGGGGGGGGGGGGGGGGGGGGGGGGGGGGGGGGGGGGGGGGGGGGGGGGGGGGGGGGGGGGGGGGGGGGGGGGGGGGGGGGGGGGGGGGGGGGGGGGGGGGGGGGGGGGGGGGGGGGGGGGGGGGGGGGGGGGGGGGGGGGGGGGGGGGGGGGGGGGGGGGGGGGGGGGGGGGGGGGGGGGGGGGGGGGGGGGGGGGGGGGGGGGGGGGGGGGGGGGGGGGGGGGGGGGGGGGGGGGGGGGGGGGGGGGGGGGGGGGGGGGGGGGGGGGGGGGGGGGGGGGGGGGGGGGGGGGGGGGGTGTTTAATTATCTTTTGTATCTACCCTAAAAGTATGGCTACAGTATTAACATAAACACCAATAAAGCTCATTGAACAATGAATAGCTGGCATGTGCATTGGAGTAAAATTTTACCAAAAGGGACATTATTTTGATTATATCTGTCTGAGAAAGAAATACCACTACAATTTTAATTGAGAAATACGTAACTGTTCACAATTTTGGATAATGCTCTAACTGTGGAACCAGTTTACTGGTTGTGGCAAACATCCTTAAAACTCCCAGCAAAAGAACTGACTTGAACTTCTTCAGGTCATAATGTGCTTGTAGAATCAAACAGCTCTAACTAATATTCTGGAACGTATAAAACCGATTTAATATCTAGATTCAAATCAAATAGTCGGAATAAAATTTTAAAAATTTAGCGAAAAATTTTAACAAAGAAATAGATTAACATAGGATCGCAACATGTACATAATATGGGCTGCATAATATACTCTGACACCCACATACGGCCTGCGGGGCGTAGTTTGCCCACCCCCTGGTTTAAAGGATTAGCCTAAGTAAAAGGTTTACCCCCAATGGACACTTTCCTAATCAGATGTCTATCTTGATATTTGGCCAATTAGGCTCATCTCACAAGCTATATTTGTAGCTATAGACATGCTAATGGTACCTGCATTTGTAGACTACACTTATAAGTTTCCTAACTAATGACTTTTTCATTCTTAGTAATTCACTTTAAAACCCATTAAATTAAAATAAAATTATTAAAAACAATGTAGTAAATGTATCTTTTTTTCACTTCTCAGTCAAGAATGTGCTATATGAAATGGAAAAGAAAAAGACAGCCATCATTACATTAATTACCACGCGTTTTGAACAAATATCACAGCTGAATGCGGTTCGTTTTTACTTTCATTTATATGTTTAACCAGAATACATTTAATTACTAGCTTAGAAATGTATGTTTAATTTAATTTACATCCTATAATTTTCACTTAATACTACTTTATTTTTGTGTGTGTGTGTGTAGAAAGTAGCTCATATGACATTGAAAGAGTTTGCTGGTAAGTAAATTAATAAAATATACAAGTCATTTTAAATAAAAAATTAAAAGACTTTCTCATAGTTATTTTAAAAATTAAACTTAATACAGTGTATTTTATTCATCCTACTTAAATAACATCTAAGTATTATCATTAACATCTTATTTATGAAGGATATTATATTTCAGATGCTGGGGGGACAGTAGAGTCCGTACGTCCGATGAAAAGAACATCAAAACTTCAAATGATTGATGAATTGAAATGGTTAGTTGTCTTGTTACAATTTTTAATTGAACATTGGTACATAAGAGTAGTTACTATTTTTTTTTTTTTGTTTAACTCATCTTTCCTCTTCTATTAAATTAGTGCTGAAGCTATGAAATCACTGAAAACTGAAGAATCAGGTTTAGGAATAATAAATGAAGAAGATTCAGAAGAGTCTGTTGTTCTGGCTAAAACATTAACAGCCAAAACAAAGGTAAATGTATATACAGTGAAATATCACTATAACGAAATTGATGAGGACTCGAAATTCGTAATACTGAAAATTTGTTACACGGAAATGGGGGTGGGGGGGTTGATGACATTTTCTGTTCTTGTTATGTGGGTACAGTTCATTTGGGTATCAATGCACATATATTGTGTCATTTTACTAATTTCTCCGGAGATAGTTAGCTAAAAATATGTTACATTTTCTTTCTGTTTATTTCTTATTAGTTTAGCTACTACCTTTTTGCTTTCATTACTTACCGCTGACGGTCATTGAACTAAGGGGCGTAACTCATTTATTTTTGTAACAGTTATTGTCATGAATTACTTCCTTTAATTAATAAGAAACCTGTGCGATGTGTCTTTTCCGTCTCTTACTCATATTGTCTCATTTATTAAACAATGAAATAAGTAAAAAAATATTTATAAATATATATATTTTTTTAACTGGAATAGATTTTGTTATAATTAGAAAAAAAGTTTTATCACAAAATGGTCAAATAAATCACTCATTTATTCTTCACTTCCTGTATTATTTATTAAATACTGGGACCGGTAGTTTGTTGCATTATTGATTTTTTTTAATTCCGTGAACGTGACGTTCCTTACTTTCATGTGGTTATCCTTTGATGTCTTAGTTCTCTTTTCCTCCTCCCCTTTCCAACCATTGCTAATATTCTCCTCCCCTTATCCCCCCTGTTCATTGTTATGTAAATGTGTCGCAGCCTCTCCCCTCCCCCTCCGTTCCAAGACTACACTTGACTCAGTACTGCACCTGGTGGAATTAATTTGCATTATCCTCATCAGTAGAGGTTAAAGGTTAACATAACATCTTAATCCTCACACTCCCCTTTCCCATTATCTTGTAAATGTGAATGATGTTGAGCTCAAGTTGACTTGAATTTTAGAAATTTGATGAATTAAAATATCTTTTTGTTAAGGGCGGAATAAATATTAGCAAAAGGGCTATTTTTTTCGCAGTACTATAAGTAAGAATTCGTTACAACGACACTTTTTAACAGATGTTAAGAGGAGGGGAAAGGGGAAAATTTTTTCGCTGTACTAAATATTTCGTTACACTGACGGTCGTCATAAAGACATTTTACTGAAGTACATTTTCTGCCCTTAATTTTAATAAACAAAATGTTTTTACATCCCATAGTTTTGTTATTTAAATGTTAAAAAAAAAATCCTGCTTTTAATGGATTACCTGTATTGTTATTTATATGTCCTGTCATTTAATATAATGCTCTATCTTTTAGAATAAATCGAAAAAAGTTGCTCCTTCAAGACTTACTCGTTCAAAGTAAGTAAATTCATTTTTTTTGTAATCATTTTTCAGTGTTTAAATTAAAACCATAATCTTTCTTTTATTTTTTTTTTTTAAATTTCTATTTTGCTTAAATGTTTCGAGATCAGATATTTAAAAAAAAAAGTAATTTTGAGTTAATACTTTTTTTTCAGACAGACTACCCCATGCAGCACAACCATTCGATCTGTTTGGGGGCAAACGCCATTGATAACTCCAAAATTTAACCCATTGTGAGTTTTATTGACATTTCATTATACAAGATTATTTTATTAAGAAAGTAAATAACACCTTAATTATAATATCATTTATAGGTTTTTAACTTGATATCCTTTGTACTGATGGACGAAAATGTGGATATCAGTTTAAAAAAAAAAACCTGTGTCAGGCTAATGACTGGTGTAGTAACCCTATTTATAAACAATACAACACTTTATTCAATGAGAGCTTTGTGGCATAGAAATGGATAGTGAGACTTAGTTCAATAGACTGATGGAGACCAGTGGACAAATAGCTGCCGGGCATCGAATAGGTAGATCTACATAGGAAAATAGTAAATAAAAAAAGACTGGAAAGAGGTAACTGCTGTTACGAAGTGTCGTGACTCAATTACATTTATAATGAAGAAACACAGCTTAGTCTGAGCAAAAAATCACAAGTTTATTGATGTCTCATAAGTATAAGTGATATAATATTAACAAAAGAAATTCCATGAATCCATTAACAATTAGAGTACCATACTGCTGTTTAAGATACTTTCTTTAAGTACCATTCAAACGGAGATTACTCTAACTGAAAAATAGAATGGCTGCGAATAAAGTGACATAGCTTGCTTACATTAACATGAAATTTAACGTAAAAAATACTATAAAAAAGAAAATGAATAAGTTTAAAAATGATATATAATTCATATGTTTATTTAAATGAAACATTAAAAAAAAAAAATTAAACGTTAAAAAATGTGGAAAAAAAACAACTGAATGTAAGGACATTTTAGTATAAAAGACAGACATTTTTACAGTCTAATTTAATCTTGCATGAAACTGTGCAAAAGAGAGTTCATCACACAAATGGGTTAGGCACAATGCACACCCAAAAACAGTTTCAGTTTGATGGGGTCCGGACGTTCTTTTCACGACACTGAAAACATTGCTTTTTGAACATGCTGATGGTCTCCAGATGCAAAGGCCTTGCCAAACCACCTGGTGAAGGGAACTTTGGCTGATTTCTTTTCCTTACATTCCCTTTCATAAGACTGCGGGCCACTTCAAGCTGGAACATCAAATGAGACTGGCTTTGAGTTTGTGGCCGAGGCATACTTTGATAGAGGAGATAAGAATTTAAGACAGCTGTCTCAACCAGGACCCAAGCAGCATCTCCAACACTTCTTGCTTTTCATACCATTGGGGTAGTAAGATCTTAACTGATTCTGTTTGTCAACCCCACCATATTGGCGTGGTAGACCAGTACTGATTGGGGTATACTTCGTTCTGTTGGTCCACCTCTTGCTCGCTGCTGTGCGTTTCCATCATAGGAGATGCGTTTGTGGAGAGCATAGAAATAGGCCTTTTATCTCTCCACCAGCAAGCCACCAGATTTCCTATCTGTCTCATCTGGCATTCATTCTTCCTCAAAATATATTAAAATGGGTCTTTTCAGTACAATTATTAAATCACTTTCTGTGTCCATCATTAAAAAACCATTTACTCCTGACTACAAACAACTCTCATGATTGCTACTTATAACTCACTTTATATTCACACCTCTGGCACACATTAAATATTGTGAGCTCAACTCAAGTTGGTCATCTGATGTGTTGACACTATCACCCAGTAAACTATCACAAATCAATAATCAAAATAAGGGCTATATTTGAGTTATGACACCTAGCAAATTGTGAAATTTACAGTAGCCCTAAAATTTGATTTCTCGGAAATCACCTGTAACAATCTGGCTTAACAAGAGATGGACTGCAAGAGACAACTATAAAAGTAAATAGATATAGTATAGTTTCTATACTTTAAATAGATGTAATAGTTAGTTGTTTATTATGAAGGGATTGGGAACTCTATTTTTAACACTAAAATTATTCAGTGAACAGATTGTACCTCATGTATTAACGAGATGACAAAATTTTTACCTCACAATATTTTAGACTTTTTGTTAATTAAACAGTAATGGTACTCACACTTTTTATAGTCATTATAATTTCAAATATGATCTAAGCCTACAGAATTATTGTTTAGTAATTATACATTTTAATAAGTCTTTGAATTTTTTTTGTAGATTATTCTTTTCTTCTTCTGTTTCTTCTTATATTTAACTCTACTACTACCGCTGGAAGAGCCTCATAGTATTCTTGCACAAATTTCCAAATTCTGCTTGATTTTGAGGCATATATAATTAAATGCTCTTTTCCTGTTTTTCGCATGCTAAAGTCAAGCTGAATTTTAAAAACTTTTTAATACTGAATGTAAAAAATTCATTACAACGATTTTTTAAAATAGATTTTATATAGGTGAAGGGACCGATTTTTGCATATATTTTTTTTTTGCAATATCGAAATGAGCGTTACAGTGGCATTCGTAATAATGACGTATCACAGTGATAATATATTTTGTTTCTACTGAAAATAGTTAAACAGATTGGTGTTAAATGAAACTTACTTTGTTCTGTCATTAGCAGAAATTAACTGATCTAAATTTTATTAACACAGAATCACTTTTTCTTTCATTTTTCATATTAATTTTACTTTCCTTAGCATGGTAAATTTTCGCAGTCTTTTTTAAAAATGGCAAGAAGTTAATGGTTAAGATGGTCAATAATTATATTGGCGAAACTATGCTATTGAATCCTATAGTGTTTTTTCTTGTATTGTCAAGTCACTTTCCACACAACTACATGTATTTGGTTATTATTTTCTAAAATATATATATTTTTTTAAATTTTACAATAAATTTTAATCTTATCATTTTTGATGAAGTAAACTTCATTTACTTTTGTTCTAATTACATTAATCCAAGCAAAAAGAATAGACCATGCATGCATGCGAAAGTGCTGTGTACCACTGCTTTGACTTACCAGCAAGCGGTATTACATGCTAGCATAGATCTCGCTTTGAGACATGCAGGGGTACGCATAAATTTGCATACATACACACACTTACTCTAGAAATTAATTAAAATTTTTAAAAGTAATTCATTAATTTCAAAATTAAATATTGAATCATACATTGTCATGGAGCAAGAATATGTATGAAAAATTTCAAGAAAATCTATCACTAAAAAGTGCCTCAAAAATCAATTGGAAAAATTTCCCCATATGGGAAATAAACAGAAGTTTTGATTGGAGAAAACAGTTTGAAAAAAGATGTCTGATGCCTAGAAAATTCGGGACCAAATCTATTTTACTTTGGTCGTCAAGAAATAACTGTTGAATAAAAAGAAAAAAAATCAATGCCAGAGCAAGAATTATCATTTAACTTTTTAATAAGGATATTAATGAAAGGAAAAATATTGTTTTGTTTTGGGTGTGCTTGGTTTAAGGAGAGGTACAAGCTAATAAATGTAAATTAGATAGTGCTAAAAATAAAAATAAACTATAAAAATATAAAAGTCTTTTGGGGTGGGGATTTAATGTAGTCATTTAGGAAAAATATATATATCTTTGTAAACAGTCTGTTATTTAGTTGTTAAAATGTAAATTGCATGCATTTTCTATGCCCTTAGAGTGAGTTATTTGTAATATTTGTATAATCTACAATTGTAAGCATCAATATTTTTTTGATAAACTATACTTGGCAGCATAGCAAATAAGAAATGGGTTAGTCTTTTTCCAAATTTTAAAACAAAGGTATAAAAAAAAACTACATTGTGGAATTAAAGATAGTTTAATGTGATCATTTATGTGCAAAGTTTCATAGAAATACAATATGTGGTTCTGAATCTTTTTGGTGATCCATTGTTTGTGAATTGTCAAGCGGAGAAAATTGTATATAGTAGACAAAAGTATGTTGGAACCTTTCTCAGATAAAAGATTTTTTCACAAAATTTGATATTTCTCATGCACACAGTTAAGAATAGCACGTTGCTGTGATATGTGCAAAGGTCACTAAATTTCATTGGTGCTTACGTTTTGCTCCCTTTTCTAATCAGATTTTTTTATACATGAAATCTTTATTTTTGTACTAAGCAACATTTGTAGATATTATTAACCAAATGAACCAGTTGTAGTTGTTAATGCTTTTCCCATCTTTTTTCTTGGTTCTTACCCTTAAAACTTTTTTGAGAAATGCCATCAAATGTGTTGCATGGGTATTTCTTGATTTGTGGACACCAACACAGAGACTTTTACCCATCTATGATGCCCTAGATAGGATGTATGAAGAGACACCTAGTCATGATATTAAATTAGTGTTAGGAGACTTCAATGCTAAGATTGGCAAAAAAAACTATCTGGCAGTAATAAACTTTTTCTTCCTGATCAAAAATTTCAGTTTGCCATTAACACCAGAAAATGAAAGAGATATTAAGCCAGGAGAGAGACTGATGTCATTAGCGGGGAGTCCAGTCAGGCCCTTTGGGAAAACACCAAAGCTGGTAAGTTTCTAGAATTAAGAATTATCTAAATACAGATATATGGCCAAACCCAGCTTAGGGCTTCTCCATCTAGCACTTTCGCCTAGCACTGATTTTTCCAAGATTTATCTGATTTCAGTAATGTATTGAAATTATATTTTTTAATCACCCAGTAAAACTATCTTGCGAATCAAGCCTTTTTAGACATGAACAATAGCTGTTTGGTATCAGTGTGTAGTAAATTATGTACAAGAAGTCAACAAACAATGGTTTTAAATACTATACAACTATGTATTAAGCAAAAAAAATGTAGTTTAATTTTAGTTTTATTTAAATTTTAAAGAGTGGTAAAGATCAAGTAATAAATGAAAGCCAAGAGAATTATAAAAATTAGAAGCTCTTATAAAGTCTATTACCATGTGACCAATTTATTCAGAAATTTTCCCAGGCTCATAGAAAAATTATTTTCTGCTTTTTAGTATGCAAGAAAAACGTTTTTTTTTTTATAAAATATTTTTTATAATGTAATTATCATTTAGAAGCTATGTTGATTGCTAACATTAAATTATCTTTTATATTAATAATAGTTATAAAGTCTGCTAGAGCAGATGAAAGTGATGTCAAACCTACTCTAATGTGTTCAACATTAGTGACTCTCTCTAATTTAACATTCACAGACACTATTTTTAAAACACTGTCATCAGTGCATTTTACACCCCTCTTCAATTTAACTTTACTATGAATGGGAATTTCCTTTTATGACTTAAGCATATGAAATTAATACATGTACATAGATTAAACTATTGATCTGGTTATTTGAATGTTTGTTTTTTAACATTGCATACTAATTAGCTTAACAGCACTTTTATTTTAGCATTGATACACAAGTTAAAAAGATTTTTCTTGCATTTGCTAGACATTTTAATGTACATAATTTTAAAAAAAATTTGAGTGAAATTTTTAAATTTTCTTTCTAGACTGTTTGTCAACAAGTCAACAAGAATGATTTTGCAGAAGAATTATCCAACATGGGAATTGATCTGACACCTGGACGTGCTGAAAAAATTTTGGAGTTGGTGTCTACAAAATTGGCTGGAAAATGAAATTTGGGTGTAAAATATGTATGTACATTTATGTAAGGCATTTGTGGAATTCCCTGAATTATTTTTTTTACCATGAACCAATTCTTACATGTTAACATTACAAAAATGTTTTTTTTTTTTAGCTTAATATTTATTTGATAAAAAAATACAACACTTGGTTCCAACTATAGATGGTGTATTTTTTATTTAATGTGTACTTGGTTTTTTTTGTTTGTTAGTAACCACACAACACTGGACAACAAAAAGAAACTTTGTTTTTGCCATCTAAGAGTTAACAAGTGTTCTATGACAATTTTGAATTCCTGATTCTAAATATGTTTTTGAAAATATTGTAATTCTAACACTTCAAGCTTAGAACCCTTAAGATTCTGAAGATTTTCCTACTTTTTTTGGCCAATCACCTTTTTCTTTCAGAACTAACGCAAAGGCTTTGAAAGATTACTGCATGTATTTTATATTGAAATGTTTGAAAATGAAAGCTTTCTATAAGGTATAATTTTTTTTGGAAATCTTCTGACCAGTTGCTCATTGCAACAACAGAAAAAAGTAGGTAATTTTTTTACAAATGCTAAAAGCAAAAAAAATCAATATAATTTTAAAGTGTGATCATCTATGAGTTAAAACTGTCATTTATGGTTAGCTACGTTGAATTATGCAAGTGTGCTGACGTTTGTTACATTAAATGCATGAATCAAATTTGTAGACTTTTAAAAAAGTTTTTTTTCCACTTTAAGCATGATTACATTTCTCTACTTGTCTATTTGAAGGACTCAGTAGATGTCTAAAGGGGAGATGTTAATTTTAGTCATTTTATTTCATCTCATTCTAATTGTTCTAGACAATGTAAAATGTTGTATTGAGGTTTTGTGAGTGATGTATATTATGAAGGGATGATTTCCAACCATAAAAAAATTTTTGCTTTGTATACTATAAATTACTCCTGTATTAAATCCACAAAAAATAGTTTGTGAAGATAAGTGTCATTGCAAATCTTATTTTTTATTCCTTTGCATTATCTAAAAAAACTATTTTGGTTTAAATATGATTTCAGAATAATCTTTAATTCATTTATTATAATCAAAGAATGTCTTACAGAGCACTCTCTTAACACCGTTTATATTTATTGACCAAAGAAGCTCATCTATAGCTGAAAATCAATCCATTGTGGTATAGTATATTTCACATACAATTTTAACCAAGTCCTAATGAAATTACGGTAATTGACTGTCATTATTCAGCTGATTATTGTTTTTCAGTCTTTGCTATTTATAAAGGATAATCAACTTATCGTGCAATGTTAATGGATTATAAAAAACAACTTGCATGGGCTTGTTTAAAACTTGTCTGATTACTAGGAATGAAATCTTGTCCTCTAATCAAAACCAGTGATCATGGACCTTTTTGGGTGAACTGGTTGTGAGTCTATATCCACTCGGATATGGTGGGGATAATTTTCTCAGTTGTTTATTGGATCGAGAGACAAATGTCTCATACAGGGACATTTCCAGAGCTTAAGTAATTAGTGGACTTTTTTTTATAAAAAACTTGATTTAAAAACTCCAAAACTACTTGGTTTGAAGAAAGTCATCGATATCCCAAATGAGTAAAAACTAAACATTATTATGCAAATTTTATTTCATAACTGAACACATAGGTTTACTTGAAAAGGTGTAACATATCAGCTAACATTTAAAAAAAAAACATTTCCCATTGAAATGTTAAATGTATAAATAGTTAATGCATGATGTTTGTAACTTCAAATCTGACTAGTTCCTCTGCTCCTTGAAGTGGATTATTTCGGTAATGATTTGGCTAGCTGGTTGAATCTGTGATGTCCAGGATGTACAGGAACAAGACCAGGATGTCTATATACAGCATGATGGCACCAAAGATGTACATGTTGGTGTCCAACTCCTGATGTTTGCCTCCCATCAACATCTGAGTGTCCATGATGATATACTAGAGCAGGAGGAGCATACATTGGGTGGGTCAGTGTGTGCAATGTAATTTGTTTTAAAAATAAGAAGGCGTGGTCTGATAATCGTGATCTCTACATACAATGTACTTGAATAGATGTTTGACATTGGTTAATCAAATGGGCCTGTAATTAATTTCACTGAACATTGAAGTTTAACATAGGGGTGGGGGGGTAAACTTTTTTTTAAAATCATGGCCCACAAAAGGTTTGGTTCTTAAACTGGACACGAGAGCCGGAACAAGGACAAGAGGTTATTTCTATGAGCTAATATTAATTCCAGTGTCCTGGTCAGATCAACGAGGCTATTGCGTGCCCATGTCAGGTTTAGCCCAAGGGTGGACAAGATTGGTCAGGATGAACTATTATAAATTAAACGTAAACATGGATATCATAATAAATAAAAGTTTAAAACCACATAGTTAGCCCACCCATTAATTAGTGCCACACAAACAGCCCCATTAATTAGTGCCACACAAACACCCATTAATTAGTGCCACACAAACACCCACTAATTAGTGCCACACAAACAGCCCCATTAATTAGTGCCACACAAACACCCACTAATTAGTGCCACACAAACAGCCCCATTAATTAGTGCCACACAAACACCCACTAATTAGTGCCACACAAACAGCCCCATTAATTAGTGCCACACAAACACCCACTAATTAGTGCCACACAAACAGCCCCATTAATTAGTGCCACACAAACAGCCCCATTAATTAGTGCCACACAAACACCCACTAATTAGTGCCACACAAACACCCACTAATTAGTGCCACACAAACAGCCCCACTAATTAGTGTTACACAAACACCCACTAATTAGTGCCACACAAACAGCCCCATTAATTAGTGCCACACAAACATCCACTAATTAGTGCCACACAAATGACCACTAATTAGTGCCACACAAACAGCCCCATTAATTATTGCCACACAAACAGCCATTAATTAGTGCAACACTAACATCCATTAATTAGTGCCACAAAACACCCATTAATTTGCGCCACACAAACACCAATTAATTAGCGCCACACAAATATCCATTAATTAGTACAACACTAACATCCATTAATTAGTGCCACACAAACACCCATTAATTAGCGCCACACAAACACCAATTAATTAGCGCCACACAAATATCCATTAATTAGTACAACACTAACACCCATTAATTAGCGCCACACAAGCACCCCTTCTTGCTGGAGTAGGAGTGAGAAAGTTGAGAGACTAACATATGGGGGTCGGATGTTCACGTGGTGTACTGCGGATGATTTTCAGGTCATTGCACTTTCGGCCATGATGGGGATGAAAGAAGTAAAAGAAAACTTTAACTATATAACTGGGCAACATTTGTATCTCCCAGTTTAGAAAACGGGTCGCCCTGTAAGCTTCAAATTCAAACAATGGGTAACAACCAAGATAATTTTATTTATATTTTCGTAAAGTTTAATTAAAGAATTATAATTTACTTCCAAATGTCACATTTTACCGCTTTATTCTGATGTGGAAAATAAAAGTGCTCGACCGAATTTAGTAATTTCAATGTTTAACTCTAAATGCTGAATACTTTATGATGGTAACTTATACGGAGACTGCCATTAGTCATTAGTTTTAGAATATAGTATTTCATGAGGTATTGCACATTATGTTTGGGTCTACTTTCTTTTTGAAAAAAGATTGTATTTTATATATTATATTATTTTTGACCTGGAACTTTGACAGTGATTGTTTTTTACTTGGTGGATTAACAAAAGTTGGAGTAGGGGGTTGGTGGTGTTGGATATATATGCCCAGGACAGAAGGACACTATACATCTATATGTCCTTACATACATAAGCAAATGACGTCATTATCTTCCACTCCCGCTAGACCACGAGACTAGAGAAATGAAACGATAAACTCATTTTGTTGGCTCGTTTCGTAAATTCAGAACAACATTGATAGCACGGCGTTCTAAATCAAAACAACAGTGATAGCACCATATCCTAAATCAGAACAACAATAATATAACCATATTCTAAATCAAAACAACAATGATAGAACCATGTCCTAAATCAGAATAACAATGATAGCACCATATCCTAAATCAGAATAACAATGATAGCACCATATCCTAAATCAGAATAACAATGAATAACCATATTCTAAATCAAAACAACAGTGATAGCACCATGTCCTAAATCAGTGATAGCACATCGACCTAAAACCAATTCACTACTCTTGTAATCAACACTGAATGTGTTGACTGAAATACTCACCATACACATGATAAGAGCTCCCAGAACAGCGTAGACCAGTTTTAAAATCGGGATCTGGTTGAAAGTCAACATTTTTTAAAAAGTTAAATAAATTCCATAACATTTATAAGCTAGCTGTACATTAAATAGGAAACAAATTTGCACTCTTAATTGAGCATTAAGGGTGAAAACTCTAACGATATATCACAGTCCGAACTCAGTCCGATTATAGAGATCATTCAACTTCAAATCGCTCCAGTACTAATCAGTTTTTTCCCCGTTTAAAGAAAGCATGGATTCATTCAAGCTCCATCTAATTATTTTGTGGAAGTAAATGTATCCCGATTTTAAGTTATAAATGAAATTTCAACAATGTTTTATCAGAAAGATTTATTCCAACGAGAAAACCTTGTCTTAAAATATGCACTTGTCTTAATCGGTACAGAGCAAGTAATGGGTCACTGTCAGTCACTGACCCATATGACCCATCAAGTTCTTGACCCAGACCATTCATGACCCATTGAATGTTGTTATTTTCAAGATGGCGGCCGTCGCCATAGAAACCATTTTGAAATAAAAAAAAATCGCGCGACGACGGGTTTTTTTTAGGGTCGGGCGCAGCGCCGTAGCGTGGGTATCGGCCGCCCAGGGCGGAAGACGATTTTGCCGCCCTCTCATTTAGGTATTTCAATTTAATCTATACATTTTTGCCGCCCCCCCCCTAAAAAGTAATAAACAGTGCCACCCGGTGCGGACCGCACACACCGCCCCCCCCCCCTAGGTCGGGCGGAGACTAAGGATGGGTCGTGGGTCAGGGAACATTGAGCCATGACCCATGTAACCCATCCAATTTTGCGACTTATTTGACCCATTGTGTCATGACTAGGGGTTATACAAAAACCGACTTTTAAAAAAACCGGTTGTCGAAGGTCAATTTCTCAAAAAACCGGCGAAAACCGGTTTTCGGTTTTACAATAAAATAAGTGAAATAAACGATTTTTAAAGCATTCTAGCAATAATTATTTTCAATGTATGCCGTATTTAATTGACGGCATGAAAGTGAATAAAGTTTCATGTAATTATGTCAACCGATTTTTTAAAGTAAAATAATAAATACAAGAAAAAAATTATCAATATGACAGTAAAAATATTACTACTGCCTACTGGGTACATATATTAATATTCCTTTAAATTGCATATTGACTTATTATATTTCTATCATGGCCTTTGAACTGCTAAACTTTGTTTGGCAGTCACGAATGAGACTTAATTATTTCCCGTGTTTCATTCATATTAAGCGTGGTTGTCAAAGACACGAGGTTTGGTTTGCCGCTCACAGACAAGTTCAGAATCAGCCGTTGTGATGTAGACCTCAGTACATATATAGTACTTATTTATATATAGTCTATAGATATTACAGTTCTTTTTTTACTCTTGGTATTATCTGTCTTTTTCTCTCTCCCTCCCTTTCCCCCTCTCTCTCTCTTTCTCTCTCACATCCTCTGTCTAAGTTTCTAATGTTATCTATATATGTGACACAGTACACAAACACCTCTGTACCTCTATGGACCCACGGGCCACGGCCACATTGAATGTTCATTTCAAAACATTTCTCCACTGAACTCTAAATTCACTCCTCGACCCTCCCTTCATACAATTATCTCCCCACCTACCCCACTCCCAACCCTGAGATGTATCAGTTACACCAGTCATTACAGCGGCTGTACGACGGTCCTGCCTTGTTTAGGTTAGAGGGGTTGGCGGTGGTGAAGTTGTTGGATGACGAACATAAATTTAGTCAACTTGAAAAAAATAGCCTCTGTCTATTGTTTAGTAACGAACTAAGAAGATACCAATACCACCACCCCCTCTCCCGTCTCAATGATATGCCCGTTTCAAGTTGTATACTTTACGCAAGTCAACACTAAATTCTTGCGCTAAAAAATCGGTTTTTCTGTGGAATTAGTAAACGACCTCAGTTTAGCCCTCTTTCCAGGTCGAGGAAACAACGGATACAATAAATCTCTCTATGTGTATATACCCTCCCCCCCCCCCTCAAGTTAACACTGAACCACTGGTCACGCCTTCTCTCTTGTATCGCTCAACAATTACTTTCTAACAATGACCAAGTACACGGGTCAGACTGACGTGGGAGTTCATTGGAAAGTCAACGTTTCCCAGATTTCTCTGCAATTTAGTTGAATGTAACAACATTTTTTTCTAATTGTTAAGTGCTAGGCTAAAACCGACTTTTTAAAGCCCAAAAAACCGGTTGTCGAATGCTTCGAGATTCGTCGAAAAACCGTTTTTTCGCCGCCGGTTTTTAAAAACCGACAACCCCTACTCATGACCCATTACTTGCTCTGAATCGGTAACTGACATTCTGAGCCGTCTTATGAATAGACTAAACCATTGCATAGCCCCCCACCCCCACCAAAAGAACCCTTTACTGTAGTCATCGCATCAGTGCTAAGAGGGGGCCCCTAAATATATTTTTGTCTAGGGCGCCTAAATATTTTCGGAAGTCTCCACCTAGGCGCCTACCCCCCCCCCCCCCACCTAGACATAAGAATGGCTCTTCTCATATTAACCCAGAAAAGTAATGGCACTTTGGGTGTGGTGGGTGCTCATAACCAGAGGCGTAGTTAGGGGGCGGGGGGTACATATGTCCCCGGGCACTACTCACAACGGGGCGCCAAATTTATATTTTACATATATTATATGATTTTCGAATGGGGGGGGGGCGCTACAAATGTATTAAAAAGGTATTGTGCCCCGGATACGAGTTAAGCTCGTTACGGCACCGCTCATAACAGTGTTGTTTTTTTTTCTACTCAGGAATTAGTTTCATAAATTAGTTATCAGTAATTATAATAATGAGTAGTGTTTCTGAAAGTAACTCACTTGTTGATGTAAAAGAGCTGCCAGTATACCAAACAGCACCACAATTAAGAAGAACACTGTGACGATAGAGTAGAGTTGTGTGAAGTCATACTTGCTGGCAAAAGCGATGATAGTCAGAACTAAGACACAAACCTAACACAACGACAGGATCAGTGATTAGATCAGCTACAAATAATACAACTGGACAACAAAAAGTAATTTAAATTGGCCTGCCGATTCTTAGCCATTGTTGCCTCCCCCCTCCTACCCTCACGAGACGTGGATCTACATAAAGTTGACCAAACAAATCAGCAACGACGTTCTTTTAATTTGACGGTAAGCAGTTGAAATAAATTGTTTTGTTGGGATCAGAGTCAAACTAGGCGTCAACATCCTCCATCAGGGCTCGATTTACCACCGGGGATGCCGGAGATATCTGCTTTAGCTAATGTCATCCTCGCCGGGGATGAAACCATAGACATTTATCCCCGGCTCTGCAGAAATTTTTTTCATCCCCGGTACTGGTTTTTTCTTGAATCGAGCACTAGTCTCCACTAATATCTTGGGACTTTGATTTTGCTGTTACCCAATACAAATGTGAAATTCAGCCAGATTAATTTATTGTATAAATCTAGAAAACATAACAATCAGTGACAGGCACTGCTTAATTAAAAAACAAACTATTTATCATTTTGGCGCTACTAAATGTCAAGATGAAAGCTGCAAATAAAATGTTGGTTGTTTCTCTAAAAGAGTTAAATTTCGTCAAAAACAAACTGCCCATTTGTTTGTCGACTTTGATGAACATACAAGACTACCTTACAGATGATGCTGTACCCTAACTTTCACAACCAGAAATTAAAAACAAAACATTGACTTTCAAGAGATCGAACATGAGGAAAAAATGAATTAGTTAGGTTTAACTTCTATAAGCAGATAAAAATCCTATTTCAAATGTATGAAAAAATCTATCATCATCTTTTAGCTTACTGACATGTCTGGCCATTTGCTTGTCAGTTAGTTCTCCCGATCGTTACATTGTTAGTGTTGTTATTAGTGTTGTTGTTAGTGTTGTTATTAGTGTTGTTGTTAGTGTTGTTATTAGTGTTGTTAGTGTTGTTGTTAGTGTTGTTGTTGTTTAAAATTCTTGTATATGAAACTGTTGGAATGGATGCTTTTTGCCATATAATGCAGATGTTGGATGCTACAATTTGTGCAATTTCGTTAAATTTCATTTTTCTTTAATATAAAACTTGATTAAGTTGTAATATTTCATATGTCCATGTAGGTTGGCAGAACGTTTCCAAACACTGGACATTTCACTGAGGTTCTGGTGCTTATTTTATAGGCTGACAAATTTAGTCTTTGCTAACAATACAATATAAATACGGTTAGAAATATTTGATATTTGCTGTTAATTTATGTGTGTATATTTCAAATAAAGCACTATTAAGTTAGAAGTACATTCAAACGTACCTCAGTGACTAAATACTTACATAAGACTGCAAATATAAACATTTTATTATGTACACATTAATTTAAAACAAAAAAAAAAAGGAACTAATTGACGCAGGTTTTGTTAAAAATAAAACATTATTAATTGCCAAATTAGTTATTGTCATGAAGCAGGAATATGTATGCAAAATTTCTAGAAAATATATCTATAAAAAGTGCTTCAAAAATCGATTACAAAATTTTCCCCAAATAAATAAAGCAAGGAATAAGTAAACAGAAGTTTTGAGTGGAGAAAACTGTTAGAAAAACTGTTAGAATTAGAAAAAAAATACTTACCGTTGTGACAGCTGTGGCTATCAAAACTGTTTCTTGAGCTTTTGTGCTGTTAACAGATATTTAGACGAAAAAAAAACAACAACAAACAAATTAGTAAACCTCCAATTTAACAAGAAAATTAGCTGGTAACTAAAATATAAAGTGAACTTATGCCATAAGATTGACTTTTTTGATGGAATTTGTTATTGACTGTGCGATTGACTAAAACACTAAACGTAAGTGTGTGTCGAGGACTAAGTATTGGCTAAACGTATGAGTGACTGTATGTATTATGTGATTGACTGTGTGTGATGAATGAGTGATTGACTGTGTGTGTGTGAGTGTGTAGTGCAATATGTTATTGACTGTGTGTGTGTGTTATGTAATATGTGATTGACTGTGTGATAGAATGTGCGAATGATTAGAATGATGAAGTATGTGACTGGCTTTATGATTGGCACTGTGATGCACTAAATATTTATATGATGGAATCGTTATTGACTTAATGACTGTGTGTGATGGCTCGTGTGATTGACTTATTGACTGTTGACTGATGGATCGTATGATTGACTTATTGGCTGTTGAGTGATGGATCGTGTGATTTACTTATTGACTGAGAGTGATGGATCATGTGATTGACTTATTGACTGCTGACTGATGGATCGTGTGATTGACTTATTGATTGTTGACTGATGGATCGTGTGATTGACTTATTGACTGTTGACTGATGGATCGTATGATTGACTTACACTGTTGTGAAACTAATCACCCCGGCCATCGCTATAGTCTGCAGATAAACGAAATATTTCAAAACAGATCAGCATGTATGTATTACACACACACAACACACACATTCACACGCGCGCACACACACACACAGATATGTATGTGTCGAAAGTATTAGTTTTTTGTACTATACATTTCAAAATTAAATTCATTTTTATTGAATTGACAAGTTTGAGAATTATCGAGAAAATCAAACAATTGCTCGAGTAAGATATTTTATCGACGCACTATGTTTAATTTCAGTCCTACTCATTATGGTCAAACATTTTTTAAAGTGAAAGTTGGTACACCTTTCTTCTATTTTGAGTGATTTTGATTTTTTTGTTCTCTTGCTTTCACAATTTTTATTTGTTTCATTCACTCGGATGTTACGAAAGACGCTTGATGTTTACGATCAGATACTTCAAATATTTGCTTGCAATGCTCATCAATTTCCCGGCATGTTAATGTAAATACGAAAAGAAAACACCTAAAGTAAAAAAAAAACAGTTGGCTGACTAGGGTTGGCAACTTATAAGAGCGCGTGTAACGACGTTTAGTTTAATATAACCAAATACAAATTCATCGGCGGCGGAACGAAATATTTTAAGGGGGGTGGCAAGCCAAAATTCAAGGGGGGGCGCCGCCCCCCTTGAAAATTTAAGGAGGGGCAAGACAAAATATGACCGAAAGACATATTTTACCCCCTTAATTCTATAATAGAATATTGTAATTCTGTAGCAAGTATTTAATCGATATTATTAAAAAATAATATATTAAAAAAGATAAAAATGAACATTGAGCACTTCTGTCGTCAACTGATTCGTAATGTCAGTTTGTTTACAAATTTAATAGTGAAATTAGATCAGAAAATTACTGATAATTATCATGAATGATGATGAATATGAAACCGGAAACGGGAAACTCAATAAACAAAAAGTAATTTATGAAAAGATAATAAATAATTGTATTTTCTTTAAAAATTACATTTGCCGTCATTCGGGAGATGACAATACTTCTCTATACTTATAAGACGCATTTGCTATCTGTCTGTCTGTTCCCTTAAAACTCAAGATCCAGACAACCAAATAACGTGAAATTTGATACACACCGTGGCGCAATCGGGGGGGGGGGCGGCAGGGGGGAGGGCTTGAGCCACCCTCCCAGGCCAAATCATCAATACATTATTTACGTTATAAAGTTACAAAAAAGACTGTCAAACTGTCTTTTTTCAATATGTGAGCCCCCCCCCCCAACCAGCATTTTTTGCTGGTTACGCCACTGGGTACACGTACACAAAATTACATGGGGAACGTTCTTAAACAGGTTTCGTTCCATCTCTATGGGTACTTTAATTGTAAGTAATTATTTTGGATATCAAAGACATGGAAATTGGCAAACTTTTACCCCGATTTCAGGTTTTACGAGCTTCTCTCCCACATAGCTTACTTACTATAAATATGATCGGTACGGGGAACCAAATATCACATTACTTACTACATTATTACATTCCATTCCTTCATCCATAGGAATCTTTTGCTACAGTCATGCCTAAGAGAGAGGGAGGGAGAGAGGAAAGAGGGAGGGAGGGAGAGAGGGAGGGAGGGAAAGAGGGAGGGAGGGGAGAGAGAGAGGAACTGCCAAAAATGTTGTGTATCACATTTAAGATAAATGTACCCTTTTATTGCAATTTGCATGCAAATAAACCCTTTTTTACCCGTCTTATTTTAAATCTTAATTAAACGTCAAATTACGCTTCTTAAATAAACAGAAAACATTATTTTAAACCCGGGCAAAGCCGGGTACTTGCAACTAATTTTAAAATATGCCACAACAACTCTGTAAAATATCAATTAATTATAATTTCTTTCAAATATTAAATTTAAGAAATAAATCAAATGAATTATGAAAATGAAAATGATACATATAAACTAAAATGAATTACAAAGTTAAAAAAAGTTGAAATTTTAGGGGGGGGAGGGGCAGACTGGAAATTCAAGGGGGGCGCTGCCCCCCCTTAAAAGTTTTAGGGGGGGGGCGCTGCCCCCCTTGCCCCCACCCTGCTCCGCCGCCAGTGTACAAATTGACAATCGTCACCACAAGAAAGCCATTCTGAAGACATCACACACCGTGTTAATATCACGACATTTGGGTCATGGGGGTAGGACTTAAGTTGTTTGATTCAAGATTGGCAGCTGTGACATTTTTAAAATTTATGCCCAGGACTCAAAAACTCCCCCCCCCCTTTCAAAACAACAACAACAACAACAACAACAAAAGAAAAAAAAAACAACAACGCAAAGGATGGCCCTGCCCTGGGCACTGTACATTTGTTACTTATTCTAAAGGAAACAAGAAATTTTCCATCATATACCGCATCGTTTAAAATTCCATAAAATCCGTTAGCTCTAGAAAAAGCGATCAGAAATCGTATCGCAAACGGTTGTTTAAAGATGTTTAGAGATTGTTTAGAGAGAATGTGAATATTGATTGTAGGAACGGTGACGGTATAAGAACAAAACTTACTATCGTGATTAATACAAAGACACTGATGCAGTTGGTGCTCAGCATATAAGGTGTCAGGCAACACATCAAGATGACACAGGCCAAGTAGAGAAATCTATGGAAACAAGAGTAACAGAAACAATTGTGTAATTTTTAATGATTTTCCCGTCCAAAATTAACAGCTTAACTCGCGCCCGGGGCACAATACATTTTTAGCGCCCCCCAATCGAAAACCATATAATATTATATGTAAAATATACAATTTGGCGCCCCTTTGTGAGTGGCGCCCGGGGCATGATGCCCGCCTGCTCACCACTCACTACGCCACTGATAAAACCATGTAGATTGTTGTTTCCTTTTTATAAAATAAAGATTGTTTCAATATATATTCGTCCGAAAAAGATGTTTGATTTTAAATAACATATTCCCGTAGCATTTTGTAAAAAAATGTAAGATAATATTACGTGAAATAAGTTTATCATAACTAGAGTTTAACAATGACTAATTTAAAATGTTGCATGGATTTCAAATAAATTTTGCAAAGAAACGCTATGTTTAAATAAGTATTTAAATTAAAAGAGTCTTTAAGCCTACATGTTTAGTCGTGTATAGGGCATAATCCTCAGGGGCGCTGAGAGCCAACAAGGGCCCCAGAGCAGGACATCATTTCGGGCCCCTTAATAAACAATGAGTCGTGAAAAAATTACATGGTCGGGGCGGCTGGGCCCCTTACAGATGCGGGCCCCCCTGGCAATGACCCCCTGACCCCCCATCTCGGCGTGCCTGATAATACTACAATAATATGTATATCATTTCAAAACTATTTTTTAATCTTCCTCTTTAACAAATGTCCACGAGTTCAATGTTTCTAGCACAGGGGTTCTCATGTTTTGCTCTACCCGATTCGAATAAATATTGTTTCTTCTTTTTTCTGATACAGTTTGGTTAAGAGTCAAAAAGTGCCGCTGTCTCTGATTAGACAGCAATGTCTATTGCATCCACCTGCCATTGATTAGACAGCAATGTCTACTGCATCCACCTGCAATTGATTAGACAGCAATGTCTACTGCATCCACCTGCCATTGATTAGACAGCAATGTCTACTGCATCCACCTGCCATTGATTAGACAGCAATGTCTACTGCATCCACCTGCCATTGATTAGACAGCAAAGTCTACTGCATCCACCTGCCATTGATTTGACAGCAATGTCTACTGCATCCACATGCCATTGATTTGACATCAATGTCTACTGCATCCATCTGCCATTGATTTGACGGCAATGTCTACTGCATCCAACTGCCATTGATTTCTCAAACTCCGTGTCATACCTGTGGTTTAGTGGTTCTTCCAGATGATTGATGGCGCATTGTATTCTCTAGCGAGAATTTCTTTACCAGTCATGTTGATATCAGACAAAGTCATACCACAGATTCAGAGAAACTGACCAATGAGTGGCCTAATTAGGTGGGGGCGGTGGGCGGCATTTTCTAAACTTTAGCACTTCAGCACGAGAGTAGTTGCGGCATTCTGCCCGGATCATTGCCAACCATTAATAATTGTATTACACGACATTTATCTAATACAACTGATTTAATTATGTCATACCAGATGACCTACTTACAAGAAAACATAGATCCAATAAAAATGTGTAGTTATCCATGTCTTGACAGCCGGTCTAAAACAAAAACAACAACTTAACAACAAATACATAATATTAGCACTTTTAATATTTTGAAAAAGTGTTTGAATACGAAATAATTATGGTTGTATCACATTTTATTTTTTGATAAGGTTGAAAATATAAATGTATACATGTATATAAAGTTGAAAATATAAATGTATATAAGGTTGAAAATATAAATGTATACATGTATATAAAGTTGAAAATATAAATGTATAAATGTGTATAAGGTTGAAAATATAAATGTATACATGTATATTAAGTTGAAAATATAAATGTGAAAATGTATAAATGTACTGATGTATACATGTAAACATGTATAAATGTACTGATGTATAAATGTAAAAATGTATAAATGACTTACATAAAAAAGGCACAGCAAACTGCTACAGTGGTCAAGATCAGCTGGACTAACAAGATGGAGTAGACTTTACGAATGAATACTGTTGAGTGAGATACTCGTTCAAAGTATAGACTTCAACAACCCATGTACACATTCCACAATCACACACACACACAAACATGTTGGCTACACAAACACACGTATGATATACATATGCAGTATATATATATATATATATGTGCGTGTGTGTGATAACTTACTAAATAATATTTACGAGTTCTGTAGTACAGGGAAATAAAACCCTGACCCTAACCCTGACCCCTGACCTTAACTCTACGCTACACACTGTAACTTACGGGCTCTGTTTCGTGGGTCTTCCAGAGGTTTCACACTTACAACCAGCTGTAAATCAATCAACAAAGTCATAGTTTATATCATTACATTGTCTGACAACCAGCTGTAAATCAATCAACAAAGTCATAGTTTATATCATTACATTGTCTCACAACCAGCTGTAAATCAATCAACAAAGTCATAGTTTATATCATTACATTGTCTTACAACCAGCTGTAAATCAATCAACAAAGTCATAGTTTATATCATTACATTGTCTTACAACCAGCTGTAAATGAATCAACAAAGTCATAGTTTATATCATTACATTGTCTTACAACCAGCTGTAAATCAATCAACAAAGTCATAGTTTATATCATTACATTGGTTTCTTTAACTTCGATTGGTTAATAGTTTGATCTATTTATAGTCTCAAGATCCTTAATTCTATCACCGCTGACAGATCCGGGATTTATTTTATTTAGGCCCAGGTAAAAGTTCCCAAAAACAGTGTACCAGTAGGGTAAGGCATCTGCCACCTACTCTGTCTTCTATGGTGGTCCCGAAGTACTCTTAGCAAGGTTAGGAATGAAAGAAGGGCACGACAAAATGAAACCGCCCCATCAGTGGTTACGAAGGATGTAAGAGGTTGTAATAAACAATTGTCAAAATAAATCAACGTAGAGATATAGTAGGCCTATAGTACACCTATAGTAGATCTGTAGTAGGCATGAGGAGAGGGGCAGTAACACCTACAGATAACACATCATTATGCTTCTTATTTATCTTAATAGACCCACTAGCACTTACACATCTAAAGAAACCACTAGCACTTACACATCTACAGATACCACCAACACTTACACATCTAAAGATATCACTAACACTTACACATCTACAGATACCACTAGCACTCACACATCTACAGATACCACTAGCACTTACACATCTACATATACCACTAGCACTTACACATCTACAGATACCACTAGCACTCACACATCTACAGATACCACTAGCACTTACACATCTACATATACCACTAGCACTTTAACACCTACAGATATCACTAGCACTTACACATCTACATATCCCACCAGCACTTACATCTGGTTGTGGGGCTCAGTGACTCTATTTTACTTCCAAACAAAATGATTGATAGAAAAATAAAACAACTATTAATAATTCACAAGTAGCAAAACTTTAAAATAAAACATGACACATTTCTCCAGTTCTCTGTTAATATGACTTAGGCAATGTATTTATTAAGAAATAAACAGACACAATTCTCCAGTTCTCTGTTAACATGACTTAGGCATGTATTAAGAAATAAACAGACACAATTCTCCAGTTAGCTGTTTACATGACTTAGGTAATGTATTAGGAACAAAACAACACATGACTTAGGAAATATATTAGGAACAAAATAGAACATGACTTAGGCAATGTCTTAGGAACAAAATAAAACATGACATAGGAAATATATTAGGAACAAAATAAAACATGACTTAGGCAATGTATTCAGAACAAAATAAAACATGACTTAGGCAATGTATTCGGAACAAAATAAAACATGACTTAGGCAATGTATTCGGAACAAAATAAAACATGACTTAGGCAATGTATTCGGAACAAAATAAAACATGCTCTACTCAACTATTTGCTGTCCAGGCTGGACGTAGGCTGGCTGCGTGACGTAGACGGCACCAGGGGGCTGTCCTGGTGGAACTACCACGGTGGTCTGGCTGCTGTGGGTGTAGGCGTGCTCCTGTGGCGGGATGACGTAAATGATGTGGGTCTGTGGGTTCTGGTACGGCACACTATGGCCCTCTTGAACGCTGTACCCCGGAGGCGGATAGTACTGTGGCTGCTGGTACTGTGGGTACCCATTGGCGTACTGGGGTGGCGGCTGATGTTGGGCGTAAGGGGCGTATGGGTTAGGACCTGGGCGCATAAAGTAACCATCGGTCAATTGAAGAAACAAGTTAGATGGTCAGTTTAGAGGGTCAGTTTAGATGGAATTCCTACAAAAGTACAGTCACTTCTTTGATGTCGCTCAGTTAAGAAAGTAATTCACCAAGTACAGTATCATGAATTCAGATTTTAGGCTAAAACCAAGTTTACCTGAGCCCCCAATTAGTTAGGGCTCTAATATATACAGAAGTTTTAATGTTAGCATTTCTTTAAGACCAGAGCTTCAACCGATATTACTGCTGACTGTTAATAATACAATTATTGTTTTTATACTAGTAAAAACCATTTTTAACGACAGTAATAATTAGATTAAGACTAGGTTAAGACTAGATTAAACTAGGCTAAGACTAGGTTACCTTCATGCCCACCGGGTGCCCTGTCAGCGCTTGTGTTTTTATTTTCCATAACATTATCTCCTTGCATCATCGAGCCAACGTCCTGGCAACTTTGACTGCCTACAATTTCACTATCAGCCGTCTCCGTTGTCACGCCCAGCTTGCTGGGGGGAAGGCAGCATCTCTTTGTACCAGGTGGGTGGACGCTTTTATTCAGCGGCAACGCGCTGATTTTGTTGCTGGGTTTAGCCTGGGATTGGCCAACGTCCATGTAGCAGCCATTACAAATTTTTTTGTTGGGGTGAATCAGTGACAGCAGGGTCAACATTTCTGAACGGCGGAACTGGTGCTGTGGTGTTTGCTGTATTAGATACAGTAGTTGGCATAAAGTGACTGGTGCTGTGGTGTTGCTGTATTAGAAACAGTATTTGGCATGAAGTGACTGGTGCTGTGGTGTTGCTGTATTAGAAACAGTATTTGGCATAAAGTGACTGGTGCTGTGGTGTTGCTGTATTAGAAACAGTATTTGGCATAAAAGTGACGAAACTTGACATCTAAGAATTACTATTTAAATGAAAAAAAATGTTTGGCATACACTTAAAATCTTTTTGTTAGCAGGGTGATGGTAATATTGGCTTAGGTCTACGTAAAATACAATCAGGTTACATTTAGAACTTTTCTTAGGTAGTGGATATTTTGGGGCCTATTAGAGACTTCCAGAGATGTTTAGAGGCCTCATGAAGAGAATTCCAAAGAGAATATATTAAGGGGCATAGGCAAAGACTACAGGTATTAGGCGAAGACTTGCAGGTATTAGGAAAAAACTTGCAGGTATTAGGCGAAGACTTTCAGGTATTAGAAAAAAAACTTGCAGGTATTAAGCAGGGACTTGCAGGTATTAGGCGAAGACTTGCAGGTATTAGGCAAAAACTTGCAGGTATTAGGCGAAGACTAGCAAGTATTAGAAAAAAACTTGCAGGTATTAGGCAAAAACTTGCAGGTATTAGGCGAAGACTTGCAGGTATTAGGCGAAGACTTGCAGGTATTAGGACAAAACATGCAGGTATCAGGCAAAGACTTGCTGGTATCAGGCAAAGACTTGCAGGTATTTTGGGGGCGTATGAAACATTACATGCCTGTAACATGTAAGCATTAGGTTAAATATAAAATAATTATTCAAGGTCTCTTTTGAGGCGCCAAGTTTGTCTATTTAAGCCTTTATATAAGAATGTTTTACCTAGATTAGATAGCTATCTATCAGAATGGTTATATCAACTTTAGGTAGTTGATCTTTCTCTGTTAGCCAGGGATATTTATATCAATTTTTAACGGTGTTGTTTTAAAATTGTTGTTCAGTTAAACTGTCTATGACTACGTTGCGACTGTTAAATTGTCTATGACTACGGTGTGACTATTAAATTGTCTATGACTACGGCGCGACTGTTAAATTGTCTATGACTACGGTGTGACGGTTAAATTGTCTATGGCTTCGGTGTGACTGTATAATTGTCTATGAATACGGTGTGACTGTATAATTGTCTATGACTACGGTGTGACTGTTAAATTGTCTATGACTACAGCGCGACTGTTAAATTGTCTATGACTACGGTGTGACTTAAAAATTTCTATGACTACGGCGTGACTGTTAAATTGTCTACGACTACAGCGTGACTGTTAAATTGTCTATGACTACGGTGCAGCTGTTAAATTGTCTATGACTACGGTGCAGCTGTTAAATTGTCTATGACTACGGTGCAGCTGTTAAATTGTCTATGACTACGATGCAGCTGTTAAATTGTCTATGACTACGGTGCAGCTGTTAAATTGTCTATGACTACGGTGCAGCTGTTAAATTGTCTATGACTACGGTGCAGCTGTTAAATTGTCTATGACTACGGTGCAGCTGTTATATTGTCTATGACTACGGTGCGGCTGTTAAATTGTCTATGACTACGGTGCAGCTGTTAAATTGTCTATGACTACGGTGCAGCTGTTAAATTGTCTATGACTACGGTGCGACTGTTAAATTGTCTATGACTACGGTAAGACTGTTAAATTGTCTATGACTACGGTGCAGCTGTTAAATTGTCTATGACTACGGTGCAGCTGTTAAATTGTCTATGACTACGGTGCGACTGTTAAATTGTCTATGACTACGGTGCAGCTGTTAAATTGTCTATGACTACGGTGAGACTGTTAAATTGTCTATGACTACGGTGCAGCTGTTAAATTGTCTATAGCTAATTTGACCTCATTAATTTAAAAATCAATGAATATGAAACAGTAAATGTTACTTACTTTATAATTTAAGCGCTACAGATTGATATGATATAGACATGATCAAATCGATTTATTCAATAAAACAATTTCTCGTTAAAAAAAATTAATAGCCATATTTGATGGCGTCTTTAACAAATTAGGGATCTCGCACTTAATGTTTGAGGTTGACCCCCCATAAAACTGTAGTACCCTATATCTCAGGACCGTGACGTTGTGAGCCAAGACCGTTGTTAGCCCACTTCATTTAAGTATAATTACGATGTACAATGTTTCACATGTTCTATTATCATATTACAGTACAGTGTATTGTACAATGTTTCACATGTTCTATTATCATATTACAGTACAGTGTATTGTACAATGTTTCACATGTTCTATTATCATATTACAGTACAGTGTATTGTACAATACTGTCATTGACATCCACGTATTGCCACTCCTGATATATAGACATCACCTACGGTTTCATTTGAAAATAATTTCATTTACTCGCAAACGTACGTGAGAGGGGGTATCCGCTGACATACGTTCACACACTTTGGGGTACAGTCACGAATAAGTTATGAGATCCGCTGTCTTAGTGACCGCCGCAGTCTCGACCGTGGAAGAAACACAGAAAGCTATAGCCATTAGAATACAATGGTGAACACAGTGGGCACACACCAATGAACCGATGGCCTGCACAAGTCTTCTACAACGTAGAATAGCTAACACACCGTACCGCAGTGGCGCAACAAGGAAGGGGGACATTGGGGGCATTTGCCCCACCACCCCCCGAAATAAAAAAAAAGTATAAGATTAGACCAAAATTAGTCACATGTAAGTAAGTTGTATCTCATGATGTTTAATACAAGTGATTTTTTTGCCCCCCCCCCCCCTCTGAAAGTTTGGTCTAGTTGCGCCTCTGCCGTACCGTACCATTTCCATTCCATACCATCCCATATTATAGTATACATTAGTTAATCTAAAAAAATTGTCAAAAAAGACATATTCATTTTTGTACTTTGTAAGCCGGTTACAGAATAATCTGCAATTCAATTCATTTTAATGCTAAAAAAAAAGTCATAGACAATTTAACAAGATTTAGTCATAGATAATTTAACAAGATTTAGTCATAGATAATTTAACAAGATTTAGTCATAGATAATTTAACAAGATTTAGTCATGAAATGGCAAAAAACAAAATGTTTCAATGGCAGCCCCTCTATAGCTCAACCCCCCCCCCACACCCACCCCCATTGCTAGTCAAAAGCTTCTTTCATATCGCGTGGCCCTCCATAAGCGTCACATTTGTGCCCTAGCCGCCACCTACAAAGACCGCCCCTGCACAGCGACCATCAGAACTGAACAACAATTTAAACATAACACAGTTATAAATGGATAGAAATATTCCTTGCTAACAGAGGAAGATGAACTAACTTCTATAATTCTTCATCTTTTATTGGAAACCGAAGAGTTTTACAAAATGTATAAAAATTAAATTCTAACAACACTTGACTAACTCACCTCACAAAGTATATTTATTGTTGCTGATCTGTTAACTGTACAGGCAAGTTCGAGATCTTTTCTCTATATAACCAAATGTTTTGATCTTTTGTGTTCTATTAGTCAGCAGAAAAAAAAATATTTTCGCTACTCTATGAAACTCTTTTGTTGTCTTTTTTTTAAAATTTACGGTGACTTCGTTTTTTTAAGGTGCTGTTTAGTGCTGCAATTTTTTAAGGTGCTGTTTAGTGCTGCAATTTTTAAGGTGCTGTTTAGTGCTGCAATTTTTTAAGGTGCTGTTAAGTGCTGCAATTTTCGTTCGCTTTTGAATTTCTTTTAAAAAACAAACAAATACAAAACAAAATTCAAAGATTTGTTACATTGTAAATAAACAATAATGTTGATGTAGCAATGTGGATGTGGCAATGTAGATGTGGCAATGTAGATGTGGCAACGTTGGTGTGGCAATGTAGATGCAGCAATGTTGATGTGGCAACGTTGGTTTGGCAATGTTGATGTGGCAATGTAGATGTGGCAATGTAGATGTGACAATGTTGATGTGGCAATGTAGATGTGGCAACGTTGGTGTGGCAATGTAGATGTGGCAATGTAGATGTGGCAATGTAGATGTGGCAATGTTGATGTGGCAATGTTGATGTGGCAATGTAGATGTGGCAATGTTGATGTGGCAATGTAGATGTGGCAATGTTGATGTGGCAATGTAGATGTGGCAATGTAGATGTGGCAACGTTGGTGTGGCAATCTTGATATAGAAATGCCTCAGGAATGTCCGTAGTAAAGAATGCGGCCTTCTATTGTCACTTGATATTCGGCCTACCAGTTTGCAAGATCTGCTCTGTGTTAGTCACCTTTGTCAGAAACTGCCTGACTACTGTTGCGGGTGGGGGGTACGGCTGTGAGCCATAGTGAAAGGATTTTTCCGACGGTGGATGACGTCAAGGATGTAAGGAAGTACAACTTGCTCTAACGAGTATATTCCTGCTCTAACACAAAACTGTTGGAACTCCTGGTCCTATCTTTAGAACCGCCACTGGAAGAGGTTTCAATGAAATATCTTCAGCTTGGGGATGCAACGTTACTTATTCAACAGATCACATTGCTTGCAAGACAGGAAGTCGAAACCATCTCTTCTCCACACAGGAAGTCAAAACAAACTCTCCTCTACACAGGAAGTCAAAACAAACTCTCCTCTACACAGGAAGTCAAAACAAACTTTCCTCTACACAGGCAGTCAAAACAAACTCATCTCTACACAGGAAGTAAAAACCAACTCTCCTCTACACAGGAAGTCAAAACAAACTCTCCTCCACACAGGAAGTCAAAACCAACTCTCCTCTACACAGGAAGTCAAAACCAACTCTCCTCTACACAGGAAGTCAAAACAAACTCTCCTCCACACAGGAAGTCAAAACAAACTTTCCTCCACACAGGAAATGGACAAAAATCGCGACCGGATCTTACCTTGATATCTGTGGACATTGAGACACAAACACGTTCTGTGTACAGGGCTGAGAGGGGAATGACCACAAACCAGAACTAGTTGTGACCAATGTTCCCTCTAAGCTGAGCGTGAGCGATCGCTCACACGAATTCAGAGCGTCGCTCATACTACACGTAGGATCGCTCACTCCGACGGACGACTTCGCTTAAATCGCTCACAAATTTTGGCCTTAAACAAAATGTCGCTCAGAGACAAAAATTTTTGCTCACTTCATACCACACCTTAGAGGGAACATTGGTTGTGACCTAAACTAAAGGTAAGCCCACCGCCAGGCACCATGGAGAAGACCAAGGCCAACTGTAGGGCCAACTAAGAACTTTTCATAGTGGAATACAAAGTACACTGAATAAGATCGATACTAATCTAACAGTACACTGAATAAGATTGATTATAATCAAACAGTACACTGAATAAGATCGATATAATCTACCAGTACACTGAATAAGATTGATTATAATCAAACAGTACACTGAATAAGATCGATATAATCTAACAGCTCCACCATCACCAACAGTTTGTCCCTGGATGACAAGATCGACAAGAGGCTTGCCAAAGCAGCCAGCGCCATGGCCAGACTAAGCAAACGAGTATGGTTCAGCAACCAATTGACAGTGAACACCAAGTTCAAGGTATATCAGGCATGTGTTCTCAGCACTCTATTGTATGGCAGCGGAACCTGAACTACCTATATCAAACAGGTAAATCGTCTCGAGAGCTTCCACCTCCGCTGTCTCCGACGCACCCTTGGCATCAGATGGCAAGACAAAATCACCAATACTGATGTACTCAAACAAGCCAGCTTACTAAACATACATCTCCTTCTGTGCAAAAGACGTCTGCGCTAGCTGGGTCATGTTCATCGAATGCAAGATGGACGCATACCAAAGGACATCCTATATGGCGAGCTTGCCACTGGACATCGCCCCGTTTGTCATCCGCAACTGCGATTCAAGGATGTCTGCAAACGCGACCTCTTATTGACCGGCATCAGCCTCGACAATTGGGAACAGCTCGCCGACGACCGGAACGGGTGGCGACAGACTGTTCACAAAGGCATCATTAATGGTGAACAATTAAGGAATCAACATCAGGAGACCAAAAGACAGAAAAGGAAGATCGCACGGCAGAAATAGGCCCTCGGTCCTCAATCCAGGTTCATTTGTGGCCACTGGTGAAGAGTCTGTCACTCCAGGATCGATCTGCTGAGCCATTCAAGAACCTGCTCTCAAAATACGACTAGATAACTAACCTAGAGTGCTATCATCATCTTTCGAGATGCACGGTTTGCCTACTAATCTTTCAATTCGTGCGGTGCCGTGCATTGTAACGTTCAGGCATGTGGCTTTTATTGCCATGAACATCATATACACCGCACGGTGTGAAGGTATGTCGAACGGTCGGTCGAAAAACGGTCTATGTTAGACGATTATGTATATAGATTATTGATCAATCCAAACATTTTACAGCTGTATATGTGATTAAATCCAACCATTTTACTTCTGTATTTGTGATTTAAACCAACTATTTTACCACTGTATTTGAGATCAATTTAACCATTTTACCACTGTATTTATGATTAAAACCAACCATTTTACCTCAGTTTTGTGGAGAAAACAAACCTTTTTGCCTGTGCATTTGTGATCATACAAATTTTCACATCATTATGACTTGCTCAACGTAATCGATGTTAATACAATTGATCAGCACTATAAAAATGATCAGTAAAGTATCGAATTAAACTGGTTCGTCCAGTTACCTTGATTATTTGAAAAATAGGTTCACCATTAAAAACAATGTATGGTTCAGATCCCAGGGTTATATTATCAACAGTCAAAGAATGAAAGACAACGAAAGATGTAACTCCTGAAATAAAAAAAATAGTTGAATATTTTAAAAATGCACATAATAATATACGAATAGTAAAAAGGTACTAATGTCTCCGCCCCCCAAACCGTGCGTTTTTGTAGTGTATCAGTAAGTATGTTAGCTAGCAGTAAATATTTATGTAGTTTGTGGTCACTGAAATATGACTCATAATTGAAAACATTCTAAATTGTAGTCATTTAATCGTCCGAAAACTCCGTCAATTGTTGCATAGCTCTGATACTTTAAATTAAACTCAGAACCCAAGCTTACTATTTCATTTGATGAGTTTCTTAATAAATAAAATTAAATATGTATGGCGAATAGGTCACAATCTTGTCAAATTCAAGGGAAACTACTGGTGCAAAATATAGTACACAGTAATGGAATTCGGCACCAATTTTAGACCACTTTCCGATAAGATATAGCTCTGATACTTTCAATATAGCTCACAACCCAATGACAATGCAATATTCTTACAATTTCATTATGATTTGACGAGGTCTTAAGCATTTTTCGAAAATAAAATTATTGTGGCTGAAGAAAGAATACTCTACTGCGCAGAACACGTGTGACGTCAATCTTGGTGAAACTACGTGCTCAGTCGTGCTGCAGAATTTCGCACAAAATAAATGGGTTATTGAACGTATAAGGTGAAAAATGAGGCTATGATAATGACATAATTATTAATATATCTTATATAGTAAAAATTGGTAAAAACACTGATGTCCAGCCCTCAGAAGTCCGATTGCAAAATGGACTTTTGACGCACACATGGCAGGTCAAGACCTACAAAATGGTATATACATCATGGGTCTAGGACTTATGGTTGCTGAGATCTCGGGTGATGACGGACAGACAAATCGGGGACAATGGCGGATTTTTTCTTGAAAATGCGCTAAAAAGTTATAAAGTTATTATCACAGGTCCAATCCAGAGACGTTAATGAATAGGCTAAGTTTTTCTCTAACATATATTTAGAGAGAAGATGAAGGCTATTAGCACTGACTCCTGAGGTTGAACCAATAAATGCATTTATACCTCTTTTTGCTTGTTCTTATGCAATTTTATGAGCTCTGGGCTGGCAAATGCACCAGCTATCTTTAACATGATGATGGTCAAGTTATTTTACCCATAGACATGATACTATTTGTTATGTGTATGCCATTTGTATGTTTCACAGAGTTTGAGATAAAAATATTCATAGTCGACTTAAATAATTCTGTTTTAAAGGGGCCTAGTTAACCGTCGGACAAATTAAGGGAGATATATGACTAACGGGAGTACAAACAAAATCATCTGGTTTGATGTTTTTCAAAAGGCACTGGAATCAATTGAAACCACCTTCGCTCAATCTCCCATATCAAATTTACCTTAAATAAGTTGAAAATAATTCTTTATGGCCACATATGTCTCGGTTGAGGTGTATGGTTGAACCTTATTTCAAAGCCATCTTTAGTTGTCAGATTTTGTTCATATAAATTATATGAAAGTATTAAATGTTGTTCATTTTCCTTTCAACTTAAGTCGACTTATTATATTAACTTTGTTTATGGTTGCTGGCACTTCTTCTAAGAAACAAGTATTTTAACAAAGCTGTACAATGATGCAAAAGCTCTAACTATTTTGATAGATTTATCTACCTTCCTTTCCTAACATCAGCTCAGTTGATTAAATCTTTAACTAGATACAAAGAAAATTGGTTGAACTATATATGATGCAGTAGCTGAACGTGCTCTCATCGGCTCCTGAGACTTGAAACAATGAGTTAAGTAAATTATATTTAAATTCACAAATTTCTTCAGAGTGCGCCCCTGTGTCAAAGGCCCGTTCTATTTAACTTGTAAGTTTATATTGTTACGACTTTCCAAACTCTCTCTCTCTCTCTCTCTCTCACTCACTCTCTCTCTCTCTCTCTCTCTCTCTCTCTTTCTCTCTCTCTCTCTCTCTCTCTCTCTCTCTCTCTCTCTCTCTCTCTCTAGATATTCACTAAAGGACACGTGGAGTTAAATACTATGATTTACTCACAGTCTACAATGTGCAGGTTATAATATGTCCAGGAGAAAATAAAACAATGTATATTATGCTAAAACTAATCCAGTTGAACGAGTCTACGTGTTATCGCTTGGCGACGTGCCGATAACGAACTCGCTGCATCAACATACGTTGGTGTTCTCCACAGATGGATTAAAGTATAAGTGTGATTTAATAAATGTATGTTTATTTCACAAAAAGAAAACTGCACGCGTATTGCGCACAATTACACTGGTTTGATTAGTCTATTGTAAAAATTAATCGCGTTAGCAAAACCTTATTTTGAACGGAAATCTCGTTTCCCTAAATGCACCATTCCCATAGCAACATCTGGTGCGGAAGTTTGTTTTTTAATTGTTTACATCGTATGGGAATTGTATTAATATTTTGTTATTTTTTAATATATTTTTCTAGCTAGATATAAAGATGTTCAAGTGGTTGTCCAAAGCATTCTGCGGCTGTCTGAAGAAAGATAAAAAGGCCAAATGCAGAGAAGAAAGGAGAAATGAGGTAAATGATCAAACCATAACACAGGATGGAAAGGGCGATCAACTAGGATCTTCATTAGAGCAGAAGAACGACTCTAGCAAAGATATTGGGGCATCCAAAGTTAGTTCCAATTTATTTCAATTTAAAAATAAATTTAATACAATATTTTCTTTTAAAAAAGAAAAAACTAATTTAGAAAAACCTATTAATTTTAGATTGCCAAGTCCAATGATGGTCACCGAAATTTGGACTCTAAAAATGAGGAAATATTTTGATCAAAGGCAATCCTGTAGAAGATTGAAGAAAGTAGGAAATAGACCAAGAACAGGGAAGAGCTCCACTGCAAGATTCAACTCTGCACCACGCAGTAGGAATGCAGATCTCAGAAAGAAATACAAGTCTGCCAGAGAGAAACAACGACGTGCGAGATCACTGAATGCACGTTTGGATCGACCCATGATCAATCAGCCTAGTCCTGCCAGAATTGTTTGCACTCAGACACCCGTTGTCTCCACTCTTAGCTTACGACATTCCACTTCAATGATAGGAAGCTTTTCCTGGAGATATAGAATAAGTATAATACTAATCTGTATTGTCCAGTTAAATAACATCGGATTTTTTATTATGTTTATTTTTATTAGCGTAAGACTATAGACTTTTTGTAGGTAGCTACCCTACTCACACTTGTATTTTTTTATATTTTTTTTCTTCTGTGGAGAGTGCTCCTGTAGCCATTTGTATTTATACAATGCAGTCTAGGAAGAGCGCTTTTTTGTGTTGACCTAACTGACGTTTGAAAGTTATTAACTCAGCCATTTATACTATTGCTATTTTTAGCATTCATGTGATCAGTTAAAGAACACAGTTACTAGACACTAATGTCGTTAGTGTGCCGTAAACTTCTAAATACAGCTATAGTTAACGTGAAAGATTAATGTGTTCATGTATAACTCTTTTTGCTAAGCCATAAGTGAAATTTACATGAACAAATTCAGACTTTCATTTGAACTCTAGTATGGCTTTAGAAGTTTAAATGTACACTAATTATTTTAGTGTTCATTAACAGTGATTTAGGTCAGAATAACACTAATGTCAGTGGCCGAGGAAATAGCGTACTCGCATCAATTATGTCAATATAGCAAGCGATCAGTCTGGACTAAGTTGCATCGGTACACGCGGCAACAGGAGCATTCATCTCAGTGAAAAATAAATTATACAATTGTTGAACGGGAAGTAATTTACATTTTTTTTTTCAGAAGTAACATTCAAACAAATTTGATGGCCGGTTGCTTTTATAACGAAAAAGAGAATGGAGAGACACACTTCAAATGTTACATCACCACTGATAAGTTTTTTTCATAAAAAAAGAACATTTTCCTAATACTTTAAATAAAAATAAACGTGAGTATTTAATTACATATTTTTTTTTAATGAAATAAAAAAAATGTGTAAACATAAAAAAAGTAGTTTTATAATGGTATAAATATTTTTTTTAAGAATTCCCCTCTTCCACCGCCCAATTATGTATTGTAATAGTAAATCAATTAGTGAATCAGCTATGGTGTATGCATGTATTTCAATTCATTTATTCATTGAATATTTGTATGGGGAAAGAGTTCCACATTTTGATCTCTCTCATATGTTAGTCCAGTAGGATTAGTGAGATGCAACCTGCAATGTACCTCAGCTGTAGGAGAGATACATGAGTGCTGCCCGATTAGTGCAGCCTGGACTCTTCCAGTCGTTAACATTATAGCAGCTAGTGGTATTGGGTTTCTTCGTCTTCCATGCAATGTTGACAAGGATAGTCGTAATTGGATCTCTGGTTCCTATAGAAGCTGCTGCCAGAATGACAGATTCCAGTACAAAATTAAGTCTGAACAATCAGAAGCTAATTTTTCTTCTGAAAGACGTACGATAAATAAAAACTTCAATAACATGTTGGAAAAAAAAAAGAGTATTTCATCAACGAACGTTGGGCTTTGCCTTTTTCGTTGGGGCGTTGTATTGTTGGAATCACTGACTTTTGAAGGGCACCATGGAGTGAAGCTTACGAATCTCTTCGAAACAGGAAATCTCTTCTTCGACCTGACTATTGAACTAGTTTTCCAGTAGTCATAAGCTGGTAGAAAGAGACATAACATGCTTGAAAGTCTGAAAAAAAAATAGCACTCTGCCTGTCCTGCATGCGCGTCCGTTAGAAGGGAATCCAACTGGCCGATTTTTAGCTGCTCTAGATCTTTTTTCAGAATGCGCCGAACAAATTCTCTGCTGGTATTTAGCTCCATGGCGACATTCTGTCTTTTTCAACCATCCCCATCATTTTTTTGACGTTGCCTTTCTTTCTCGACGTTCCCGACTCGGGTTCTCAATCTTCGTCTTCTTTTGTCATGTGACCGCTTAACAAAACGCAAAAACGCTTTGCAGACCATCGTTTTTTTTTCGGCGAAATCACCTAGCTCCGCCATCCCCTTATTTACAAATTACATGGCTGTCAAGCTATGAACTAAATTGTAGTGAATGCTAGTTCAAAACTCTTTTATAGTCAAGGCCGCGCGAACGCCAAGGGTAGCTGGTATGATATTACTCGTACGGATTCTCTTGTGCTCTTGAATCTTGCATGCAAATTTCAGAAATGGAAAGGTCTTGGGTAATGTCGGAGGAGGGGAAGGAGCCCAAAATAACTAGAAGCACAAGATATAATCGAATATGATTGTAGTTTTTAATATTGACTAGACATTACCGTTATATGCCTTTTTATAAAATTTTTTATTGTCTATTAAGTAGACATAGGGTTATAACTAACATATAAATCTATATTTCCATATCATAATTGGTGGAGCTTTGTTTCAAAAATATAGAAAATATGGGTAATGTTTGCCAGGTAAAATGGCAATCCAGGGTTATAAATGAAATTAGAGCCAAAGAAAGAAACATGAAGACAGCTTTGTTCATTGAATTTTGTCTCCCTTTTTTGCATTTACTAGCAGAAGAACAGCGAGTCTGGCATCCCTTATTTCATTTTTTATAACGACAACTTCCAATGATTTATTTTGTACGATCTTTCCATCAAAGTGTAAGCAACAGTGTACTCGTTTTCCTTTAAATTACTTTTTGATCTTTATCCTTTTATTAGATCTTTGTAAATGCCGCTTTGAGTTGGAGTAGATATGGAAACTCCAGTTTCCGACTTTTTGGACCTTCCTTGTACTCACATGTGTTGCAGTTACTACACGCACTGTAGAAGAGTTTTTTCTTAGTCTTTTAGACTTCAATAGTTTTTCATTATTTTCACTGAAACTGGAACACAGTTCTTCGCTCACAAAATCTTCTTTATTCACATAATCTTCTGTATCAAAAATTGCTTTCTTCAGTAAAGCTTTATGTGACTGGCACTTTCTCTTTGAGTAATTTAATTTTTCTAGGGTGAATCTTTTGTGAATCATCTTCTAGCCTACTTTTCCTTTTGTTGAAATCTGAAATGCATAGAACTCTCTGTCTTCTCGGCACAACTAGTCTCCATCCTCATCTCTTACATGACACATCGCTGTAAAATCATAGTTTCTAGGTCTTTGGTTATGTCTATCAAACTTCTTAATAACAACATTGTACGATTATGACTTTTCGGCTTTTTATACCAGAAACAAAACAATTCTTTGAATATCTGTTCTAGCTTTGAGTAACGATGGCAAGCAGGGGGCCTACTCCTATTTTTCTCAATCAGTGGAGGGAGCAACAAGATTGAACATTCGAATGTACGAAGTTGTCCGTCTCGGTTAGTTTGAAGAGTGTAGTTTTTGGGACATCACAATATGGGGTTCAAGATTGTCTACCTCGTACCCAGCTCTAAAAGTGTTAGCTTTTCGTTATCAGCTGCTACTAAAGCTTACTCATTGTCATCTTCTACTTTCGCTAGATCAATACCATTTTTATGCTTAACCGTCTCATGATCAGATAACATTACTTTGTCTAAAAGGGCCCTGAAAATAACATAATTCTTTTACAGCGTTTTTTCTTACAAAATCTACACGTAAATTTTCATCCCTTTACACACCACACGCACACTTATATGTATGTATTTAGTTTTTAACTTCCAAAACTCTCTAGGTAGGCACCATAGGACACATGGGTTCGTTAGTTGAATAATATTATTTATTCAGAGTCTACAATTTACAGATTATAATAAGTCCAGGCTGATACAAAACAACAAAGTCTTTTATGCTTACAACTAATCCAGTTGAAACGAGTGTACTATTTCAACAATTGTACTAAGGCGGGGTTGAACGACCGAATTAACAATGTTTAGACGTAAATGAGTCGTCATTCATCTCGGGTCAGGGGGCTGACTGGGGGGGGGGTGAAGCAGAGTTATAACACAGCCACCCTCTTAAGTCTGTTTATCCCGAACAGATACTTCACGGATGTAATATTATGCTAGATGCTGAGTAGCTTTGAGATTTTGGATCCCATAAGCCGGAGTACAGTTTTCTGATTCATCAGGTAATCAGAGGAATTAGACTTGACAATCTCAGTCTACACGTTGTAAGGGAAAACGCACCTGCTTTCGCTCTCAATGTGACAGTAAAGGTCAGCTAAGAGCATGTCTTGCGTCTGGTAGACCACGATGACATTTAGGTCGGTGCGGGTGGGGATGTTTAATTCCCTCCACATGTCGAGCTGTGTATTCTCCATGTTTCATTCTCTCTTGAAAACACATTTAGCCGCCTGATCTCCTTGCAGCATTTAGCATCTGGTATGACTAACGTCCCATTGATGCGACCCAATATAATCAGGCAATGGTTGGCGTAAACAAACATGACGATGGCGAAACACATTGTTAGATAGAAACGAAGGATTTTGACTTTGATTTTTCTCTCTGAGAGACTTTTGTTCATTACTACTGACGATTTATCTGGTTCTGAACTGAACAGTCACAGTTCCATCTACACAGCATGTAACGTTGGTGAAAACACGTAGTAGCAGTAAAGCAGTGGTTTGAGTTAGACAGAGCTAAGATGAATGTACAATGTACTGACTAGATTAGAGTCAATGGCCAGGTTCGTTTATGTCCTGCTTCGTTCGCCTCTCCTCAAATATCCTCTGTTCATCTCCGTGCTTCTCTGTACTTTTCGTCTCTGCTTCTCAGGTGGCTCATCTCGGGTAGCCAGCTCTTCAGGGGGCTCATCTCGTGTCACCATCGTCTCAGGTGGCTCACCGCGACTAACTTCCTTATCGGTTTTAGTACTAAAATCTTTCTTCAGGTCTCTGATTCTGAAGTATTTTTATTCATTTCGTTCTTAAGTTATAGAGTTAAAATTGTTCTAGCTTCCTTCCTGCTATTGTAAGACTGTCCCGCCACTGACAGCAGTGTTGCGAACTTCCAAAACTCTCTAGGTAGGCACTAAAGGACAAGTGGGTTCGTTTGTTGAATAATAAGATTTATTCACAGTCTACAATGTACAGTAGGGTGTCCCAAAGATGCTAGAAAATGTTTTTTTTTTAAATCTTTGGTGTCTCACCCCCTGAAATGTGTCTCTTGGGTACAATGAGTGAATTGGTGAAGTTGTAGCTCATTTGAACAACATTTAGAGGTCCCCCAAGAGCTTTTAAAATTCCAGTATTGGGCCAACATAAAAATCCAGACGAATCATGGCTCAAATAATTTGCAGTTTTTGCATGCCATAGTTGAATAAAATGAAGTTGAAACATATTTATATTTATATCATTGCTACCATTAACTAGAGTTGAAATTGTGTGATTCTTAATTAGAAAATGTAATAAATGCTAGAAAACATATAAAATACCTAATGTGCAAAATTTAAGGAATGTGCATATTTTTTGAAGATTTAATTTTTTTAAACTAAGCATGCTAAATTGTCAGGCATCATATCACCAAAAGTTGCTGCAGTGCTGGACAGAACGAACACCAGCATTAGAAAATCAACAATGATACTTGCATCCGCATTCAACGAAGCTGGTGTTCCGACATCTGACACAGTATTTTCCAAGAGCACAATGCATCGTAATCGCAAGCTTTGTCGTCAACAAGCTGCAGCATGTATAAAAGAAGACCATATTTCCTCAAAATCAATTGTACATTTGGATGGTAAGCTATTGCCCGATGTTACCGGACATGTTACCAACAACGGCGATCGATTACCTGTCCTGCTCTCGTCACTTGTCGATGGCACTACAAAGCTTCTTGGTGTTCCCAAGTTAGCATCCGGGTCAGAATGGGTAGCTGCTGATGCAGTATATGAACATATCAAATCATGGAAGTGCAAATCTATGGTCATCGGCATGTGCTTCGACACTACGGCTTCCAATACTGGAAGACTCAATGGAGCTTGCACTCTGTTAGAAGTAGCCCTGGGACGTTATCTATTATGGATGGCATGCCGTCATCACATGTTGGAAGTTCTCCTTTCCGATGCATTCAATGTTTGTCTTGGACCATCCACTGGACCAGAGATTTTGTTTTTAAGAGGTTTCGAGAAAAATGGCCAGAATTAAACCACACACACGAAGCCAGATCCGCCCCTTTGATAATCGTGTCTGATTCGATTAAAGAATTTATTAAATGTCAACTTGAGGCCAGTCATTCATGTGATGATTATTTGGAATTTATTCTGCTTGCTGCACAAATGGTTGGGTTGGAGGTCGATGTCAGCATTCGCAGACCTGGTGCCCTACATAGGGCAAGGTGGATGGCGAAAGCAATATATGCATTGAAAATCGATCTATTGTTTGCAGGCAATGAAACCATCTTTCAGTTAACAGCTCGAGAATTACAAGGTAATCAGCGCTTTAATCGGTTTACCATATGTGTTTATCTTCAATCATGGTTTTCATGCAGGCTCACTCCAGATGCACATGTGAATGATATCTTGTTGATAAAGCGTTTATACGAATATGATTATGCTGTTCTTCGATCGACTGGATTGAAAATGATGGTGCGTCACTCGTGGTACTTGAGTCCGGAACTGTGGACGCTTGCGTTATTTTAAACCCTTTTGTCGGACAAAGAAAAAACTGGCCTTGTTCGGACAATGCAATCAGAACGTGGACCGCATCTCATTAAAACACTATCAAAAAGTGTTGTTGATTTGCGTGCTTCTACCACATTTTTTGAAACATCCAACATTGATGCCAGTTTTCTAGATGTTCCTGTTGAAGCCTGGTCAGATACACCATCTTTTAAAGTTGCAGCAGATTTTGTAAAGAATCTGGCTTGTATCAATGACTCAGCAGAGCGAAGTGTAGCATTGATACAAAATTTCAATGACAGTATCACCAAGAATGAAGAACAAAGACAATTTTTGCTCCAAGTGGTTGAAAAACATCGGAAAAATTTTGCAGTGTAATCGTGAACAGCTGGCTAAAATTTAAATTTGAAGAACTTTTTTTAAATTTTTGTCTACCCTACAGTACAATTACAAAATAAATAGAAGGAATGCTTATTTGCATTGCTTATTATTATTATTATTATTCAAGCAGATTGACATTGATTCAAGAATTAACTTGACAAAATGAATAAAACTTTGTTTTTCATAATTTATTACTTAAATTTCAAATTAAAAAATTAAACCATTCAAGATTTATATATTTTGTTTCATTATAAACAATACTAAGCATCAATTTGTTACTTAATATATCAGTTTCGCATATAATGCAACATTAACGCTGTATTAGATTTGACCGCGAATGATTTTACACCAAAATCTGGAACTTAAAACCTTTTGGGGGACCTCTAAACATTGTCCAAATGAGCTGAAATTTTGCAGGTTAACTACTGTTACCATACAGACATATTCTGTGGGGTGAGACATCAACATTTCAAAACTTCATTTTTTTGGGACACCCTAATGTACAGGTTATAATAAGTCCAGGCTAAAACAAAACAACAAAGTTCATTATGCGTACAATATGCGTACAAAAAATAATGAAACCATTTCCATTCGAGGAATATTTATGTGTAATTTAAGAATATAAATCGCTTTTTTGATTTTTTTTTTAAAACTTCCCCACCTCCCATTTTTTCTAAAGAAAAAAAAAGAGAAAAAAAAATTATTTTTCAAAAAAACTAAATAAAATAAAAGGACATTTTTTAAAAATTAATTCAAAAGAGTAATAATAACTAAGCATCTTTTATTAACAAATAAGATACAGAACAGTTAGTTATCTTTACAGAATGTACAGAAATGTTTAAAAACATATTTTGTCCTATGAACTTCAGAATAAAAAATTCAAGTTTTCTCGATTTTGCATGAAGTTCCTCGATTTCACAGCACGTCCAGCAATTTGGTTAGATCTGGGAATTTCAAATTTGTGTTAATTTGTCAATGAAGGAATAGTTGAGTTCTGGTTTGCTTGTTGGCTCTTGAATAAGAAAATCATGACATGTTTCAGAAGGAGGTCGAGTACTTGGTGCTTCCAGTTAATATATTTTGGCTTCTGAAAGCCCTTGCTCAAGACATCATCGTGTACGAGTTTTACAATATAGTATAAACGACCAGTATTTACTGCGGTCATGTCGCAGATTATCATGCAAATATTTTTCTAAGCATCGTATTCATCAATTAGCTGATGTAGTTCCTTGTAAATGGTTTTCTTTTTCCGTCCTTAAGAGATTACTCGTTTTCAAACACCCACCTGACTTGTAACCGGCACAACAAGACCCTGTTCAGCAATGGTTGCAAAAAGGCATATGATTTATGTGTAGAAATTTTGCTTTTCAGTTATAGAAAACTGTTGTAGTGCTTGCTCTTTGTTATTTCGGTTCGTATTCAAGAGAAGATGACTTGGAAGAATAGGTTGGCGAATCGTGTGAAGAAGCAGGGTTTTCATAATTTAAAGATTCTGAGACAGTTTTATGTGTTTGTGTGAGCACTGAGACAGTAGTCGGCGTTTGTATAGGTTAAGAGCAGTTGCATATGTGTGTGTCACCAACTCCTCAGGTGATTTATTTCGGGTCACCAACGTCTCAAGTGAGTTATCTCAGGTCACCACCTCAGGTGACTTATCTCGGGTCACCAACTCCTCAGGTGACTTATCTCGGGTCACCAACGTCTCAGGTGGCTTATCTCGTGTCACCAACGTTTCAGGGGGCTTATCTTGGGTCACCAACGTCTCAGGGGGCTTATCTCGAGTCACCAACGTCTCAGGTGGCTCATCTCGGGTCACCAACGTCTCAGGTGGCTCACCTCGATTAACTTCCTTCTCGGTTTTAGTACTAAAATCTTTCTTCACGTCTCTGATTTCGTTTCTTATTGCTTGAAGTAAATATTATGTATGATTCTTAAGTAATTCTTTCATTTCGTTCTTAAGTTCTTGAGTTAGAATTGTTCTAGCTTCCTTCTTGCCAATGTAAGACTGTCCCGCCACTGACACTAGTGTTGCAAACTTTCCAAACTCTCTAGGTAGGCACCAAAGGACACGTTGGTTCGGTAGTTGAATAATAAGATTTATTCACAGTCTACAATGTATAGAATATAATAAGTCCAGGTTAAAACAAAACAACAAAGTCTATTATGCGTACAACTAATACAGTTGAAACGAGCCTACGTGTTATCACTAGCGTTGTGCTGTTAACTAACTCGCGGCATCAACAGACTTGGGGTTCTCCTTTCTTCTGTCCGTCCACTCCGTCTGGTTCGACTTTTTCTCCGTTGTATTTTGCTCGTACCTTCTCCTATCCATCACAGCACAAAGAGTTTTCCTTTTATATGTAGTGTTATCCACGCTAAATTCATCGTTTTCCCGCCAAAATGGAGGGTGAATGTCATTGCGTGGGTTGCCGTGCAAGTAACACTATTTCAGCACTTGTACTAAGGCGGGGTGAACGACCGAATGTGTAGGCGTACATGAGTCGTGATTGCATCATTTATCTCGGGGCAGGGGTGTGAGCAGGGGAGGGGCGAGATGACAATGTGATTGGTGTTTATCTACCCTTTTATATATATATTTAGGCTGTTCTATCAAGTTTTCACTATTTTTTCCATCTATATTTACGCTGTTCTATCAAGTTTTCACTATTTTTTCCATCTATATTTACGCTTTTCTATTAAGTTTTTCACTAGTTTTTTTCATCTATATTTACGCTTTTCTTTCAAGTTTTTCACTAGTTTTTTTATTTAACTTTTATTTACTCGTTCACAATCTCTAATTTACGAGACCACACCTCATCACAACCATTTTAACTTCTTTTCTAATCTTTATACAGTTAATTTTCAACTTTTAAAATGGAATTCAAATGTAAAATCCACAAAAATAACTGATACATATAAAGGGACCGTCAACGATCCAAACATAAGTGTAGACACTAATAACTTAGAACAACGGTTCTAAATCACCATAAAATAAAAAAGCATTTTTATGACTGAACCTCCCACCAAATGGTAATTCCACCTAACAGATAATATTTACAACCGACACGCTTCCAGCATAAATAATACAACATCTTACTTAAACAGCAGCTTTAAATTCATTTAAATGGGTACCCGAATTAAGCTGGGGAAGTAAAGGCGGCTGGGTGTTGTGCTAACAACACAATCCCTTCATACAACGAGGTTATTAAAACAGATGACTTCTACACTATATCTGCCCCTATGGCCCGTTTGGGCTAAGAGAACTTTACATTTTACTCCACTCTTCAGTGCTCGCATTGGCACATATTAGGGTCATATGGACCAATTTGCCACGTATCACGAGGCTGCACAATCTTTTGTTAACTGGTTTAAAGACAATTATTTGATTAAGGATGTTCTCCCCGACGGCAAAACATGTTCCTAGCGTATGTGTGGTGTTCGAACTATAAAATATGGTTTACTTTGTTGTTTTTAGTATGTCTGAATTTTTGAAACTCATTTCTTGTAGTGCTACTATTTTTCTATTCTACTTACCAAGTTGTTTAGTGAGGCGGGTAAGGGTTTTTGCTCTGTAGAGGCTTAATAAATTCCAAGTCGCTAGCCGTAATCATGTCCGTTATCGTGCGAAGGACGGCGTCCAATTATATCACCAGTTCAGTTTTTTTTTAATTTTGTTAAGCTTTAGTAACCTGCTTTATTTACATGACTGTGTAGTTAGCCCTGTGCATAAACACTACGGTGTTGTCACTCAAAGCCTTGTGGTGGCTGCCTTTGTTTAAGTTTAGGTTCCTGTTTAACGACATGCAGGTGATTATATTTACTATAATAGAAAGGTGATAGATTGTATTACTATAACAGGAAGTATGGCTATATTTACTACTAGTTGCAAGTACCCGGCTTTGCCCGGGTTTAAAAAAGTTTTTTGTTTTCTCCCTATCCCCCTCTCTCCCTTCCTCTCTCTTTCCCTCCCTCCCCTCTCTCTCTCTTCCTACCCCCTCTATCCCTTTCTCTTTCCCTCCCTCCCTTTATCCCTCCCTCTCCTTCCCTCCCTAACTCTCCCATCTCCCTCTCTCCTTCCCTCCCCTTTCTCTCCCTCCCTCCTTTCTCTCTCCCGTCTCCCTCCTCTCTCTCCCTCATTTCCTCTCCCTCCCTCCCCTCTCTCTTTATCTCTCCCTCCCTCCCCTCTATCTCCCTCCCTCCCCTCTATCTCCCTCCCTACTCCCCCCTTCCTTTCTCTTTCCTTCCCTCCCTTTCTCCCTCCCTCTCTCTCCAACCCTCCCTCTCCCTCCCTCCCTCCTTCTCTCCCCCTCCCTGCCCCCTCCTTCCCTCTCCCTCCCTGCCCCACCTCTCTCTTTATCTCTCCCCCTCCCTCTCTCTGTACAATTAAACGTCAAATTACGCTTCTTAAATAAACAGAAAACCTTATTTTAATCCCGGCCAAAGCCGGGTAATTGCAGCATGAAAAAAAACAACAATTTTTTATTTTTTTTTTCCGTCCCTAACCCTTTCTTCTCCGTCACTTGGTGCGCGAATACAGGGGATTTCCTATGCATTGATACAATTTGAATGCAATAACATTTAAAACACCCGCAAAATACCAAAATAATTAATTACAATTAAACTACCCATTGAGATAATAAATAATGTTAATAATGTCACAGAAACATTTTAATTAACGTATTTCGGTTTATTAAAGTGCACCTTTAATTTTAATCTTCCGAATACATAAAACGATAGGTAAATAGATATGACTATTGATTTCATCATGTTTACAATTGGAGTTTCCGGGAGTTACCCCTCTTTTAAAATTGTATCATAGGGAAATGACGTCACAGAGGAATTTTATCTATGGCGCCGTCGAGATTACTTTAATATAGTAAAATACTAAAATAATTAATTACAATTAAACTACCCATCGAGATGAAACGAAACATGTCCTATAACCTTTCCCATGTAAATATGTGTATGTGTAACAAATTTCACGCTATTTGGTTTTCTGGATCTTGAGTTATAAGGGAACAGACAGACAACAAATGCGTCTTACAAGTATAGATAATAGAAAGGTGATTCTATTTACTATAATAGGAACTTGATTCTATTTATTATAATAGAAAGGTGACTTTATTTACTATAATAGGACGGTGATTGATTCTATTTACTTTAAATTGAAGTATGATTCTATTTCTTCTAATAGAATAGTTATTCTATTTACTATAATAGGAAGGAAATTCTATTTACTATAATAGGAAGGGGATTGATTATATTTGCTCTAAAAGGAAGTATGATTCTATTTACTTTAAAAGTAAGGTGTTTCTATTTACTATAGTAGAAACGTGATTGATTCTTTTTCTTCTAATAGGATGTTGTTCATATTTACTTAATAGGAAGGTGATTGATTCTATTTACTCTAAAAGAAAGTATGATTCTATTTCTTCTAATAGAATAGTTATTCTGTTTACTATAATAGGAAGGGGATTCTATTTACTATAGTAGAAAGGTGATTGATTATATTTACTTTAAAACGAAGTATGATTCTATTTACTTTAATAGGAAGGTGTTTCTATTTACTCTAAAAGAAATTATGATTCATATCAATATATATTAAAGGTGATTCTATTTACTATAGTAGAAAGGTGATTGATTATATTTACTTTAAAACGAAGTATGATTCTATTTACTATAATAATAAGGTGATTCTTTTTACTAAAATAGGAAGGTGATTCTATCTACTATAACAGGAAGAATGATTCTATTTACTCTAATAATAAGGTGATTCTTTTTACTAAAATAGGAAGAATGATTCTATTTACTATAATATGAAATAAATTATATTTGCTATAATACGAAGCTGATTGATTCTATTTACAATAATAGAAATACTAATTTTATTTATTTTGAAGTAAAAAAAAAATTCTAGTTACTATAATAGGAAGAATGATTCTATTTTTTTTAAAGTAAAAACAAATCTAATTAATAGGGAGTTGATTCTATTCACCAAGTATACTTATGTCTACTCCATGTTTTTCCTCTTTTAAAATGGGATAGTTGAGATCAGGAAATGAGTGATAAATGCAACTTGTAAATATTATAAAACAAAATGAACATTGCATTTGAACATTATCGTTTCTGTTACAAGTGGTGTAGATAGTTAGCGGAGTAAAAAGCAAATGAACTAGAATTTTATTGTTAACTTTATAAATTAATTACTATATAGTATTAACAGCACATTTTTAATGACAAATTAAACATTTCTAAAGTATTATGAATTTATATAAAAGTTAGAATCAAAAGAAAAACTAAATAAGGATGGGGATAAAAAGAATAGGTATTGAAAAACAAGCAATTTAAGTCTTTTCCGTTTCGGACAAAGGACATTTTAGAGCATTTTCGCCGGACGAATTCCGTATTTTTTTTTTCCGGGTTACAGCCATAAATATTGCTCCACGCGCATGAATTTTGATAAATTTAGAGATGGAAGTAATCATGTTGAATAACTATTACAAAAATAAATAATGATTACGCCCCTTTGATTAGCTTTTATTATTTATATTTAAAATGTAAGCAAAAATGGTACATAAGAAACTCTCATATTTTGGCTCTGGGAGGTCAGATTGCGAAATGGACTTTTGATGTACACATGGCAGGCCAAGACCTACAAAATAATATATACATCATGGGTCTAGGACTTATGGTTGCTGAGATCTAGGGCGCTCCATTGTTAATATAGCTTATATAGTAAAAAACGGTACTTTATATGCCCCCTTTTACGGCCCTCATAGGTCAGATCGCGAAATGAACTTTTGCTGCACACATGGCAGGCCAAGACATACAAAATGATAAATACATCATGGGTCTAGGACTTATGGTTGTTGAGATCTAGGGTGATGACGGACAGACAGACAGACAAAACGGGGACAATAGAGCATTTTTTTCGAAAATGCTCTAAAAATACTTAGTACAATTGAGCGGAAGAGGGAAAAGAAAAGTCTTGTAGTGACGAAGTAATAGATTTAGTATTGGGAGAAGGTTGCAGGGAAATAAACAATAGTATATTTTCAATTCAACGTTTCTGGGTAGAGTTTAAAATGAAATATATTTATTTATGTTTCTTATTCATTCTTCCATTATACCTTTACGTGCTGTGTCTGCTAATTGATCAGGATCGGAATCATACATGAAATGCACGTCATTATATGTTGCAAAAGCTATTTAACATCCTCCCAAGTTTGGTCTGAGCAATATGCTAAGATGAAGATAAGTTTAAAATGTTGTGTTATTTTTGCTTATTAGATAAAATATATTATTCAATAAATATTTAACCCAATTTATTGAAATAGATATGTTTACTTTATTTTAAAACGTGCATTTTAAATTTTTAAAAAATATTTTCCAACAGGATAGTTAACAATAATTATGTACATTAGATAGTCTATATTTCTTATAAATACAACGAATGAACATCTCTCAGTAAATTCTACTGAAACACAACCAATTTATTGCAAAATGGAAAAAAACAACATTATTTCCATATGATACGATACCCGTTTTGTGAAATTGGAACGAAATTCATTCTTTAATATGACAATAAAATGTTGTGGCCTTATGGAAAGCAACCCATTCTTTACATGTGGTATTCATTTTTGGATGTCCTCATGGAAAGCCACCAATAATTTACATATGACCTCTGAAATTATTATGTCTTTTCTGAAATTATTATGTCTTTTTTTAATGCAACCCATTAGTTGCATTGAGAACGCAACCGATTAAGCGCACGTGTAACGAAATCCACGGATCGCTGCTCATTTCATTTTGTTCACTAATATAATAGAATTGTGGAGAATATTAAGGTAGTGAGAAATACATAGTACAGCTAAGCGAGAGAGAGAATTAGACAGTTTGTTACAAAAATACACATGACGGATGTGGCGAGAAAAGGAAATACATATTAGGGACGGGACGAAAAATAAAATTAATTCTAGTGACGGACTAAGAGTCATAATTTGGAAAGCTCGGTAGTAAACATATAACACTAACTTGTCCTTTAAACTTTCTGGGTAGCGTTTAGAAATTATTGTATTATTTAATTTATTTTTACTAATCTGTTTCTCTCCATTCTTGATTCCTTGTTATGCATATATGTGCCTTGTCCACATACGCAAGAAAAGAGCAGGATGAATATCACCAGTTCCCTTACATCATGACCTGTTATGCAAGCTACGGATCTTATTATTACCGATCCTTTCAATTTAAATCACAACAGACGTAGGAAAAGAAAAAGATGAGTTAAAATTATTTTATTTTAAAACAGTTTAGTATTTAAAAAAATTAGTAGCTGCATTTAAAACATTTTTAATTACCAGTAGTTAATTCCTCTATCTTATGGGACAAAGAAAATTATATTTATAACACTAGAATTACAAACCACATTAGTTTCATGCATGTTTTTTTCTAACGTTAATCTAGGCTGTATATAAGTTATATTTAGTATTAACTGTTTTATTTTAATTTTTCTTATGAAGTAATTTAAAAGTGACTTTTTGTATATCAAGCATTTACAAAATTTCAGATTGATGATTCTACTGTATTTTGAAGGTTTTGTTCAACCCAAAGTCTGAAAAGAGCAATTGGCAGTGATTACTTAGTCTTTGTTGATGCTATGTAATTATTTATTTATAAAATGCTTCTATTGTTTTTTTTTTTAAATAAAAATGTATTGATACATAGTTTTGTATTAAATTTGTGCAAAATTTATATAGTATTATTATAAAACTTTTACTGTTACTTACATAAATCTAAATCTTAGAAAATACAATATGGTGAAAGTAGCATACAAGGCAATGTACAATAACACGTGTGTTGTCTATCAGTTCATATTATTCGAGAGAAAGTTCCCCACATATTCATTACAATTCTTAGTTGTTTCTCTTTAAGTTCTTTTCTGTTGATGGGTGGCTCTATGTGGGATGGATGGTCATATGGTAAAGTGCATGACTTTCGACTTGAGAGTCTCTGGTTCGATCTCTCTGAGAAAAAACAGTGGAACATGTGTCACGGGTTGGCGGACCATAGGGTTGACCAGACGTGTAGATTGATTGCCATTAGCCTTAGTGGCAGTTCCCAAATGTTTATGAGCACAGCAAGTGGGATTGCATGGGGCACAAAAGACTAGATGTCAGCCCGCAGTTATTATTGGGAAAGTACAGAGAGATAGAGATAGAAAGAGACAGGACCGTCTGAAAGGGTACGATGTTAGTACAGGAAAGCGGTCATGATCTACACTAATATCCTGAGTCTGCAGTTATGCACCTTTAGAGGTGTTACCCTTGGTCAGTGTGTGTGTGTTTAAGATACTTGGACTAGGATAATAAATACAAGGAAAAAATATGTCACTGTACGTTATTTCATGGGCTAATACACAATTTACTAATCGTTAGCATTTTACACAAGGCTGGTGGAGGCATGTGTCATCGAGAAACCACCCTATTATGAGAAACTGGGAAACATTGAGGGTGTTGTTGAGCGTAATTTCATGTTTAACTGGATATATTTTCACGATTACATTAGATACCATACTTTTGTTTTAACCAGAGCTCACACTAAAGAAGTATTTTTTATAAATCAGTTATATGTTTCAATGCGCCATTGATAATCAGTCAAGGAAAGAACATGTAATACAATCGGAAATATATGTAACAAGCTTTCCAAAGAAATAATTGACTGACGTTAACAAAATCAATGACATTCATGTATTTCAGATATTTTATTGAACAACTAAATGTCGTTTAGTTGTCTAAGTTAACCTACCGGGATATACAATCATATTAAGGACAATCATGTTATTCAACAATGGTGTAGGGACGAGAAAGACACAGTACAGGAATACAATTGTACATTTAGATGTGGTGTGGACAGATGTTTATTTCATATTTAAAAAAAAAAATTCTTACTCAATAGTTCTTATTTTATAATTTATCATTTCCCTTTCACTTAGTCCCCCACCCATCCTTTCCTCACTCCCTTATTCGCCCGCCACCCCTCTTCCACTCAAGACATGCCCGAATCGCAGTGGCTCTCAATGTACACAATTACAAAAAGGGGCATTTAGTATAACTGCATGTTCTTAGAGCACCACCCCCTTCCACTCAAGACATGCCCGAATGAGCCATGAACATCCTATACACCGCACGGTGTGAAGGTCTGTCAAACGTACGGTCGAGTATCTAATTCGATAGCTGAACAGGCGCGGTACCCGGACCGGCTATTAGGCACAAAGTTGGAGTTGAAAATGGTGATGCGCTTACAACACCATATCATTGACTAATCTTAATTCATTCGTAATATTTTAAAGGACTCTTTCTCAATATTTACTTTATAATTTATCAATTCTCTTTCAATTAGTCCCACACCCATCCTTCCTTCCCTCCCTCCCTTCCCCGCTCGCAGTGGGTCTAAATGTACAAAATTACAAAAAAGAACTTTTGGAATGGGGGTGAAGGGTTAGGGAAGGAGCGTTTAACGGGGGGGGAGTACCATCTAAGACAACTAAGAGCTGGTAAAGAGATACCGAGGCAAATCATGAAAGCTGTCTTTGGCAGATCGAGGCTTAGTTGTCTCGTTTATCACGCGAAAGTCTGTAAATGTGTGCAGTTGAAGAAGATAAAGTAGATATTCACAACAAAGAAGAAATATTTAATACTCACTACCAATAATAAGAAATCTCTAAATGTGTGCAGTTGAAGAAGAAATATTAAATACTCACGACGAAGAAGAAATATTAAATAATTACAACAAATAATTGATGAACAAAATGCGCACCAAATATACTCGCATTTAGTAATTTTAGAATTCCCCTGACTATTTTTATACTGTTGGTCGACGCGCGCTGTTTTTTTTTAACTCCTCAAAGGTGTGACGTAGAACTGAGACTTTTATTCTAGCAATGCACTCTTTCACTTTTTCAATCTTTCGAACTTTCAAGTAGTTTTGATGAAATGGCCACAGAATATACACTTTAAATTGAATTTTCCGAAAGCCGCCATATTTTTGTCACTGTGCTATTGAGCCAAAGGGCACCTGCATATATACGTTCTGATAATCCGGAGGAGAGTCTGGCTGCTATGATGTACAGCTCACTTTTTGATGTCCTTCCGCAAAATCCCTGCAGCTGTCTTGGGCATGGTGCTTTGCACCCCCTTGGACCCCATCGACAAAGCCGAGAGGGAGACCCTGTTTTCTGGGCAGCGCAAGGCCTCCACAATCTTCGCCCATGCCTGTGCTCTGGAGATTAATCCAGTCTCGCTTCTTGGCGAGATCACAAATAAGAAGACATTCAAAGATAAAGACGAAGTCTCCAACTCTCTGTATTGCAAATAGAAACGTGCGCACTATGAGCACTGTACTGATCGATTTCTTACACAAGATTGAAGATGCGCACTGTACTGATCGATTACTTACACAAGATTGAAGACTTCCGCAAGACCGCAGTCATTGACCTCGAAATACACAGACTGCACATCGATGTGGCAGCCTTACAAGAAATGCGCCAACCTCCTTTGCATTTATGCACCAACCATGCAAGCCAGCAAATGATTCGTTTTACGAGCTACTAAATAGCGCCATGGCCGCAATCCCTGCTCGTTACACCTCTACCTTCTGGGAGATTTTAACGCTCGTGTTGGTTCTGACCATGACTAATGGCCAAGTGTGCTGGGTCACCATGGCATAGGGAAAATGAACGAAAACGGCCAGAAATTCCTTGAACTCTGCGCCTATGCGTGTCAAACACCTACTTTGAGAACAAGACAAGTCACAAGGCGTCTTGGAGACACTCAAGATCAAATCAATGGCATCAGTTTGACCTAATCATCACCAGGCGCGACTCTCTGAATAACGTCCAAAACAACAGAGACTGCCATAGAGCCGATTGCGATACAGACCTCCAAGATAAAGCTACGCCCCAAGAGACTCCATCACTCCAAAAAGAAATGCTAGCCAAAAATCAACACCAGTCATACCATCAACCAAGCCAAAAACGATGAGTTCATAGCAAGACTGGGGGAACTGCAAAGCTGCAACCAAGAGTCGAACGCAGAGAATATATGGAATTCGCTCCGGAACACTATCTTCAGAGCTGCTGTTCTGACGTATGGTAAAAGAGAGCACAATAATACCGACTGGTTTGAGGCAAACGTTGTTGAACTAGAGCCTGTCATTGACGCCAAGAGAAAAGCACTGATAAGCTACAAACACGACCCAAGTCAGCAAATCTTCTGGAGCTGAATGCTTCTCGGAGAAAGGCCCAGCAGACTGCTCGTCGCTGCAAAAAACGACTACTGGCTTCAACTGGCGTATAGCATCCAGCAAGCGTTGGACACTGGCTACATAAGGGGGATGGATGTAGGCATCAAGCAAGCAACTGGCAAATCATTAAAGAAGACTGTACTTTTGAAGTCCAAATCAGGGGAGATCATCATCGACAAAGGCAGGCAAATGGGTAGGTAGGTGGAACACTATCTAGAGTTGTTCGCCAGTGAAAACTATGTCACACAGAGAGCATTGGACGCCATAAAAGACTTGACCGTCCTGAAGGAGCTGGATGTTGAACCTACCATGGACGAACTCAGTAAAGCCGGGGGAAGATGGCATCCCGCCTGAGATCATCAAATGCAGAAAACCTGCCTTATTAGAGCCACACCACGAGCTCCTTTGCCTATGTTGGAAGGAAGGCAGAGTTCCGCAAGACATGCGCAACGCCAAGATAATCACTCTGTACAAGAATAAGGGGGATTGCAGTGACTGTAATAACTACAGGGGTATTTCATTGCTGCGCATTGTAGGCAAAGCCTTTGCACGTGTGGTCCTCAGTCGTCTTGAAGTTCTCGCAAACCGCGTGTAACCTGAATCACAATGCGGCTTCCGACAAGAAAGATCCACTGTCGACATGATATTCTAAGTGCGTTAATTCCAGGAGAAGTGCAGAGAACAGCAGATGCCGCTGTTCATTGCCTTCATCGACCTAACCAAGGCGTTTGATTTTGTAAGCAGAAGCGGCCTGTTCCGGCTACTGAAAAAAGTCGGCTGTCCACCCTATTTGCTTAACATTATAACCTCCTTTTATGATAATATGCAGGGAGTCGTCAGTTACGATGGGGACACTTCAGTACCCTTCACAATTAAAAGCGGAGTCAAACAGGGCTGTGTTCTAGCGCCTACACTATTCGGCATATCTGTCTCTATGATGCTGATTTTTGCATTTACGGACTCTGCAGAAGGTGTCTTCCTACATACCAGAAGTCACGGGAAACTGCTGAACATGGCCCGCCTAAGAGCAAAAACCAAGAACGTAATCGACGTTAATACCTTTGATCGGCACTGTAAAAAAAATGATCGGTAAAGTGTCGAATAATAATCCATTAAACTGGTTCGTCCAGTAACCTTGATTATTTGAAAAATAGGTTCACCATTTAAAACAATGTATGGTTCAGATCCCAGGGTTATTGTCGTATCCCACTTGTGCTCTAATTAAATCAGACGACACAACTCCTTGTATTGTAAAAGAATTAACTGAACTTTTTAATGCATGATATTTACAGAGGAGAATATGATAATCCAATATAAACACTTGAGAAGATGAATCAATAAATCACATGTATAATTCTATAATATAACACACACGATAAATACTAAGATCAATATTCGATGAGAGATGTGGCAATAAATCACAAGTAGCTGCTATCACTATAAACCCGTACACGAATCTATAACTATTATTAATTCCGTTTGCACTGTCCACTTAGTCCACCTATTACACCTAGTATCCCCTTCCTGGGTCTCTAGTCTCTCTCTCTTGTGTGTGTGTCTCCGTCTAACAACCGTTATAACTTCCCTATTTATAGGATATATCACCCCCGCATATTGCATCATTGGTGTGATTGCATCATTGGTGTGATTGCATCATTGGTGTGATTGCATCACTAGGGTGATTGCATCATTTGTGTGATTGCATCATTGGGGTGATTGCATCATTGGGGTGATTGCATCATGCATGCTTGACCCTGCAAGCACTTACCATACCATATAAGGAAATACGCCATGACCAACAGTGTGTGGTAGCAAGGGATGGAACAATACTAAATAAGGCAATAACATGAAACGTAAACAAAGCTTAATCACAAGGGATAGGACAGTTATATTATCAACAGTCAAAAAATGAAAGACAACTAGAAATGTAACTCCCGAAGTAAGAAATAGTTGAATATTTTAAACATGCACATATTAATATACACACATCTCAAAGGTACTAGGTTTGCTGTGATGGCAATTTAAATTAAACAGTAATGTTTTCGTTCTTCTAATAATGTTGAAAGTATATATATATATATATATATATATATATATATATATATATATATATATATAGTGTAACACAACTCAGGTAGAATCTACTGTGACTAGTCAAACAAATCCAGATTAATGGTTGAAATTATTTAATTATTAAGTTAATTACAATAAATGAATGAGTTAATGAATGGTACTTTAAACATATAGACATTGCTCCATCAAAACCTTTCTTCTTTATTTTTAGGTCTTTATCTTTCTTTTATTTCGCCAACTATTCTTAAATCTTTTTTTTCCTCTCTTCATTTTTTTTTCTAATTCCGTTTCTTATTTGAAGATCTCGTTACCGCTCTCTTCTCTATCTTAAAATAATTTAACTTAAAATAATCTTACTTTTACTCTATACTCTACGACTGTTTCCCTCAAACTTCAATATACAACTATTAAAAACGGAAGATGATTACATGACGCTGACATTCAGTTCTATATGGCTGTGGAGAAATAGTATAGCCTAGGCTTGATGACGCAATTCGGTAGGCTCCGCCCACTGCAGTACCTATGGCGTCATTCAGACATCTTCAGTGTAAATATTGGAAACTTTAGTGTATACGTCATTTGGTACAAATGACGTATATTAAACCGACAGTTGGGAGCACATGGTTTGTTTTATAATCAGTCGAGCTCTGTGCATCATAGGATGTGGATGCATGTATTACTAGAGTCTAGCTTTGGGCATCTATGTAGATGGATGCATATTTACAGTTTGCTTTTGTACTCCTCCTGATTTCACCTTTATGTCAGTTCATGTTCAAGAATTAAATGATTGTTTGATGTTACTTCACTGGAGTTAACTTCGTGATTTGTGTTGTCTGATTTATTACACCTTCTACAAGTATCTTCATTATAAGGACCCGTAACATTATTTGTCACCTCCGACGGAGTACTCAATACAATTTGGAGTACGTAACATTATTTGGCACCTCCGACGTCGAACTGACTGACTTAGCTGGATTCAGGAGCAGAGGAGTGAGTACATTAAGACTCGTTGTAATTACTAGGGAGCGACCGATATGCCTTTTTACCGATAGTCCGATGCCGACATTTTTCCCCAGCATTTTTGCCGATACCGATACCGATATTTTGCTATTAATGAAATGGTGTCTTGCAGATGAAGAAGATTAGAAAAACAAAAGATTTGAAAAGACAGACCGAAAGACCGAAGTCAGAAACACAAACCATGCCTGCATATTCTCAGAAATCTGCATGTTTATTGTTTAAAATTAAACTTATAACAAACAATTTGTTGTTTTTACTTTTTACTTGTTCACAAACAGAAAAGTAAGATAAAGTTGTAAATAATTAATGTCAAACTAAAAAAGTAAAAATGTATTAATTAGGGCTGCTGATTAAACTGCGTTAATTTGCGATTAACGCACCAAAAAAAATTGCGATTAAAATTTTTAACGCAACACTTAAATGCGTTAATTTGACCAAATGCGGAAACTTCACCAAATTGATAAATAACAGAATTTCACTCAACCATTTGAAGTTTAAGTTCCGTCCACTTATTAAGTAGATCTACCACCCCCACCCTGTCGTAATTCGCACACACCCTCACCCCCAGGTATGTCGACTGAAGCCCCACCTGTAATATATAATGAAGATGTTTTGTTTATTTAGCCCTTCGACATGTAAACCTCCTGCTCCCTTCCCTGTCAGTGTAAAAAGAGAAAACTTTCATTCACTAGTTAACATTATATACTGCAGTGTATTGGTGAAAGTACTATAGCGTATATACCGTTTATAATTATAATTCTGTAGCCATGGCTATTGTATGGGATTGTATGGGTGGTACCTTTCCCAGCCCCTTTTATTTACCCAACAATATCCCGGGAGAAGAAAATTTCCCGGGACCTATCCTGGGATTCAGCTATCATGTGAAAATAACCCAGGTTCTAACCATTGTAATGTAACACCAATAAAACTTCGTATGGACGTTCAGCAATCGGCAGTTGTAAATATAGTATTAATTGAAGCCAACGTATCTGTCAACTGCTGCCTACGAAGTTAAAATCTATGTTTCAATTGTTTTGTCAATGTTTGTCGACAGCTAGGCATCATTTATTGCCTGGCAAGTCTATTAATTAGTTAACGTTTTGAGACTAGGGATGTCGATATGATGGAAAGGCATATTTTCGTTTGTGTTTTGTATATAGCAATAAAAACATCAAAAGATTTTTCTCTAAGGGTTAAACCGGCAAACACTCACGCCTCGTCGCTGATACAACTGTTGCTATAACCAAAATGAAACGAAAGAACGAATTTTTAATGTTGACACACGAAAGAAGATGAAAAATGAAAGCCGACCGATCAAAATTTTGCTTTGAATTGCCATGCGGTAACATCAAAGAGTGTCATTTTACAATACAATTTTCTTTTCTGTTGTTCACTAAAACATTTAACGAATAGTTGATAGTAAGAAAGTAAATGAATGAAAGAATATAAGAGTAACATTTATAGACATTGACGCGCAAAGCAAAATCTTCAAAAGAAGATTAAAAGTAAAATTTGTCCTTCAACTCACCGACCCTGTTGGTAAGTGACGTTTGTGCTGCTGTGTCTGAAATGAATCTGGGTTGGGGGGGGGGTCATAAATAAAAATCGCGTTAATGATAAGGGAGCGATTACTTTCTTGCTATATTATTATTTTATGAAGGAAAGGCACATATGAGATATAAAACCCATAGTGCCAATATCGGTCCGACTATCGGTCGCTCCCTACAAAAATCGGCCGATCCGATATTAACCGATAGTGCCAATATCGGTCCGATACCGATCCGATTATCGGTCGCTCCCTAGTAATTACCGGTTAAGTATTCATCGGTGAATTACGTGGCGGCCACGACCCTGGGTGCACTCCGTGAAAACTGTGTTCTGTAGTGGCCTGCGTTACTGTTTGCTGAAGTGGCCAACCCTATTGTTTGCTGAAGAGGCATACCTTGCCGTTTGCTGAAGTGGCCAACCCTATTGTTTGCTGAAGAGGCATACCTTGCCGTTTGCTGAAGAGGCCAACCTTGCTGTTTGCTGAGGAGGCCAACCCTACTGTTGCTGAAGAGACCAACCTTGCTGTTTGCTGAGGAGGCCAACCTTGCTGTTTGCTGAAGAGGCCAACCTTGCTGTTTGCTGAGGAGGCCAACCTTGCTGTTTGCTGAGGAGGCCAACCCTACTGTTGCTGAAGTGGCCAACTTTATTGTTTAAAGTGGCCAGAGTTGCTGTGTACTGACGGGGCCGACGTTACCGTGTGGCTGGGAATCACCTCCTCATCGTCAGAGGACCCCCACCATAGGATCACCGAGGATCAACCAAGGATCATCGAACATCTCGGACAGGGATCACCAAGGATCAACCCGCGTGTTAGTCAACCCCACTATCGGAGAACATCGAACATCGCGGACCGGGATCACCGAGGATCAACCATCGAAGTCAAGGAACAGAATTTACTATTGTGTATTTCTTTATATGTAAGTTGGCATATATTTTTATATGTTTATTATTAGAATATTGTATTATTGAAATCTGGTGTAATTATTTGTTTGTTGTTCTTGGTGGAATTCTGTATTTAATACAGTAGAGGTTAAAATAGGGTCCACCCTGAGCAGCCAAAACATTTAATTTGCTGGTTTTTGAAAAAGTATATTGTATTTATTTAGTTATTACTTGTATGTTGATGACATTATAGAATATTTTTGTATGGTATATAGTATCAAACATTTTCATTTAGTAGTTATAATTGGTTTTGGTTACTGCCATGTCATCAATTTTAAAAATTATTGAAGATAGTAAGGCACTTGGCCTTACAGGCAAAGAGTTACAAACCTGGGTATCTGTAGAGAGAGGGTGGAAAAGAAAGAGATGGAAGAAAAACAGAGAGAGAGGGAAGAAAAACAGAGAGAGAGGGAAGAAAAACAGAAAGAGAGGGAAGAAAGAAAGGAAAAGGAAAAGAAAGAGATGGAAGAAAAACAGAGAGAGAGAGAAGAAAGGCTGGAAAAAGAACAGAAAGAGAGGGATGAAAGAGTCGTAGTTCGGGACGCTAGAATGCAAGCAATCATGAAGGAAAGAAGGCGCCTGGAGCTTGAGAGGAGCAGAATGTCAGCTACCCCTGGAGTCAGTGTTGAGGGCGATAAAATGACCCCACCCTCCAAGCTAGGTAATTTTACTGGTGAGTTTTTTTCAAACAAATTTATGGAGGGACAAAAAGAAGATGAAGAGAAGAAAAAATCGACAGTGTCAATAGACAATGACAAACTGATGGAAGGATTTAATGAAGTTGAGAGGATAAGTGAGGAACATAGGTACAATGTTACTGGCATAATGCAGGCTGAGGATGATAAACATGATAGAGATAGCATACGTGAAGAAAATGAGAAATTAAAATTGGAAAATAAACATCTCAAGTCAGAGAAGGAAAAAATACAGGCAGAACTGAATAAATTGATTTTAGACAGGGAAAATGACTTACGTACTAAATCAAAGACTTGCACTAATTTGGAAGACCTACCACTTAGGGTAGAAGCAATAGAGAGGATTGTAAATAAACTTGTTAAGAAAATAGAATCAGGCGATGTGATTACAGCTTCTCAAACAAAGATTAATGGAAGTTTGAAGGATAAAATTAACAGATTGGATAAAGTAGAATCGTCAGTTGGGGATAAAGACGCCAATTATATCAAAGTAGCCAAGAGAACCATACCCAGAAATAGAGATGGTAAATTAATTAATCAAGATAATAAGGCAAGCAAACACGTAAATAAAGAAATCCAACATAAATCATGTGCTACAGGTATAATTGTAAAACACTCGGTTCCATTTACCACTGAATGTCATAGAGGGGAACTTAAATCAATGAATAACCAAACCTCAAGAATTATAATACTGAAAGAAAGAAAGAACCCTAACTCTTATTGTCAAAGAGACAAAAACTACATTGTACCCAGTGAAAGTCAAAAGAAACAAAGAAGGTATTATGATGTACAAATCAAGAAATCTAGACGTAATGGTGATCAAACCAGAGAAACAAATAGATGGACGTATGGAAAAGAAAATAAAAGAAATGAAAACCATGAATGGAAGGACCCACCTATTGGTCGATACAACCATTTTAACAGAGTTAGATGTCAAACTTATAATAATTGCAGTAGATATCCCCAAAAAAATCCCTATGTTAGACATGTAGTAAATGTTAATGAGCCAGAATTTATCTCTCATTACCATTGTTCATGTAGTACATGTTTGTTGAGATGTTGCCAGAATGACTGTAAGATTTATAATCAGGGTGGAAGAGCGAACTATGGTTTCATTCCAACCAAGGAGAGAAATATTAATGGGAATTGGAGAGATTTTAATATTTTTTCTTGACCAAACTATGTCCTGGCAGTAGGAAATTTGGTTCACCATAATGTGTATGTTTACATGTATATTATGTTCATATGATGACATGTTTGCATGTATATGTTTATATGATGACATAATGATATTTAAAAATAATTGATGATTATAATAAAAAAAAAAGAGAAGTCACTTGAAAAAAAAAATGAAAAATAACTAGTGACATAAAAAAATGGTCACCTAAAAGAAAAAATAATAGAAAAGAAAAGATATACAAGTGACATGAAAGAAAAAAAAATTAACAAGTCACATAGAAAAAAATATAATAAAATAATAAATATCAGTGACGAAAAGAGAAAAAAAAATGAAAATGATGAGAAATTTTAATTTAACTCAATATGTTTATACATATATGATTGATGATATTTATTATAGTGTTTGCATGTATTGATTTATAATTCCATGCAATATTGATTTGATTAATCATTGTAAATTTAAATTTATTTGGTTGTTATGATGATTTGGATATGTTCTATGACTGAACTTTGTTTCACGTGGCTTACTTTTGTCGGCATTAGTATTGGGTTTTACATGATTACATCATGCTTAGGTAGAGGGGAGGAATGTGGAGAAATAGTATAGCCTAAGCTTGATGACGCAATTCGGTAGGCTCCGCCCACCGCAGTATCTATGGCGTCATTCCGCCATCTTGAGTGTAAATATTGGGAACTTTAGTGTATACGTCATTTGGTACAAATGACGTATATTAAACCGACAGTTGGGAGCACATGGTTTGTTTTATAATCAGTCGAGCTCTGTGCATCATAGGATGCGGATGCATGTATTACTAGAGTCTAGCTTTGGGCATCTATGTAGATGGATGCATATTTACAGTTTGCTTTTGTACTCCTCCTGATTTCACCTTTATGTCAGTTCATGTTCAAGAATTAAATGATTGTTTGATGTTACTTCACTGGAGTTAACTTCGTGATTTGTGTTGTCTGATTTATTACACCTTTTACAAGTATCTTCATTATAAGGACCCGTAACAATGGCAATGGTCTATAACCCCCTGACCGAGCAAGGGTACCAGTCCGTAGATCAAATGATACTGGCCGTCCATAAACATTCAATTATTTCATTATTATTTACATTGGTGTATATCTCTGAGAGGGCTGCTCGACATTCCATGGACTCAATGTTATTATGGAATAAGAAGCTGTAAGCAGCACTGGCATTGTAAATGAAAATGAATAAAATATAAATACATAATGTCTCCACCCCCCCCCCCCCCCCCACAAACTGTGCGTTAAATATATTTAAATATAAACAATTAAAATAAGCCTGTTCCCTTCTGGACACCTGACGTGTTAGCGCATTTTTTGTTATGTATCAGTACGTATGTTAGCTTGCAGTAAATATTTATGTAGTTTGTGGTCACTGAAATATGACTCTCAATTGAAAAAATTCTAAATTGTAGTGATTTAATCGTCCGAAAACTTCGTCATTTGTTGCATATCTCTGATACTTTAAATTAAACTCAGAACCCAAGCTTACTATTTCATCTGACGAGTTTCTTAATAAATAAAATTAAATATGTATGGCGAATTGATCACAATCGTGTCTAAATCAACGGAAACTACTGGTGCTAAAAATAGTACACAGTAACGGAATTCGGCACCAATTTTAGACCACTTTCCGAAAAGATATACTCTGATACTTTCAATATAGCTCACAGCACAATGACAATCCAATATTCTTACAATTTCATTATGATTTGACGAGTTTCTTAAGTATTTTTCGAAAAAAAAATTATTGTGGCTGAAGAAAGAATACTCTACTGCGCAGAACACGTGTGACGTCAATCTTGGTGAAACTACGCGCTCAGTCGTGCTGCAGAATTTCGCACAAAATAAATGGGTTATTGAACGAATAAGGTGAAAAATGGGGCTATGATAATGACATAATTATTAATATATCTTATATAGTAAAAATTGGTAAAAACACTGATGTCCAGCCCTCAGAAGTCCGATTGCAAAATGGACTTTTGATGCACACATGGCAGGTCAAGACCTACAAAATGGTATATACATCATAGATCTAGGACTTATGGTTGCTGAGATCTCGGGTGATGACGGATAGACAAATTGGGGACAATGGCGGATTTTTTCTTGAAAATGCGCTAAAAAGTTATAAAGTTATCACAGGTCCAATCCAGAGACTTTAATGAATAGGCTAAGTTTTTCTCTAAAATATATTTAGAGAGAGGATGAAGGCTATTACCACTGACTCCTGATGTTGAACCAATAAATGCATTTATACCTCTTTTTGCTTGTTCTTATGCAATTTTATGAGCTCTGGGCTGGCAAATGCACCAGCTATCGTAAACATGTTGATGGTCAAGTTATTTTACCCATAGACATGATACTAATTTGTATGTTTCACAGAGTTTGAGATAAAAATATTCATAGTCGACAAACTAATTCTGTTTTAAAGCGGCCTAGTTGACCGTCGGACAAATTAAGGGAGATATATGACTAACGGAAGTACAAACAAAATCATCTGGTTTGATGTTTTTCAAAAGGCACTGGAATCAATTAAAACCACCTTCGCTCAATCTCCCATATCAAATTTACCTTAAATAAGTTGAAAATAATTCTTTATGGCCACATATGTCTCGGTTGAGGTGTTTGGTTGAACCTTATTTCAAAGCCATCTTTAGTTGTCAGATTTTGTTCATATAAATTATATGAAAGTATTAAATGTTGTTCATTTTCCTTTCAACTTAAGTCGACTTATTATATTAACGTTGTTTATGGTTGCTGGCACTTCTTCTAAGAAACAAGTATTTTAACAAAGCTGTCCAATGATGCAAAAGCTCCAACTATTTTGATAGATTTATCTACCTCCCTTTCCTAACATCAGCTCAGTTGATTAAATCTTTAAAAATCTGAATAAGATCGATATAATCAAACCGTACACTGAAAAAGATCGATATAATCTAACAGTACACTGAATAAGATCGATATAATCTAACAGTACACTGAATAAGATCGATATCATCTAACAGTACACTGAATAAGATCAACATGATCTTCAGGCCCGACCCTAAGAGTAAGTTTTGACCAATTTGAGCTGTATACCACCAAATCATCCAGAAACATACCGTCAATAGATTCACTCAGCATACCATCAATAGATTCACACAACAAACGGTCATTACACCATATGATAAATACAGCCTGCTGTTAACATAAATAGTGAATCTAATTATCAAATATTATTTTTAAATTATCATTTACAATTATCAAATTCATCCATTAAAGTTCAGTAAAACTCAATCAAGCTCTATTCAGCATAACCAGAATTGAATCATTTTATTTAATAAGCCTAACTTCTTATCTGATTTCATTTTTTAAAATACAGTGGTACATCGAGATACGAGTTTAATTCGTTCCGTAACGTTGCTCATACGTCAATTGGCTCGTATCTAAAAGCCATTTTTCCTATTTAAATGAATTGAAATGCCATTAATCCGTTCCAGCCCCCAAATTGCCACCCAGTTGTTTTTGTTACGTGATTAAGAAAAATGTATTTATAAATTACAAATCTTGTATAAAAACAAAATAAAAAAGAATGTAAATAAATAAACTGGTTTTATTAAGTGTAATTTTCTTGGAAATTAGCAGCCAACTTGATCTTACGAAAGATGCTGGCGGAGGTGAAGGGTGGAGGAGATAGGCGGAGGAACTTAGAAATTATTGTAACGTTCTTAGCTAGTATTATACTCTTTATCGACTCCTTCTGTTTAATTCACATTATATATCGCTGAAATATTACGCCTCGCATAGTCAGTCACTCACACACCTTGCTCGTGTTTTTCTACGATTTCCCGCTTCTTCTGAGCACTGACCTTTACACTTTCTTTTTTCGGACCCATGGTTATAATATGAAATGTGACAAAGTACTATAAATGATCATAAAGCACAACTTATCAAAGATACTTCAACAGCGAGGCAATTAGCACACTTACTGGGGCGCGGGAAAATGCAAAGACGTACGATGCCAGTAAACTGAATCGTGTGCAGCCAGCCGACCCGCTCGTGTGTCAAATTTTTCTCGTATTTCAAAGCAAAACATCCCTCGCTCGACGGCTCGTATATAAAAAATCTCGTATGTCAGGGCACTCGTATGTCCAGGTACCACTGAATTTTATTGGTGAAGTTATCGTACACTTCAGTCACGCCATCTTACAGTACTCAACATTAAGAGACTAATTTCACAATAGCACTCTTATCTCACATTTTTCAATAAAATGGTAAAATATTACATTTAAAAATATTATATTAAAACTAATCACAGAAATTATAAATAAAATGGCTTATTTGTTGCCCAGTGTCTGAATTTCGAGCTTTACTCGGTGACTTACATTTCTTAACTGGGCGATTGAAATGTCACCTAGTTATGTAGTAAAAAAATGCTCTGAATATTGTTACTGAAACAAATAAAGAAGCAAACGAAGTAGTAATATAATGTATGGTACAAACACATTTTAAATGTTTTACCGTAGAATGACAAAGTAACTTATAAAGGGAAATAAATAAAATCTTAAATTAACTCTATCAACCTGTTTGTGTTTTTTAAATTTTGACTTTTAGTATTCAATAAATTAGCTGGGTATTAAAAAATGTTTGATCCGTTCCTTTTAGATGCTCTTTTAAGACTAACTAAGCACATTAATTACCATTTTTGTTTTGATTTAAATTGACTTAATTAAAAACAGTTTTACCTACCTGGTAGATATTTACTTACGTGCTAATTTCACAATATGATGCTGTCTCCTTTCATTACTGTAATTCGCCAATGAAATACGTCTTATTTTTGGACACCTTGCTTGGCGAGGTTTATCTTGACACAGCCTAGTTATAGTAACGAGCGTTCATGGCTGTCGACTGGTTCATTTGAACATGTGACATAAATTCTCCAAAAAAAAAAAGAGGTTGCAATATATGTACTATTTAGTTAATTTATTCGGTCATAATTTTATCTTTAAAATAAATCTACCAACTCGGATGCATGGCAGGCCCGTAGCCAGGTCAAAGTAAGCAGGGAGGCATCAATACCCAGCAAGGGGGCACCTTTACTTTTTTTTTATTTTTTCCTCTTTTTCTTCTTTTTTAAGTGGGGGGAGCACGGCCCCAGAGTGCCCCCTGGCTATGGGCAGCCCCGCTAGGTGTGGAGTGCCCCCTGCTTAAAAAAGAAGAAAAAGGAAAAAAATAAAGAAAAAGTAACTAAAATGAGAAGGCGCCCCCTTGCTGGGTATTGGTGCCCCCCTGCTTACTTTGACCTGACTACGGGCCTGGCCACGGGGCTGATGCATGGACTCATTAAAAAAACTTTTAATTTGTATTGGTTGGGTCTGTAGTAGATTTCGTTTATAGTTTTAAACGGAATTTTTGTAAAGTGGAATTTTTTAAACTAGCGATATATCTTTATACGTTACTTCCATTATACCACATTTAGTAATCACAATGTTTTTATTGAAAAATAGACGAGTCACATAATGATTCAGTTCAATAGGTCAAAGTTACAAACTAGACGAGTCATATAATGATTCAGTTCAATAGGTCAAATTTATAAACCCGGAAAAAATCTGAGTAAAAAAAAAGGATAGTTACATCATATCTAGTGCCCAAGTATCTCACAACATACACAGCACAAAAGAAAGGCTAGATTTGTAAAAATAACTTGGCTTTCAATGTTTTGTTTTAGTCTAGTATCAAGTGAACTTATTTCTAATAATCTTCATCAGAACTCGGAATTTCATAGCAAATAATATTTTTCAATTTGTTTGTAAATTAAATTCTTAAGCGATTGAAGCCATATTGCACGTACTCTAAGAACTATTCATCAATAAATATTTGTTTTAAATAACCATATTTCTGACCTTAGGTTATTCAAGATTAGAATGCCTTAAAAATCATACTTTTATTCCTTTTAAGTAATTATAAGCGCACTTAAGAGATAGATATTTCTGACAATTAATTTTCATATTTTCTGTTAATGAGTTCACAAAAGTTACAAAAAGGTTTCCTGATTGATGTACGCCATAACACCCTCCTTACCGGCGCAAATGAAAATGAGCCTCAGTTGTAATTCTAAAAAAAAAATCTCACTCCACCCCCACCCCCTCCTTGTTGACTATAAATGACCAAAGACAACTTCAGTCGCAGCCGTCTGTCATTATTTGAATGTATCACAACAAAAACATTCACCACCGACAGAGACTGAGTATACTGCAGCGGCTCTCAATCATATTCGTGAAGGTGAATGGTGCGAACGTATGTCCGAGAGTATCCCTCACTCGTCAATTCGTAAATAAGTGAAGTTATTTTCATAATGAAATATGCTGGCATTTCTAATGTGAGATTTGGTCACGTGGTTTGGTGATGAGCCATTCAGAAAACTGGAGACCTTTTTTCAAACTCCTGTTTGTTTACAACAAATATTGTATGTATTTGCGTACCCCTGATTTAGTGGCGTAGCCAGCTTAACTCGGGGAACAATACCTTTTTAGCCCCCCCCCCATTCGAAAATGCAAAATATACCATTTGGCGCATCTTTGTGAGTAGCGCCCGGGGCATGATGCCCCCTTGCCCCCCCTCACTACGCCACTGCTCTGATTAACATTTCCCCGTAACCCTTGGGATACGTTTACCACCAGTTGAGAACTTCGGGTAAAGAGTAACTATAGTCATTTCAAATAAAATGAGTTAGATTGTACAATGTGCATAACTATAGTCATTTCAAATAAAATGAGTTAGATTGTACAATGTGCATAACTATAGACATTTCAAATAAAATGAGTTAGATTGTACAATGTGCATAACTATAGTCATTTCAATAAAATGAGTTAGATTGTACAATGTGCATAACTATAGACATTTCAAATAAAATGAGTTAGATTGTACAATGTGCATAACTATAGTCATTTCAATAAAATGAGTTAGATTGTACAATGTGCATAACTATAGTCATTTCAATAAAATGAGTTAGATTGTACAATGTGCATCTATGAGTACTCAGCATATTTTCATAATTTATTATTTGTGTTACTGTTTTTTTAATCTGTCATTAAAACATTAAAACACTGCATGACAGTATCTATTTATCATTTTATTCAAGTTAGATCACATGACACTTAAATAGAACGTAGCATACAGTTCTTAATTTTAACCTGCATACAAATTTTGACTTCGTTTTAATGTTTTTCATCAGATGACTGTTTTTGTTTTGAATAATTTTTGAATCAACTCAAAAAACTATACGACCATTGTTTCCATTAAGTATAAGAGACGATTGGTACGAGGCCCACTGGGAGGAAATGGAACCCGTTACCGAGGTAAAAAGAAAAGCCCCACTGGCCTACAAGGCCAGGCCCAGTCCCAACACACTAAAAGCCCTACGGACAGCCAGGAGCAAAGCCCAGCAGACCGCCCGCAGATGCGCCAACTCCTACTGGTTGAACCTCTGTAGCAGCATCCAGGCAGCTTCCGATACAGGAAACGCAAGAGGGATGTACGAGGGCATCAAAAAGGCAATAGGCCCAACTCCCTCCAAAACCGCCCCCCTTATATCCAAAACAGGAGAGGTCATCAAGGACCAGGAAAAACAGATGCAGAGGTGGACCGAACACTACCTGGAGCTATACGCAACCCAGAACACTGTGACTGATGCCGCTCTTGGCGCTATCCCAGATCTGCCTGTCATGGAGGAGCTAGACACCACACCCACCGTGGATAAACTAAGCAAAGCCATCGACTGCCTTGCAAACGGAAAGGCACCCGGTAGCGATGGAATCCCACCAGAAGTTCTGAAGAGCGGAAAACCAACACTGCTAAAGCCATTGCACGACCTCCTAAGTCAATGTTGAGAACAGGGCTATATCCCCCAAAACATGAGGGATGCCAAAATTATCACACTATACAAGAACAAAGGGGACCGGAGCGACTGTAATAACTACCGGGGCATCTCCCTCCTCAGCATCGTCGGCAAAGCTTTCGCCCGCGTCGCTCTAAACCGCATGCAGGCCCTCGCCTCCCGAGCCTACCCAGAATCACAGTGTGGCCTCAGGGCTGGCCGATCAACAGTGGACATGATCTTCTCACTACGTCAACTTCAAGAGAAGTGTCAGGAACAGCAGGTGCCACTCTACATCGCTTTCGTCGACCTCACAAAGGCGTTTGATCTAGTAAGTCGAAGTGGACTCTTCAGCTTGCTGCAAAAGATTGGCTGCCCCTCACACCTGCTTGCAGTGGTCATGTCCTTCCACGACAACATGCATAGCACGGTTTGCTACAACGGCGCAATCTCCGAGGCCTTCCCAGTCAGCAGCGGTGTAAAACAGGGCTGCGTCCTTGCACCTACACTCTTCGGCATTTTCTTCTCCATGCTCCTCCAATACGCCTTCAAGGATTGCAGAGAGAGTGTTTACATCTATACAAGGTCCGATGGCAAGCTCTATAACATAGCCCGCTTCCGTGCAAAGACCAAAGTCACAAAGGTCCTAATTCGCGAGCTGCTTTTTGCTGATGAAGCAGCCTTGACATCACACACTGAAGACGGACTGCAGCAGCTTGTCACCCGCCTCTCCCATGCATGTAAGGAGTTTGGACTGACTATCAGCCTGAAAAAGACGCATGTCATGGCACAGGGTACAGATACACCCCCAAGCATTGACATCGATGGGCACACCCTAGAGGTCGTCGAGAACTTCACTTACCTCGGGTCCACCATCTCCAGCTTGCTATCCATAGACCCGGAGATCGATTGCAGAATCGCTAGGGCAGCCACAGTCATGGCGAGACTAAAGCAACGTGTGTGGGAAAACCCCAGCCTCACCGAAAATACCAGATTGCGCGTCTACCAGGCCTGCATACTTAGTACCCTCCTCTATGGATGCGAGACGTGGACCACTTTCGCGAGGCACGAAAGAAAGCTAAACAATTTCCACATGAGGTGCCTGCGACGTATACTGCAGATAAAGTGGCAAGACAAGATCCCCAACACTGGGGTGCTGGAGAGGGCCAACATGAGCAGCTTGTTTGCAGTTCTCAGCAGAGACGCCTCAGATGACTCGGTCATGTCAAAAGAAAGGACGCAGGCCGCATCCCGAAGGACCTACTCTATGGCGAGTTAGTTATCGGCCAGAGGAAAACAGGGCGACCTAAAATGCGCTACAAAGACACCTGCGAAAAGGATATGAAAGAGTGCTCCATTAACCCCAACTCCTGGGAGAGCCAAGCAGCCGACCGCCAGTCCTGGAGGCTCGCTGTCCGGCAGGGTTCATTGCGCGCAGAGACTGAGCGACAGGATAATGCTGCCCTGAAAAGAACAAGACGGAAGCGGAAAAAAGAACAGCTACAACAACAACTACAACAACCAACTATCTTCAAGTGTGACAAGTGCGGCAGGGATTGCCACTCCCGAGTCGGACTGCACAGCAATTCCCGGCGGTGTTTTGTAGACTCAACTTAGCTACACCATCGTCTCTCGAGACGGACGGATGCCGACGACGAATTGGGTTTACATTGATTGAAATGTAGTCCTAATGTAATATAATGGGTTTACATTGATTGAAATGTATTCCTAATGTAATATAATGGGTTTATGTTGATTGAAATGAAGTCCTAATGTAATATAAAGGGCTTACATTGATTGAAATGTAGTCCTAATGTGACTTCTAAAGTTCTAAAACCCCATTCTGATCTTTGATGAATTTTATGCTTTTTTCCGCACATTTGACTAGGTTGAAAAAAAATTCCCTTTGCCCTAAAGGGCCATCGGGGCAGATGAAGTGTACAATATATTTGTTTCAGAAACTTAGGAATATAATGGGATTGTGTGTTTAGCACAACGACCAGCTGCCTTTAAATCACCAACTTAAGCCAAGTACCCATTTAAAACTGGATGGATTTGTGGGACCAATTTTCGCTAGGACCTGAAAAAATTTTTTCTTAGTTCTCACTTAGGATACAACTTTTGACAGTCGAACTTCAACAACACCCGACCATATGTCCCACCTATTTGACCAGGTATAGAAGTGGAAATTCTGTTAAAAGCCACTTTGAATCTTGACAAGCTGACTAATATATTCAGTGTAAATTCTTATCCCATCTGATGTTTTTTGGGCCTCGACAGGTACTTATACTTACAGCCCCAACATAAACATGACATTCTCTGCCTAGTGCCCCTCAGGGCCCATAAAAAGACTAAAATGGAGTTAATAAAATTTCGATGAAACCAAAGACATGTGATGTACAGATTTGATAGGCTTATCCATAGATCTTGTATATCTATGGGCTTATCCAATGAAAACGTTATGAAGTAAAACATTAATTTTTAGCTCATTTGTGAAATATGTCAAGAAGTTTTGTGTGATCGGTTTGTTTTGTTTTTCCTATGAGTTTATTGCAAATTGTTTATTTACATTTAGGACATGATAGATTTTTTTAGTGGATATTTTACTAATTATATATTTTTTAATTAAATATTAGATTAATTAGGTATACATTAGGGCATATTTTAGATTTTAGGGCATATTTTAGATTATTTTTTAGGGAATAAATGCATGCATATTTCAATCTTTCTTAGGTCATAGATATCCGAGGTAATATATTCCATGTATTCACTTGTATTGTCCAGTATATTGTATACACCCACGCTTTTAATTTTTGTAATGATAATTTATATAAATATTTTAAATATCCAAGGCAGGGAGGTCACTGAACTGCGGGCCAGGGTCCATTTTACCCAGCCCGTCCACGGCACTTGAATTAGCTGATAAAACTTAAGTAAACTAGCGGCGTGATACTAACAAAAAACTAATATTATGTTTGGAATACTAGGAGATCTTCGCTTATTATATTTTATTAATTTTATATTTCTTTAATAAGTTACAATTTATTAACACTGTCAAGGTGATTCTTTGTTGGGTTTCATCAGAATAACCTGGTTGTAACTTGAAGTGAGTCAAACTGGTGTTCTGGAAATGTCGGTTGGGCCACAAGTATACCGGACATTGCACATGGATATCTTATTAAAATTGGGAAAAGGAGAAAGAAAAACTATGAGAGGGCGGGGGGGGGTGTTAGAAAAAAATGATGTTGAGTGTAAAAAGATATAAATAGGAACTGGTGAGTACTTGTGTGGGTGACTTACACCGTGCCAGCTGACGTTGGGTCGGGAAAGTGTATTAGTTTAGTTTCACACCAGCTTGGTTAGGATAGAGAGAGAGAGAGAGAGAAAGAGAGAGAGAGAGGGAGAGAAAGAGAGAGATAGAGAGATAGAAAGAGAGAGAGAGGAGAGAGAGACTTTCTTTCGTGGGTGGTGGGGTGAGGGGTGATTATTATCGGTAGTTAAGATTTTCACAGAGAAAGTAATACTGAAAAGAGCTAGGGGTATGACTAAAACTTGTCGAATGTCCAGTATGACTTGTCCAGTGTGAGTTGGGATATATTTAGGAACCGACATTTTGGAATGTACAAGATGTTTAGCCTACTCGGTGAGATAATAATTAAGTTTGTATTGGAACTCTCTAGTTAAGAAGGCATCCTCTTCTCAATGATTCAAAGTTCACGAAATAAATTGTCACAGTAAAGTGTAAGTTAAGACTTGAGGCTGTAGATATTTAAGATTTATAAATAACTGATATCCAGCAAATTTTTAGTCACACTTTGTTTAATATGTGAGAAAGAAGGAGAAATACATATGAGTGCTAGATAGCAAAAGCGAGTTGTGTGTGGTAGATCATAGACTTGTGGCTACAAAGAAATGTAGACATTCATCTCAAAGTATTTTAATTCCTGCACAATTTGAACGTAGTACCAGCAGGAGCTGGTATTGTGAACTTATTAACAGAAGGTCTGTAACTGTCTGTTGTACTTATGGCTCGTTGTCTGTGGTATGAGAGATGAAGCCCTGGTAGATATGACAACATTTGTATCCGCGGTTTACTCTTTGACGGACAAGAAATGACACACCAATACAAATATACAGTACAATATACAACATACTACAGTCACACTACAATACAAATATACAGTACAATATACAACCTACTACAGTCACACACCAATACAAATATACAGTACAATATACAACATACTACAGTCACACTACAATACAAATATACAGTACAATATACAACCTACTACAGTCACACACCAATACAAATATACAGTACAATATACAACCTACTACAGTCACACACCATTACAAATATACAGTACAATATACAACCTACTACAGTCACACTACAATACAAATATACAGTACAATATACAACCTATTACAGTCACACACCAATACAAATATACAGTACAATATACAACCTACTACAGTCACACACCAATACAAATATACAGTACAATATACAACCTACTACAGTCACACACCAATACAAATATACAGTACAATAGAAACCTACTACAGTCACACACCAATACAAATATACAACCTACTACAGTCACACACCAATACAAATATATAACCTACTACAGTCACACACCAATACAAATATACAGTACAATATACAACCTACTACAGTCACACACCAATACAAATATACAGTACAATATACAACCTACTACTGTCACACACCAATACAAATATACAGTACAAAATACAACCTACTACTGTCACACACCAATACAAATATACAGTACAATATACAACATACTACAGTCACACACCAATACAAATATACAGTACAATATACAACCTACTACAGTCACACACCAATACAAATATACAGTACAATATACAACATACTACAGTCACACACCAATACAAATATACAGTACAATATACAACATACTACAGTCACACACCAATACAAATATACAGTACAATATACAACCTACTACAGTCACACACCAATACAAATATACAGTACAATATACAACATACTACAGTCACACACCAATACAAATATACAGCACAATATACAACATACTACAGTCACACACCAATACAAATATACAGTACAATATACAACCTACTACAGTCACACACCAATACAAATATACAGTACAATATACAACCTACTACAGTCACACACCAATACAAATATACAGTACAATATACAACCTACTACAGTCACACACCAATACAAATACGCAGTACAATATAAACCTACTACAGTCACACACCAATACAAATATACAGTACAATATACAACCTACTACTGTCACACACCAATACAAATATACAGTACAATATACAACCTACTACTGTCACACACCAATACAAATATACAGTACAATATACAACATACTACAGTCACACACCAATACAAATATACAGTACAATATACAACCTACTACAGTAACACACCAATACAAATATACAGTACAATATACAACATACTACAGTCACACACCAATACAAATATACAGTACAATATACAACATACTACAGTCACACACCAATACAAATATACAGTACAATATAAACCTACTACAGTCACACACCAATACAAATATACAGTACAATATGCAACCTACTACAGTCGCACTCCAATACAAATATACAGTACAATATGCAACCTACTACAGTCGCACTCCAATACAAATATACAGTACAATATGCAACCTACTACAGTCGCACACCAATACAAATATACAGTACAATATGCAACCTACTACAGTCACACACCAAAACAAATATACAGTACAATATATACAAACTACCACAGTCACACACCAATACAAATATACAGTACAATATACAACCTACTACTGTCACACACCAATACAAATATACAGTACAATATACAACCTACTACAGTCACACACCAATACAAATATACAGTACAATATACAACCTACTACAGTCACACACCAATACAAATATACAGTACAATATACAACCTACTACAGTCACACACCGATACAAATACACAGTACAATATAAACCTACTACAGTCACACACCAATACAAATATACAGTACAATATACAACCTACTACAGTCACACACCAATACAAATATACAGTACAATATACAACCTACTACAGTCACACACCAATACAAATACACAGTACAATATAAACCTACTACAGTCACACACCAATACAAATATACAGTACAATATGCAACCTACTACAGTCGCACTCCAATACAAATATACAGTACAATATGCAACCTACTACAGTCGCACTCCAATACAAATATACAGTACAATATGCAACCTACTACAGTCGCACACCAATACAAATATACAGTACAATATGCAACCTACTACAGTCACACACCAAAACAAATATACAGTACAATATATACAAACTACCACAGTCACACACCAATACAAATATACAGTACAATATACAACCTACTACTGTCACACACCAATACAAATATACAGTACAATATACAACCTACTACAGTCACACACCAATACAAATATACAGTACAATATACAACCTACTACAGTCACACACCAATACAAATATACAGTACAATATACAACCTACTACAGTCACACACCAATACAAATACACAGTACAATATAAACCTACTACAGTCACACACCAATACAAATATACAGTACAATATGCAACCTACTACAGTCGCACTCCAATAAAAATATACAGTACAATATGCAACCTACTACAGTCACACACCAATACAAATACACAGTACAATATAAACCTACTACAGTCACACACCAATACAAATATACAGTACAATATGCCACCTACTACAGTCGCACACCAATACAAATATACAGTACAATATGCAACCTACTACAGTCGCACACCAATACAAATATACAGTACAATATGCAACCTACTACAGTCACACACCAATACAAATATACAGTACAATATACAACCTACTACAGTCACACACCAATACAAATATACAGTACAATATACAACCTACTACAGTCACACACCAATACAAATACACAGTACAATATAAACCTACTACAGTCACACACCAATACAAATATACAGTACAATATACAACCTACTACAGTCACACACCAATACAAATATACAGTACAATATAAACCTACTACAGTCACACACCAAAACAAATATACAGTATAATATATACAAACTACCACAGTCACACACCAATACAAATATACAGTACAATATACAACCTACTACAGTCACACACCAATACAAATACACAGTACAATATAAACCTACTACAGTCACACACCAATACAAATATACAGTACAATATACAACCTACCACAGTCACACACCAATACAAATATACAGTACAATATACAACCTACTACAGTCACACACCAATACAAATACACAGTACAATATAAACCTACTACAGTCACACACCAATACAAATATACAGTACAATATACAACCTACCACAGTCACACACCAAAACAAATATACAGTACAATATACAACCTACTACAGTCACACACCAATACAAATACACCGTACAATATAAACCTACTACAGTCACACACCAATACAAATATACAGTACAATATGCAACCTACTACAGTCGCACTCCAATACAAATATACAGTACAATATGCAACCTACTACAGTCGCACACCAATACAAATATACAGTACAATATGCAACCTACTACAGTCACACACCAATACAAATATACAGTACAATATACAACATACTACAGTCACACACCAATACAAATATACAGTACAATATACAACCTACTACAGTCACACACCAATACAAATATACAGTACAATATACAACATACTACAGTCACACACCAATACAAATATACAGCACAATATACAACATACTACAGTCACACACCAATACAAATATACAGTACAATATACAACCTACTACAGTCACACACCAATACAAATATACAGTACAATATACAACCTACTACAGTCACACACCAATACAAATATACAGTACAATATACAACCTACTACAGTCACACACCAATACAAATACACAGTACAATATAAACCTACTACAGTCACACACCAATACAAATATACAGTACAATATACAACCTACTACTGTCACACACCAATACAAATACACAGTACAATATAAACCTACTACAGTCACACACCAATACAAATATACAGTACAATATACAACATACTACAGTCACACACCAATACAAATATACAGTACAATATAAACCTACTACAGTCACACACCAATACAAATATACAGTACAATATGCAACCTACTACAGTCGCACTCCAATACAAATATACAGTACAATATGCAACCTACTACAGTCGCACACCAATACAAATATACAGTACAATATGCAACCTACTACAGTCACACACCAAAACAAATATACAGTACAATATATACAAACTACCACAGTCACACACCAATACAAATATACAGTACAATATACAACCTACTACTGTCACACACCAATACAAATATACAGTACAATATACAACCTACTACAGTCACACACCAATACAAATATACAGTACAATATACCACCTACTACAGTCACACACCAATACAAATATACAGTACAATATACAACCTACTACAGTCACACACCAATACAAATACACAGTACAATATAAACCTACTACAGTCACACACCAATACAAATATACAGTACAATATACAACCTACTACAGTCACACACCAATACAAATATACAGTACAATATACAACCTACTACAGTCACACACCAATACAAATACACAGTACAATATAAACCTACTACAGTCACACACCAATACAAATATACAGTACAATATGCAACCTACTACAGTCGCACTCCAATACAAATATACAGTACAATATGCAACCTACTACAGTCGCACTCCAATACAAATATACAGTACAATATGCAACCTACTACAGTCGCACACCAATACAAATATACAGTACAATATGCAACCTACTACAGTCACACACCAAAACAAATATACAGTACAATATATACAAACTACTACAGTCACACACCAATACAAATATACAGTACAATATACAACCTACTACTGTCACACACCAATACAAATATACAGTACAATATACAACCTACTACAGTCACACACCAATACAAATATACAGTACAATATACAACCTACTACAGTCACACACCAATACAAATATACAGTACAATATACAACCTACTACAGTCACACACCAATACAAATACACAGTACAATATAAACCTACTACAGTCACACACCAATACAAATATACAGTACAATATGCAACCTACTACAGTCGCACTCCAATAAAAATATACAGTACAATATGCAACCTACTACAGTCACACACCAATACAAATACACAGTACAATATAAACCTACTACAGTCACACACCAATACAAATATACAGTACAATATGCCACCTACTACAGTCGCACACCAATACAAATATACAGTACAATATGCAACCTACTACAGTCGCACACCAATACAAATATACAGTACAATATGCAACCTACTACAGTCACACACCAATACAAATATACAGTACAATATACAACCTACTACAGTCACACACCAATACAAATATACAGTACAATATACAACCTACTACAGTCACACACCAATACAAATACACAGTACAATATAAACCTACTACAGTCACACACCAATACAAATATACAGTACAATATACAACCTACTACAGTCACACACCAATACAAATACACAGTACAATATAAACCTACTACAGTCACACACCAATACAAATATACAGTACAATATACAACCTACTACAGTCGCACTCCAATAAAAATATACAGTACAATATGCAACCTACTACAGTCACACACCAATACAAATACACAGTACAATATAAACCTACTACAGTCACACACCAATACAAATATACAGTACAATATGCCACCTACTACAGTCGCACACCAATACAAATATACAGTACAATATGCAACCTACTACAGTCGCACACCAATACAAATATACAGTACAATATGCAACCTACTACAGTCACACACCAATACAAATATACAGTACAATATACAACCTACTATAGTCACACACCAATACAAATATACAGTACAATATACAACATACTACAGTCACACACCAATACAAATATACAGTACAATATACAACATACTACAGTCACACACCAATACAAATATACAGTACAATATACAACCTACTACAGTCACACACCAATACAAATATACAGTACAATATAAACCTACTACAGTCACACACCAATACAAATACACAGTACAATATAAACCTACTACAGTCACACACCAATACAAATATACAGTACAATATGCCACCTACTACAGTCGCACACCAATACAAATATACAGTACAATATGCAACCTACTACAGTCGCACACCAATACAAATATACAGTACAATATGCAACCTACTACAGTCACACACCAATACAAATATACAGTACAATATACAACCTACTATAGTCACACACCAATACAAATATACAGTACAATATACAACATACTACAGTCACACACCAATACAAATATACAGTACAATATACAACATACTACAGTCACACACCAATACAAATATACAGTACAATATGCAACCTACTACAGTCGCACTCCAATACAAATATACAGTACAATATGCAACCTACTACAGTCGCACACCAATACAAATATACAGTACAATATGCAACCTACTACAGTCACACACCAAAACAAATATACAGTATAATATATACAAACTACCACAGTCACACACCAATACAAATATACAGTACAATATACAACCTACTACTGTCACACACCAATACAAATATACAGTACAATATACAACCTACTACAGTCACACACCAATACAAATATACAGTACAATATACAACCTACTACAGTCACACACCAATACAAATATACAGTACAATATACAACCTACTACAGTCACACACCAATACAAATACACAGTACAATATAAACCTACTACAGTCACACACCAATACAAATATACAGTACAATATACAACCTACCACAGTCACACACCAATACAAATATACAGTACAATATACAACCTACTACAGTCACACACCAATACAAATACACAGTACAATATAAACCTACTACAGTCACACACCAATACAAATATACAGTACAATATGCAACCTACTACAGTCGCACTCCAATACAAATATACAGTACAATATGCAACCTACTACAGTCGCACACCAATACAAATATACAGTACAATATGCAACCTACTACAGTCACACACCAAAACAAATATACAGTACAATATATACAAACTACCACAGTCACACACCAATACAAATATACAGTACAATATACAACCTACTACTGTCACACACCAATACAAATATACAGTACAATATACAACCTACTACAGTCACACACCAATACAAATATACAGTACAATATACAACCTACTACAGTCACACACCAATACAAATATACAGTACAATATACAACCTACTACAGTCACACACCAATACAAATATACAGTACAATATGCAACCTAGTACGTACGCACACCAATACAAATATACAGTACAATATACAACCTACTACTGTCATACACCAATACAAATATACAGTACAATATACAACATACTACAGTCACACACCAATACAAATATACAGTACAATATACAAATCTGATAGTACTATGTTGGGCCTACAGTAAAAATAAAGCTACAGATGTAGGTTATGTGGGGCCCTTTAGAACAAGATACCCAGGACGCGCCATAAGCCCCACCCGTTGTTTGATCAACGAACGCCACTTAAACTAGCCGGCTTCTCAAAAATGGAAAGGATAGAAAAATATATTTCCTCAAATCTTTAGCAATACAAAATGCTTGATAAAAGTAAACAATACTAATTAAACATTAGCTCTTTGGTAAAATACTTGTAGATAACTTGGCAGAGAGCCAATTAGTTTCTACGTCTCGTTAATTAACTACATTATCGCCAACAAACGTATCTAAAAATAATAGTTCATATCCGCTACAATTTACCGTTAAACAAATGTTGTATCCGGGAAATTCCTGTTCCGACTGACCTATATAACAAATGAACCAACAAACTTCGGACGTTTATCTTCAACAGATTCTGACTCTGGAAAACATTTTTCAAAAAAGTCAAGTCGTATAAAGTAAGATAAATATTTTTTTTTAGAATGATCTAATACTAGTCAAATTGTTGTGAATGTATAAAAACCAAATAAATATGAACATTTATCATATTTAATTATTGCATTATGTGCTATTGATGAATGACAGCTGAAGATATTCGCCTACTGCTGCTCAAGGCTGTCTTGCAGTTGCGAGCCGAATGGACCATTGACCGAAAGGACATTAAAAATCGCGCCTCACGTCTCCAAAGCAATACATAAATGCGGTATAAAAATAAGCGTGTGAATTTATTATAGCCCCCCCTCCCATGTTTATGCCTGTGGACTGTAGCTTATTTGGGGAGGGCGACGGGCCACTCCGGGCTGCCCCCCCCCTCGTCCCCAGAGAACGGCGTTTTCACTATTTTGTTTGAGTGACAGGAATGTGAGGACATTTTCCGAGTGTCCGCTACGGGCGCCACTAAAGCTAATTACGCCACTGTGTGTGGGACTCCATGCAGAGGTTCATTACGAGAACACCCATGTGAGCCCAATCAAATTATTTTATTCAAATCAGTTCGTCTGTTTATTCTTTCAATGTACTTCCAATATGCGTTACACCAAACAATAACAAGCGATTTCAGTCGATAACAGCGGTCATCAAGGGAGGTCAAGCAATTGTCATCTGTCAGGATAGTAAACAAACAAGCCATAGTCAGCAGCGGTCTTACGGGTGGGGGGGGGGGGTGAGTGGCAGTACACGAGTATCTGTGAGAGCATCTTGTAACCGAGAGTATTCTTTTGTTACAGGTAGGAGACTTACGTATCTGTATCGCGCTCCATATTCTCCACAAGAGCTTGAGGGGGGGGGGGTAACCCAAATTAGCGCGGGAGCAATAGGTCAGGTCTGTTGAAGGCTAGACATATAGACTATATGATATCAGTATGTGGTACATATAGACTATATGACATTAGATTGTGGTACATATAGACTATATGACATTAGAATGTGGTACATATAGACTGTATGATATCAGAATGTGGTACATATAGACTATATGATATCAGAATGTGTTACTTAAGGCTTCTTTAGAATACGAATAAACCAACAACAGTGTAATCAGTTTGATACGAAGTAGGTAAATATTGTGTAATTTACTTTAGCCTGTAATTAATGTTCATTTTCTTACTAGTAAATGTCTTTTTTTTATTGTTTAGAATGGTTTACGTGAACAAGGAACATCTAAATGTAAGAAAATGTCAGGTAAGTACAGATAAGCCACACTTTAATTATGTATTTTATACGAGTAAAAAAACACATTATAAATATCATACATATAAGTATATTATATAAGGTTATGTCTAATGTCAGATAAGCAGGGCCAGCTTAGGCCGATTTGCTCCAAATTGGGCCCCGCGCCAGGCAGGGGTCCCGCAATTTACATTTTCCACATCACTTTCAGTCATGGGTCTTGTCCAAGACAAGACTCCCACCATGAGCAATGGAAAATGTTTCGAATAGTCCAGCACTAGACTGAGAGAATTTACTTTAAAATACTTTAGCGGTAAAAACGATAATATAACTGACTGTATTTCAGAAAGATGTATATTACTTTCATTAAACAGAGTTTGTAAAGTACGTCTCCAATTTCATGAAACCACGTACATGCGCCATTTTCATTTAGATCGTTTGCAAAAAAAAACACAACTCGAGATTGATCCGAGCAGCTTTGACCTATATTCATTTACCTAGGCTCCAGGCGCTCTGCGTTGTGGCATCATGTGCTACTGTTCTGCTTGGTGGCACTTTGTGCACTGTTCTGCATTGTGGCACCCTGTGCTACTATTCTGCATGGTGACACTCTGTGATACTGCTCCATATAGTGACACCCTGTGCTACTGCTCATTTTTTTTAAGTATGATCGGTTATAAAACCGACTTGACCGATTGGTGTCACCCGGTGCGGCCCGCACCCCCAAGTGACACCACTGTTGGACTCAATAGAAATCTTCCATTTTAAAGGAATCTCTTCCGCGCCACTCCGTGTGGAAGCCAATCTCGAGTACCAACTGATTTATTTGACAATTTATGAACCAATGACATTTGTATGAATACTACTTTTTGTATACTTTGTACAATTTTTTCAATGAACCGAGTTTGGTTAAACACTTCGTCCTCAATATTTGTGAAGTTTTAATTTTGTCATGTCGTATATTAAATTTCCCAATTCACAGAGTGACTATAACAAGCGCCTATAAAAGGGCTGTTTTTAAGTGCTTATATTTATATATCATAAATTAATATTATAATAAGAGTAGAGAGCCAAGTAAACAACCAGACTCTGTGTTTTAAAATAAAGGTAAACATAAAAAAGTTGAGTAGAAAAATTTAATATTTAAAGTAGGCCTACTTGTAGAGTTGTGGGTTATAGGTCAGTGGGTCAGTTGTACTCCCCTATCCCCAGGCATGGGGATCTGTATGTAAATAACCAACTACAGATATACATGTGATACATTGGACTGTAAATTTAAAGCCACCCAATTACCAGAGCTCAGACATAATAGCTGTTTAATATTATGAAACACCTAATAAGCCCCACCCCAGGGCTCGATTTACCGCCGGGGAATTCCCCCGGCACTGAGAACTGTCAGCCCCGGCTCTGCTTTAGCTAAAATATCCCAGCCGGGGATGAAATCATAGGCATTTATCCCCGGCTCTTCAGAAATTTGTGTTCATCCCCGGCACTGGTTTTTTCTTAAATCGAGCACAGCCCCACCCATCTAACGGTGTCGGGTATAAACATTAGAAAGTTTCAGTTTTATCTTCTCGCGCAACGCTGGGCACACTGTTAGAATTAGAGAAATTAAAAACAGATATTTTGAGTAAACAGCATGTTAAAAATACTTATCATAATTTACTTGGAAACAAATTAACCGTCATTACTTTCTAGTTTTATGTCATGGTAAAAAAATCATTGACCTTCACAAATTAACTTAATAAAAATCTAGAAATACATTTGCATGCCAAATATTAATATATACTAACATGCTTATAATTTTCTTTGTATAACATATAAATTGTATGCATTTGCACATACGTATTTTTATGCTAAGCATACAAGCGGAGCAGTGCTCGATTTAAGAAAAAACCAGTGCCGGGGCTGAAAAAACAATTCTGCAGAGCCGGGGATAAATGTCTATGGTTTAACCCCGGCGGGATGAAATTAGCTAAAGCAGTGCCGGGGATGACAGTTCTCAGTGCTGGGGATATCCCCGGCATCCCCGGTGGTAAATCGAGCCCTGATGCGGAGGCTAACTAAAGTCAATAGGGGCCCTGGGTACATAAAATAATACTGGGCCCTTAAAGAGCATAAAGTTGCGTTTGACGGGTATAAATGTGAGCTGTCAGGTATTCCAGGCGCGCATTCAACTGTAAATAATCACATAATAGGCCCTCAATGGTATCTTTTTAATTATATAGTCATACACTCTGTGGACCGCCCCACAGATTGATATACATTCTTTGGAGATACTACAGAATAATATACACTGCGTGAGTCACATTTTTGACGTGACTGGAACATGCTACTTTAGTAGTATTTATAGCGCAGTGACTTTTTGTTAGTTACTAACGGATAAGTTTAATCGGGAAAACCGAGTATATTTTGGATTCTTTTTTTTGTCATTCCTTGTCATTCCTTAAAAGTTCTTATTAATGACTCCCAGTCATTTAAAACTGAAAAATAAATCAGACTAAGTCCGATATCAAAATACATTTTCAGCAAATGTGTTGGTTACAAACTGTAAGCGGATTATCTTAATACTAAGTTACAGTTTCAGTCTGCTTAGATACCAACCGGGGGAGCTTTTGATGGAACTTTACTACCTGGTCTTAACACGTGTAATGATGTAATACCTTATTAAGTGAAGACAAGGGACACATGTAGATTAAGAAACTGTTTTTTTTATGATTGTTAACTCGTGTCTCGATTGTAGGCCTATACAGTACAGTCGGCACATCCATCCCGTTACCCTGAGAGAAATTCTGGGTCCTGGTGCAAAGAAGTCAAGTGGTATCGAAATAGGGCCCGTGACAAGGTTGGGGGGGGACGCCAACAAGGAAAAATTTTGTGGAGGGCCCCTTCAACTATTTCGAGACACGATTATATTACATACATTACATTACATACAGGCCCACCGGTAGAAATTTCGGGCCCATGGGGGGCTGTCACGAGCCCCCACCCCTGTGCTGATAATAATATTTTCAAAAGTTGATTGGCCAGCTCAGTTCGGGCCCCTAAAACTCGCAGGGCCCCTGGGCATTTGACCCCCCCCTGCCCTGCTCTCGACGGCACCGATTACATACATTATTTAATACATAAACCTTTATTAATAGGACGCGTTATCTGATATAACGAGAAGCGTCTTACTAGCTTCAATAAATCATGTCGAATTATTCCTTCGTCGTGTCAAGTCGTGTCTACTATCGAGAACAGAAAACAAAAGTGGGAGGATTCCAGTCTGGCTGTTAGATTGAACCCCCTCATCCTTTATTACTAACCCTCTCATATCGCCTTTGTCTGAGACTAGAAATAGCACAGAAGATTACAAGAACACATCGGGATAACTCGACACTAAGAGCATTGTTACGTTATCTTAGCACTAAAACAGGGCGCGGTTTAAATAACAATAAGTCTTACCTTATGAAAGAAAGAAGGAATATAATAATAGTCCGCTTCACTCACACATTGACACACACTGTGATGTAGCTGGCAGCAAGAGAAACATGACTAGACTCCACTACACTGCTGTGTGTATTTTTCTCCTTCATCCTGCTTTTTAACTTTTTTTTTTACTCCTCGCTGCGAGGCAACAACTCGCCGGGCGAAGCTTCGCCATGAAAACAGGAATTTTTTTACCCGCGGTTCTCTCCCCCTTGTAATGTTGAGGCTACCACTGCATGATGAAGAAAATCTTTTTTTTTGTTTGTTTCTGGGTTTTTGTTAAGGTCTGTGTTTATATTACAAGAAAATGTCATAGTTTACCTCATGATAATATACTATCATAGGTTCGAGCTTTTATTGTTAAAGCTAGGCTTTTTATGAGTCTCTGTGTGTAATACAGCGGTTGCGCGCGCGTGTGTAATGGTATTGTTGATGTGTGTATGCGTGTATGTATATATATATATATATATATATATATATATATATATATATATATATATATATATATATATATATAAGAATGCAGATTAAAGAGAAAAAACCCAAACAAACTCGTGTAATTAAACTGTTGTGATGTAACTTTGGGGAAAGTCGCATTTACTGACAACACTAATAGTTACCATTTGGACATAGCAGAGATTATAAATCTTGTGGATGTTTAGTGCCACTGGACATGATGTAAATCTTGTGGATGTTTAGTGCCACTGGACATGATGTAAATCTTGTGGATGTTTAGTGCCACTGGACATTATGTAAATCTTGTGGATGTTTAGTGCCACTGGACATGATGTAAATCTTGTGGATGTTTAGTGCCACTGGACATTATGTAAATCTTGTGGATGTTTAGTGCCACTGGACATGATGTAAATCTTGTGGATGTTTAGTGCCACTGGACATGATGTAAATCTTGTGGATGCTTAGTGCCACTGGACATTATGTAAATCTTGTGGATGTTTAGTGCCACTGGACATGATGTAAATCTTGTGGATGTTTAGTGCCACTGGACATGATGTAAATCTTGTGGATGTTTAGTGCCACTGGACATGATGTAAATCTTGTGGATGTTTAGTGCCACTGGACATGATGTAAATCTTGTGGATGTTTAGTGCCACTGGACATTATGTAAATCTTGTGGATGTTTAGTGCCACTGGACATTATGTAAATCTTGTGGATGTTTAGTGCCACTGGACATTATGTAAATCTTGTGGATGTTTAGTGCCACTGGACATTATGTAAATCTTGTGGATGTTTAGTGCCACTGATGCTGTTATAAAGGAAAGGGGGTAGGCGGTGCATTGGGATTCAACGTTTTATGACCCCCCATCCCCATTTTTGAGGGAGGGCCTCCAAGTTGTTAGGTTTTGGTGGATAGCGTAAGAGCTGGGCGGTGCCCCTTCCCGGGCTGCGGAATTCGATGATTCTAGTAGCCACCCCCTCCAAGTTGCTCTGCGGATAGTGTTAGAACGTTGGTTGGCAGTGGTTAGAAGGGGAATGCGTGTAAAGGCAACTAATTTTTCCGTAGAGTTTGCAGTTGCACCGTATGAGCATGACAGTCAATATGTAGTCAATAAAGGCGCAGGTTGGGCTAGAGCAGGATTTGGAAAACTAAGGCCCGCGAGGCATTATCCGGCCTGCTGGACTGTTTAATCCTGCCCGCGGCCCGCACAGCAGCCCCGTAGCGTGAAAATTCTACAGCAGGGGCCATGCATTCTACAGCAGGGGCCAGGCCAATAGCAGGGGACAGGAAATAAATGCTACTTAGTAGAGCAAACAAGCAGTGGGGGCCAGACAAAACGCAGGGGGGGCCCCTAATGGCTACGGGCCTGCGTCACAGCCTCTCACAGTGAAGCCCCCACTGGCCCCTAATGTTATGAGGTTTACATTGATTTATAATAGTTCATGTCAATACTCCATACATCTTTACTTGGTCCGGTCAGCTGGTCATCTTTACGAACCCAATGTAGCCCGTGACTCAAAATGTTTGCCCACCCCTGTGCTAGAGAATAGTTTTGTTTAGTTGGACGTTAAAAAACTAAGGATGGGAAGGGTTCGAGGGTGCGCTCACTGAATAGGTTACCTCTTTTTTTCTGGACCCCCTCCCCCCACCCCCGTAACGCACACCTCAGCAGTGCCCCTCCCCCCCCAAACGTTACATATTACGTGAACGGTCAGATTTTTGTCAATTTAGTTTAACATTAAAACTCATTCTTTCCATTTCTATGGTAACAATTGTTACAAGGAAAACTAGATTGATATTTGTTGTCAGGCTTTATGGAGACCCTAAAAACTATGTCGTATGGTAAAGCCTGACAAACATGGGAAAGTTGGGAGGGGTGGGGAGGTTGGAGGTATCGTGACAGCACACAAGTGTGCCCGTTACAGCCGTCGGCGGACTTTCAGTTTGTCACGCCTGGCGTAAGGTCATAACGGTCTGTCTGCTACACATGAAACTTTCCTCTCTCTCTCTTTCTCTATAGTTCCCCTCCAAGCCCCCCTCCCCCGCCCTTCCCCGTCCCATTCTATCATATCTGGTGACAGTACATTCAAGAAGTCAAGACAAACAAAGGTTGTATGAAGGCATTGGTTGTATTTACCTTTATTACTCTGTATCTGTGCCACGTAATGTTTAAACAAAAACCGACTTTTAAAAAAGCCAGTTGTCGAAGGTCAATTTCTCAAAAAAAAAAACAACCGGCTAAAACCGATTTTCGGTTTTACTATAAAATAAGTGAAATAACGGATATTCAAAGCATTCTAGCAATAATTATTTTCAATGTATGTCGTATTTAATTAACGTGAATGAAAATGAATCAATTTTAATGTAATTATGTCAACTAATTTTTTTAAGTAAAACTATAAATACAAGAAAAAAATATATCAATATGACAGTAAACTACTACTACTGTCTACTTGGTGCATAATTATATTTATATTCATTTAAATCGCATTATCACTAAACATATTTTTATCATGACCTTTGAACTGTTCAACTTTATTTGGCAGCCACTAATAAGACTTAATACTTTCCGGTGTTCTTTCCAGCGTTCCGTTTTATATTACACTATAAATAAACGTGGCTGTCAAAGACACGAGGTTTGGTTTACCGCTCACAGACCATTTCCGAAATCAGCCGTTGTGATGTAGACCTCAGTATTAGGTGTCCCAAAAAAATGAAGTTTTGAAATGTTGATGTCTCACCCACAGAATATGTCTGTATGGTAACAGTAGTTAACCTGCAAAATTTCAGCTCATTTGGAGGTCCCACTAGAGGTTTAAAGTTCCAGATTTTGGTGTAAAATCATTCGCAGTCAAATCTAATACAGGGTTAATGTTGCATTATATGCGAAACTAATATATTAATTAACAAATTGATGCTTAGTATTGTTTATAATATTAAATGAAACAAAATATATAAATCTTGAATGCTTTATATTTTTAAATTTGAAATTTAAGTAAAAAATTATGAAAAACAAAGTTTTATTCATTTTGTCAGTTAATTCTTGAAAAATGTCAATCTGTGAAAAATAATAATATTAACAATGCAAATAAGCATTCCTACTATTTATTTTGTACTTTGTACTGTAGGTAGATAAAAATTTAAAAATTCAGGTACTTCAAAATTTAAATATGACCAGCTGTACGATTACACTCTGCAAAATTTTTCCGATGTTTTACAACCACTTGGAGCAAAATTGTCTTTGTTCTTCATCCTTGGTGATACTTGGTTGAAAGTATCAGCTTACACCTCGCTCTGCAGAATCATTGATACAAGCCGGATTCTTTACAAAATGCTGAACTTAAAAAGAAGATGTATCTGACCAGGCTTTAACAGGAACATCAGAAAACTGGCATCAATGTGGATGTTTCAAAAATGTGGTAGAATCACGCAAATCAACAACACTTTTTGAAGTGTTTTTATGAGATGTGGTCCACGTTCTGATTCTTTGTCCGTGAACAAGGCCAGTTTTTTTCTTTGTCCGAAAAAGGGTTTAAAATAACGCAACGTCGACGGTTCCGGACTCAATGCACTCAAGTGACGCACCATCATTTTCAATCCAGTCGATCGAAGAACAGCATCATCATATTTGTATAAACGCTGTATCAACAAGATATCATTCACATGTGCATCTGCGGTGAGCCTGAAAAACCATGATTGAAGATCAACACATATGTTAAACCGACTAATGCCTTGAATCCAAGCATATTTCCGGATGGACTGTTTATTACAAAACAACGGTTATGAACAATCTGCATAGTAAAGCTCATAGTCGCTCATAATCATGCCATCATCCTATGTAGGGACGCGATCTGCGAATGCTGACATCAACCTCCAACCCAACCATTTGTGCAGCAAGCAGAAGGAATTCCAAATAATCATGGAATGACTGACCTCAAGTTGAATGGATAAATAAACCTTAAATCGAATCAGACACGATTATCAAAGGGGCGGATCTGGCTTCGGGTGTGTGGTTTAATTCTGGCCATTTTTAAAGCCTTAAAAAACAAAATCTGATCCAGTGGATGGTCCAAGACAAACATTGAATACATGGAAAGGAGTACTTCCAACATGTGATGACGTGCCATCCATAATAAATTACGTCCCAGGGTACTAACAGAGTGCAAGCTCCATTGAGTCTTCCAGTATTGAAACCGTAGTGTCGAAGCACATGCCGATGACCATAGATTCGCACTTCATGATTTGATATGTTTATATACTGCATCAGCAGCTACCCATCCTGACCCGGATGCTAACTTGAACACCAAGAAGCTTTGTAGTGCCATCGACAAGTGATGAGAGCAGGACAGGTAATCGATCGCCGTTTGTTGGTAACCTGTCCGGTAACATCGGGCAACTAGCACCATCCCAATGTACAATTAATTTTGAGGGAATATAGTCTTCTTTTTATACGCAGCTTGTTGACGTCAAGCTGCTGATGACGATGTATTGTTCTTTGGAAAATACTGTGTCAGATGTCGGGACACCTCTTCTAGTTGAATGCGGATGCAAGTATCATTGTTGATTTTCTAATGCTGGTGTTCGTTCTGTCCAGCATTAACAACTTACTGATGATAATGCCACGATAAATTTAGCATGCTTAGTTTAAAAATTAAATCTTCAAAAATAAGCACATTGCTTAAATTTTGCAAATTAGGTATTATATGTTTTCTAGCATTTATTACATTTTCTAATTAAGAATCACACAATTTCAACTCTAGTTAATGGTGAGCAATGAGATAAATATAAGTATATTTAAACTTCATTTATTCAACTATGGCATGCAAAAACTGCAAATTATTTGAGCCATGATTCGTCTGGATTTTTATGTTGACCTAATACTGGAATTTTAAAAGCTCTTGGGGACCTCTAAATGTTGTTCAAATGAGATACAACTTCATCAATTCACTCATTGTACCCAAGAGACATTTCAGGGGTGAGACACCAAAGATTAAAAAAAAAAATTTTTTTCGAGCATTTCTGGGACACCCTACTCAGTTTAGAGCTTATTTATATATAGTCTATATTTTGACGTTTATTTTTTAACTCATTATTAACTTCCTGTCTCTCTCTCTCTCTCTCTCTCTCTCTCTCATACTCTAATGTTATCTATATATGTGACAGTACACAAACACCTCTGCACCTCCATGGACCAACATTGAGTGCCCGTTTCAATTTCTCCACTTTGAACTAAATTCACTCCTCGCCCCTCCTTTCATACAACTATCTCCCTCCCATGCCTGAGATGTATTAGTTCACAGCGGCTGTACGACGGTCCTGCCTTGTTTAGGTTAGAGGGGTTGAGTCAGGTGGTGGAGGTGTTGGATGACAAACATAAATTTAGTCAACTTGAAAAAAAAATAGTCTCACTCTGTCTATTGTTTTGTAATGATCTCCACCCTCCTCCCGTTTCAAATTGTATGCAAGTCCCGCAATTCAACACTCTAAATTCGACCGCTAAAAAAATCCTCGGTTGTTCTGTGGAATTAGTAAACGACTTGAATTTAGACCTCTTTCCAGGTCGAGGAAACTGATGCAATAAATCTCTCTATGTGTATATACCTCCCCTTCATGTAATCCTCAAATTACCCCTTGGTCAAGCCTACTCTCTTGTATCGCCCAACAATTACTTTCTAATAATGACCATGTAGGCCTACACGTGTCGGACTGACGAGGGAGCTCACTGAAAGTCAAATTTTCCCAGATATCTCTGTAATTTAGTTGAATGTATCAACATTTTTTTTTCAGCTAATGACAATTAGCTAGGCTAAAAACGACTTGTTAAAGCCCCCCAAAACCGGTTTTCGAATGCTTCGAGATTCGTCGAAAAACCGGTTTTTCGCCGTCGGTTTTAAAAGCCGACAATCCCTACTGCCACGCTTTATTTTCCCACACTGTCCTCAAGACACCAGGTTTCACTATACAGGGATACGCAACGACATGTAATTTTCGTTTTAAAACAACCAAGCTGTTGAAGAAGGTCGGCAGTTTGGTCTAAACTTTGAGGGAGACCCGCGGACATATGTCCGCACCTAGATGACCGGCTATGACCGTTTGAGTTGTTTCATTACTGGTCTCAGTTGACATACGTAATTCTAAACCGTAATGGCAATACGGTTATAATAGTAATAATGTTATAATGGCAATACGGTTATAATGGCAATACGGTTATAATGGCAATACGGTTATAATGGGCCTATTTCTCTAAAACAGAAGATTCGTTTTTTTTTTTGATACAAACATTTTGCTGAGATTCATGTTTATATTAAAAGAAAACACATTTTACAAACAAACAAACCAACTCCCTTAAACACATGTAAAGATCTATAAATAAATAAATTCTGAGTGCAAAATTGTTTTATTCAAACAAAATATCCATCCTTCTGCCTCATAATCTCCTTCTGTAGGTTTATATTTCAATCACTTATTTATCTCAACAACTGTTGATTGCTTTAACTTATATCTCAATCACTTATTTATATCACCAACAACTGTTGATTGTTTTAAGTTTATATCTCAATCACTTATTTATATCAACAACAACTGTTGATTGTTTTAATTTATATCTCAATCACTTATTTATCTCAACAACTTTTGATTGTTGAAAAAAAAAGTCACATTTGGTATATACAGGTATATACCGTAAACTTTTGCTCTAGTGACGTCACTATGGTTGGTGTCACCGGGTGCAATACCTTTGTGACGTCACCCCTTATTACTAAGCACTGATGGGTTGTATAGAAGCAGACCTTGTTGGTGTGTTACTTAGTGAAGTAACATAAACTATGCACTAACTGTCTGATGATCTTCTTTAGCTGGCTCTGAATTAAAAGTTGTATGTTGTAACCTAACCAAATAAGGTTATATTTTTCTAAATTGATACCCAATGCATTACAACAGTTATAGTCGAAAACAGTGTATTGTCACACATTGGACATTCATATTTTGAGTGAGAACCTGTCGGAAAATAAGAAGTGGATTCAATTTATATTGTTATGAGACGCCAGTGTTGGTCACTTTAGTTAACTATAACTAAAACTAAAACTAGAAAGAATTTTTTAACTATAACTAAATAATAACTAAAATGCCAAAAAAAAAAAAAACTAATAATAACTATAACTAAACAGACTTTCATAACTAATCAGAACAAAGATTTATAATTTTTGATACACGCCTCACGCATTTACAAATAGATCGTTTATTTTCTATAAATAGCTCGCGCATTTTACATCTATAGTGTCTTTGGTTACATATTTAGATTCGCAAGAAATTAAATATTTTTATGTATATTTTATCTTTGGTTTTTGTGTTCTGTTTTTCGAAAAGCTTTCGCGTCTTTGATTTAATTTTTTCGGTGTTTGCAGTGTTACTGTGGTTGAGGAAACAGCTTTGTGGTGTTAAGATAAACTTTTCAACAGTGACTTGCTGAACGAAATTATTTAATTAAAAAGAATAAGGCAACAATTTGTTTGATGTAACAATTCGAACAAAGCAACTTTGAAGTCTTTTACTACTGGTTTTTACAAACATAATAGTTATCAAGATTTTTCACTTATTTTCTGTTCAATTCATGTGTAGTGTGATAGTGTAGTGTGTAGTGCAGTGGATGTTGAAATTTAATTGGCATGTATCTGTCGTATCGATGGGCATTTGAAGTTTAGCAGTGCTCACGAAAATTATTCAATAACTATAACTATATAATAACTAAATAATAATAAAATAAAAATGATTGATGAAAAGTAACTATAACTATAAATGAAATGAATTTAAAAAAACTAACTAGGCCAGACACTTTGGTCAATGATTTGTTCCACACTGTACAATGGGTAGGCCAGACACTTTGGCCAATGATTTGTTCCACATTGTACAATGGCTATGTAAACTGTTATATCTATATAAAACTGTAATTACTGTATGCAGACTGTAATAACTGTATGTAAACTGCTGCCAAATGTAGTTCTTTGCCTTTTAGTCCTATTCAGTTCCACCCTTCCACACCAGAGAATATATTATACAGGCTAACATGTTGGTCTTTACATGAGATGAAATACTGGGGTGTGCCTCAAGACAGTAAGCTCATGCTGGCCACCCCTGGGGTGTGTCTCTTGCCACCAATAGGGCGCGTCTGTTGCCACCAATAGGTGCGTCTCTGGCCACCACTGGGTGTGTCTCTTGCCACCAATAGGGTGTGTTTCAGGCCACCAATAGGGTATGTCTTTGGCCACCACTGGTGGGTCCAATAGGGTGCGTCTCATGCCACCAATATAGTGTGTCTCTGGCCACCAATAGGGTGAGTCTTTTGCCACCAATAAGGTGTGTCTCTGGCCACCAATAGGGTGAGTCTCTTGCCACCAATATAATGTGTCTCCGGCCACCATAGAGGTGAGTCTCTTGCCACCAATAAGGTGAGTCCCTTGTCACCAATATAGTGTGTTTCTGGCTACAAATAGGGTGAGTCTCTTGACACCAATATAGTGTGTCCCTGGCCACCAATAAGGTGTGTCCCTGGCCACAAATAGGGTGTGTCTCTGTCCACCAACAGGATGCGTCTCTGGCCACCACTGGGTAGGTCCACAATAGGGTGCGTCTCTTGCTACCATTATAGTGCGTCGCTGGCCACCAATATGGTGCGGCTCTTGCCACTGTAGGGTGAGTCTCTAGCCATCACTGGGTGCGTCTATGGCCACCCCTACGGTGCGTCTACAATACAGTATTGTAAGGGGTTTTGACTAGGGTCTCAAGCGATTGGGAGAGTCAACACATTTGAACCATCTCACTCTGAGCCACATCACAGAGGTGACATCACGATAGACATTACTCTGTAAGCAACTAAACAGTCCCACAATAAACATAGCCCCATGAGCAACTAAACAGTCCCACAATAAACATAGCCCCTTGAGCAACTAAACAGTCTCACAATAAACATAGTCCCATGAGCAACTAAACAGTCCCACAATAAACATAGCCCCATGAGCAACTAAACAGTGCCACAATAAACATAGCCCCATGAGCAACTAAACTGTCTCGCAATAAACATAGCCCCATGAGCAACTAAACAGTCCGCAATAAACATAGCCCCATGAGCAACTAAACAGTCCCACAATAAACATAGCTTCTTGAGCAACTAAACAGTCCCACAATAAACATAGCCCCATGAGCAACTAAACAGTTACAATAAACATAGCCCCATGAGCAATAAACAGTCCCACAATAAATATAGCTCCATGAGCAAACAAACAGTCCCAAATAAACATAGCCCCATGAGCAACAAACAGTGTCGCAATAAACATAGCCCCATGAGCAACTCACATGCTTTAAAAAAACAACAACAACATATATTGAGAAACGTAACATCTATAACTTAGTAGCTATTTGTTGTAACACAGTTATTCGGGCAGGATTAAATTATATATATACATGTATATATAAAACAACAAGCAGTAATATGTAGAAGATCCTGCGGTCAACGACATACATTTACACATAACAACCAATGATGTATTAATGAATGTAGCGTACTGTAAGACAGAGAAATGGTTTGAAGAAAAAAACGTAAAAAGTTGGCGGCTAAACAACGCCCGGGGATCTGGTGAAGGCAAGGTAACTGTACAGTGTACACGTAACATAAAATAACTTGGTGTAGGCACGTGAAAGGTGATAGTGTGCAGTATGAGGCATTGATATACAGCCTATATCTATCTATCTATCTATCTATCTATCTATCTATCTATCTATCTATCTATCTATCACTCTATCTGTATCTATCTATCTATCTATATCTATCTATCTATCTATCTATCTAATCTGTCTAATCTCTATCTAATCTATCTATCTAATCTGTCTAATCTATCTAATATATCTATTTATCTATCTATCTAATATATCTATCTAATCTATCTAATCTATATATCTAATCTATCTATCTAATTTATCTATCTGCCTTACAGCCTATCGGTCTGTTTGTCTATCTACATGTCTCCTACTTTATTTTAAGATTAAAGTAAAAAAAAAAAAAAAACATGTATCATGAATGGGATGTAAATAATCACCGGACGCATCTATTATGTCCAAATATCATGACGTCAAATAGAATGCATGACATCAATTAGAATGCATGACATCAAATAGAATGCATGACATCAAATAGAATGTATGACATCAAATAGAATGCATGACATCAAATAGAATGTATGACATCAAATAGAATGCATGACATCAAAAATAGAATGCATGACTTGGCCTAATCATACTTTTCAAGAATAAACCAAAGGCCAAAATGTGAAATAATTTCATTTAAATATTTCTTTTTTTTTTTTGTATTTTTACAACATATTACTATCTTTAAATTGTAATAATATCTTGAAAAAATCTGTCCGAAACCAAAAATAACCTAGCCTACTGATCAAACCTACAGGAACATGACTCTATGCAAAGGTTTTGCAGGGTACAGCTATTTAGATATAATCATGATTTGACAAACTAGATATTCTTAAAATGAAATTGTAGAAAACGTGGATCAATGATTAGCGTTGGGAAACTAAGTGTAGTTTCATAGATATAATATTGTGTGTCTTATTTTATTAAAGTCTTTTTGCATCATGTTGGCACGCTATTAAAACCCAATACCTGCCTGATACATGTTTTTTTTTTAAAAGCAATCACATCACACAGGCACGCCGAGAGGGGGGCAGGGGGTCATTACCAGGGCCCGCATCTGTAAGGGCCCGGCCGCCCCGACCATGTCAATTTTTTTCACAACTCATTGTTTATTAAGGGGCCCGCAATGATGTCCTGCCCTGGGGCCCTTGGCTCTCGGCGCCCCTGATCACACAAAAAACATAAGTATAGTTTTCACATATTTACATCAGTCTAGCCCTTTGAGACGGAAGAGCCAAAAGTTATAATTTACAATTTTTTCTGTTTTTGAAGAGACACTAAAATTGGTATTTGATTTGGATTAGGTATATAAGTAATATAATTATTATTATTTGCACATGGAACTGGAAGGCCGCACTTTGGCATCGAAAGAGCCGCAACTTGACATCGAAAGAGCCGCATGCGGCTAAGGCCATTAGGTACTACAATATTTAGATAATAAGGTTTTACTTGTCTTCTATCCCCTTACCATATATTTAATTTGTTTCAATTTTCTTTAACCGTTTGGGAGTTGAATAGTTATTAAGGCACTGTTTTTTCTAGTATTACATATAAACAATTATGTAGTTATGTCATTTGCAGTGATCCCTTTCTACACATCAAAGGTAGTGACAGAAAATAAAAGGCCCATGGAGCGTCAATGATATCTATCCCACTAACATAACATTGGGTTAATTAATTTTTGTCCTTCTCATTAAGAGCTGGGCATGAAGTGTTTCGCAAGTTACCGTTTTTTGCAATTTATCGCCTTTATTAATAATTATTTAAATGGTTAGTCATTTTGAGAGATCCACTCAGACCACTCTACACCTTAAACATATTTATAGGAAATAAGAGGCCCTTTGAGCCCCAAGGACATATATCACACTAACATAAACTGAATTGATTAATTTTTGTCATTCCTATTTAGGGCTGGGCAACAGCGTTTCTGAGGGCACCGTTTTTTCTTACATAGCCTCTATAAAATTATGTCATCTTCAGGGCCCCATCCTACACCTTATACGTAGCGATACAAGATGAAGGGCCCTGAGTGCCCCAAGAGTAGCTATCCCCCTAACATAAATTTGGTTTAAATAATTTTTGTCATACCCCATGAGGGCTGGGCATAAGTTTTTATATATCTTCCATTTTTTCTTTAAAATATATATTATTAAATATTTTTTTTTTTCACCCCCCCCCCCTTCATCTTATAGGTAGATAAAAAGAACAGCGCCCCAAGACCAACAATAGCCCCTATTCAACATAAATTTAATTTATTTAATTTTGGTCATGCCTTTTAAGTGCTGGGCATTAGTTTTTCCGAAGGTACCGTCTTATCTTTCAGCATTTTTTTTAATAATCTTGTAGTTGGCAGCTGCCTTTTTTTGTAAACAGTATTTTATATAGAATATAGAGGACCTTTTTTACATATTTATTTAATGCATTTAAACACAATTTTTTTTTAATTTTCTTATTCTTTTAATAAACAATAATCAATATTATGATTTTGGAATGTTTATAGAGGTAAAATCTGAAAAAAAAAAATAAAAAAAATTATGTCTCTGAGAGGAATCAAACCTGCATTTAGTCAGCCAAAATGGGTCAAGGCCAAGCGAGTAACCCATTCTGCCAGCACGCCACACAAACAAATCTACAATTTTAATGTACTATTGAAAAAAAAATTGCGTTATGGTTTCAAAGTCGCGCATGCGCACATATATTTATGGTCCCTAAAAAAAAATACTGAGACCATCCGTATGGTCCCGTAGCCAGTGCGTTTCATTAATAGCTAAATATCGGTATCGGCAAAATGCTGGGGAAAAATATCGGTATCGGACTATCGGTAAAAAGGCATATCGGTCGCTCCCTAATCTTGAAAACAATGTTCAGCTTCTAAACCAAACATGGGCAATCTACGTCCGTTAAAAGTTTTGATTCGACCCGCAGTACACCCCCCTTCGTTCATTTACATTGGTAACATTTACATTTATGTTAGCTCAAATAAAGTTTTATAAACACTCCAGTGATCTGCTGAGTTCCGCAAGACATGCGCAACGCCAAGATAGTCACTCTATACAAGAATAAGGAGGACCGCAGCGACTGTAACAACTACAGGGGTATTTCTTTGTTGAGCATTGTAGGCAAAGCCTTTGCACACGTGGTCCTCACTGTCTTCAGGTTCTCGCAAACCGCGTGTAGCCCGAATCACAATGCGGCTTCCGACAAGAAAGATCCACTGTCGACATGATATTCTCAGTGCGTCAGCCCCAGGAGAAGTGCAGAGAACAGCAGATGCCGCTGTACATCGCCTTCATCGACCTAACCAAGGCGTTTGACTTAGTAAGCAGAAGCGGCCTGTTCCTGAAGAAGATCGGCTGTCCACCCCAGTTGCTCAACATTATAACCTCCTTTCACGATAATATGCAGGGAGTAGTCAGCTACGATGGGGACACTTCAGAACCCTTCACAATCAAACGCGGAGTCAAACAGGGCTGTGTTCTAGTGCCTACACTATTCGACATATTTTTCTCTATGATGCTGAATTTTGCATTTAAAGACTCTACAGAAGGTGTCTACCTACATAAGAGAAGTGACGGGAAGCTGCTGAACATGGCCCGACTAAGAGCAAAAACAAAGATTCGCACTATCCTTATCAGAGACATGCTGTTCGCTGATGACGCAGCCCTGACAGCACACACAGAGGAACACCTACAGCTCCTGATGGATCTCTTCGCTCAAGCATGCAGAGAATTCGGACTGACCATCAGCATCAAGAAAACCAACATCATGGGTCAAGGCATCCCAGCTCCACCCTCAATCACCATCGACAACGAAGTTCTGGAGGTCACCGACAAGTTCACATACCTGGGCTCCACCATCACCAGCAGTCTGTCCCTGGATGACGAGATCGACAAGAGGCTTGCCAAAGCAACCAGCGTCATGGCCAGACTAAACAAACGAGTATGGTCTAACAACCAATTGACACTGAACACCAAGTTCAAGGTATATCAGGCATGTGTTCTCAGCACTCTTTTGTATGGCAGCGAAACCTGGACTACCTATACCAAACAGGAAAATCGACTCGAGAGCTTCCACCTCCACTGTCTCCGACGCATCCTTGGCATCAGATGGCAGGACAAAATCACCAACACTGCCGAACTTAAACAAGCCAGCGCACTGAGCATGCATCTCCTTCTGTGCCAAAGACGTCTACGCTGGCTGGGTCATGTGCATCGAATGCAAGATGGACGCATACCAAAGGACATCCTATATGGCGAGCTTGCCACTGGGCATCGCCCCGTTGGTCGCCCGCAACTGCGATTCAAGGATGTCTGCAAACGCGACCTCAAATTGACCGGCATCAGCCTCGACAATTGGGAACAGCTCGCCGACGACCGGAGCGGGTGACGAAAGGCTGTTCATAAAAGGCATCCTTAATGGTGAACAATTAAGGAACCAACAGTAGGAGACCAAAAGACAGAGAGGGAAGATCGCATAGCAGAAACAGGCCCTCGGTCCTCCATCCAGCTTCATTTGTGGCCACTGTAGAAGAGTCTATCAGTCCAGGCTCGGTCTGCTGAGCCATTCAAAAACCTGCTCTCAAAACACGACTAGATGACTAACCTAGTGCGCTACCATCATCTTTCGAGATGGACGGTTTGCCTACTACTATGATCTGCTATTGGTCCAGCCCTTCAATCAAATTTAAGAACCTATTGTGGCCCTTCAGTAGTTATAAATCTACATATGTGATTTTGCAGCATGTCCATTACGGTGAAAAAAAATATTATCAGTTGTACATGTAACATTGAAAGGTCATAAAAACACTTGATATGGACACCAAGAGTTGCTGCAGTGAATACATTGAAGAGAAAGAAGTGTATGGTCTACTTCAAGATATGCCAGAGTATGTGGGATGTTATTTTTATACTAAATCTGATACGGCCAATTCGCTATCTTTAATTAATTTCTCATTTGTGTGTAAGCTTATGCTTAGGTTTTATACGAAAATCGACTTAAAAAAAAAACCGGTTGTCGAAGGTCAATTTCTAAAAAAAAAAACCGGCGAAAACCGGTTTTCGATTTTACAATAAAATAAGTGAAATAAACGATTTTTAAAGCATTATAGCAATTATTATTTTCAATGTATGCTGTATTTAATTGAGGGGCATCCAAATAAATAAAGTTTAATGTAATTATGTCAACCAATTTTTCAAGTAAAACAAATTTATCGTGCTTGAATATATTTCTAGATGTGACAAAAGTAAAATGGTCACAGAGAAAGATGATATACCATTTGTAATATTTTAACTCAGTTCAAACTAAATAAAAGATGTTTGCCACAACCTCTAGTCCAGTGGTCCTCAACCTTTTTCTCGCCGCGGACCGGTCGACGTTTGATATTTTTCACTGCGGCTCGCTTGGGGGGGGGGGAGGCGTTGATTATTTATATTTTAGATTCTTTTCATTTATGTTACTGTCGTTCACAGCCACTCAGCTCCCGGTTTTCCGCTCATCCATGGAACGTCGCACTATCCCGAGAGAAATACACTACAGTTTATAAAAAGGAAATTATTAAATGTTTATTGAGCGACCCAGTAACATTTGAACCACGGACAGGTACCGAAATTCAACTATTGCAAATCACACAGAATTGCATCTCATTCAACTATTGCAAATCACACAGAATTGCATCTAATTCAACTATTGCAAATCACACAGAATTGCATCTCATTCAACTATTGCAAATCACACAGAATTGCATCTAATTCAACTATTGCAAATCACACAGAATTAAATCTAATTCAACTATTGCAAATCACACAGAATTACATCTAATTCAACTATTGCAAATCACACAGAATTGCATCTCATTCAACTATTGCAAATCACACATAATTGCATTTAATTCAACTATTGCAAATCACACATAATTGCATTTAATTCAACTATTGCAAATCACACAGAATTGCATCTCATTCAACTATTGCAAATGACACAGAATTGCATCTCATTCAACTATTGCAAATCACACAGCATTGCATCTAATTCAACTATTGCAAATCACACAGAATTGCATCTAATTCAACTATTGTAAAATTTGTTCCTCAAAAACGATGGTCAGTATTTTCATAATTTATTGTTCATGTTGTCCTTAGTTTGTACTAAATGTACAATAACACAGCCCAACAAAAAAAAAAATTTTGCGAGTTGCCAAGAATGTTTGAATGAATTTATAGCAATTCATGGGTGCTGATTTCAAAACTGCCACTGCTTTTGCTGAATTGGCTCTAGTTTCTGAGATATTGGACACCCTTGAAAATATGATTGTACCCTTTGTGTAAAACAAATGCAATAGGTTTGGTGTCTGTTGTTTAATTTAACTATACCAAGTTATAACTTTGTTTAGTTTTTTCTCTTTTATAGCTGCTTTCTACAGACATCATGAATTCATCACGAAGATGCTGCAAACATAATCCGAATGTATTCTGTTGCATCTGTAGAGAATACATGATTGAAAAGCAAAGAAATATAATCGAATTTGTGCAGCAGGCATATTTGGCTTATTTCGGTGAGAAGCTGGGAGACCAAGACAAGTCTTGAGCTCCCCATAAGGTCTGCAAAAACGGTGTGGAGAGCCTACGGCAGTGGGCAAATGATGAGAAGAAAAGTCTAAGTTTCGGTGTACCAATGGTATGGCGAGAGCCGAAAGACCATTTTGGTGATTGCTATTTTTGTATTGTGAATGTTAAAGGCTTCAATCGCCACAAGAAATCTAAGTGAGATTATCCTGATCTTGAATCTGCAAGGAGACCAATTCCACATAGCAGTGAAGTTCCTATACCAGTGTTTAGTGGATTATTAGAGCTTTCACCATCAGACTCTGACGAGGAGCAAGATCTGGAGTTTTTGGCAGGTGAAAAAAGTGGAAGCGATTATGAAGGAAGTTCTTCAACACCTCAACCATTTAGTCAAGAAGAACTCAATGACCTGATACGATACCTAAATATGCCCAAGCAAACATCTGAGCTTTTAGCGTCCAGACTCAATGAAAGAAATTTTCTCAAACAAGAATTTTTAAAATTTCTTATCGGAAAAGAGAAGAGTTTCTTCTTCCATATTTCAGCCAAGAGGAAGATCTTGTTTACTGTAATGACATCCTTGGATTTCTGCTCCAAATGGGACAACAAGACTACCATTCCGAAGACTGACGTCTTTTTATAGACAGTTCCATCAGAAGCTTGAAATGTGTTCTGATACACAATGGTAACCGTTACGCATCTCTTCCTATTGCTCACTCAACAACACCTAAAGAAGAGTATGAGAATATCAAAACAGTATTGCAGAAAGTCTGTTATTATGAGCATCAGTGGTCAATTTGTGTTGATCTAAAAATGGTAAACTTCTTGCTTGGGTAGCAGTAGGGGTTATACAAAAACCGACTTTTGAAAAAACCGGTTGTCGAAGGTCAATTTCTCAAAAAACCGGCGAAAACCGGTTTTCGGTTTTACTATAAAATAAGTGAAATAACGGATATTTTAAGCATTCTAGCAATAATTATTTTCAGTGTACTGTATGTAGTATTTAATTAACGTGCATGAGAAAGAATGAAGGATAATGTAATTAAGTCAACCAATTTTTACATAAAACAATAAATACAAGAAAAAAATTATCAATATGACAGAAAAAATACTACTACTGTCTACTGGGTACCTGTATATTCATTTAAACTACTTTATAACTAAACCCACTTCTATCATGACCTTTCTTTCTTATGTTTCATTTATATTATATTGTCAAAGACAAGAGGTTTGGTTTGCCGCACACAGACCAGTTCTGAAATCAGCCGTTGTGATGTAGACCTCAGTATAGAGCTTATTTATGTATATTGTCTATATATATATATATATATATATATTACAGTTCTATTTCTAATGGTATTTACTTTCTGCCTTTCCCTCTCTCTCTCCCTCTCATCCTCTGTATAAGTTTCTAACGTTATCTATATATGTGACACAGTACACAAACACCTCTGCACCTCTCCATGGACTCACATCGAGTGCCCGTTTAAAAACATTCCTCCACTGTTGAACTCCTCGCCCCTCCCTCCTACACTTGTCTCCCCACCTACCCCCTCTCATCCCTGAGATGTATTAGTTACACTATTCATTACAACGGCTGTACGACGGTCCTGCCATGTGAATGCCTTGTTTAGGTTAGACGGGTTGGTGGTGGTGGAGGTGTTGGATGGTGAACATAATTTAGTCAACTTGAAAAAAAAATAGCCCCGTTCTGTCTATTGCTTAGTGATGAGCTAGGGAGGCACCGATTATATACCCCCCACCCCCCGTTTCAAGTTGTATACTTCCCGAAAGTCAACACTAAATTCGTGCGCTAAAAAAACATCGGTTGTTTTGTGGAATTAGTTAACGACTTGAATTTAGCCGTCTTTCCAGGTCGAGGAAACGGATGCAATAAATCTCTCAATGTGTATATACCGTCCCCTCCACCTCCATCCAATCCTCAAGTTACCCCTTTACCACTTGGGCACGCCTTCTCTTTTGTATCGCTGAACAGTTACTTTCTATCAATGCCAATGTACACAGGTCGGACTGAGTTCATTGGAAAGTCACAGTTTCCCAGATTTCTCTGTAATATCATGGAATGTATCAACAATTTTTGCTATTTGTTAAGTTCTGAGCTAAAACCGACTTTTAAAGCCAAAAAAACCGGTTGTCGAATGCTTCGACTTTCGTAAAAAAACCGGTTTATCGCCGCCGGTTTTTAAAAACCGACAACCCCTAGGTAGCAGTCAGGATTAGGGAGCGACCGATAATCAGATCGGTATCGGTATCGGACCGATATTGGCACTATCGGTTAATATCGTATCGGCCGATTGTTGTAGGGAGCGACCGATAGTCGAACCGATATTGGCACTATGGGTTAACTATCAGACCGGCCGTTTTTTGGCAACAGAGTTGCAGAAAAAAAACAGTAAATAACCCAATTCTATAACCAGATCAGACAAGTTTAAAAAAAAAAGGAAAAAAAAAACACGTACAATTACATCAGCGATATGACCTTGAAACAATAGGATTGGCACTTCTGAATTCTAATGTATGACCTTGAATGATACAATTAGTGAACATCTGTGCGTATTTTTTTTTTTTGGATAGGAAGTTGGGAGGGGGGAGGGGGGTAAACAAGACACGTGTGGGCGACGTGTTACAAAATATGACGGGGAAGGGGTGAACATAGGTTGACATACGTCATACCAAGGAGGTTGAATTTTTTTTTACTGGAGGCGGCATGACGTCATTAGGCTGAAACCAAGGAGGTTGAATACGTAGAGACGGCGTCTGCTATCAAAAAATGGCTAGCACAAAGCAGCGTAAACTAGACTTAAAACAATCCTGTCAATATTGCCTTTCGAAGCAATCAGTAAATTATTTTTTATTGTTTGATTAAATGCTTTGCAATAAACATCAAAGTATAAATACAAAATATTATGTATTATGTAAAAATACAATTTTTACCCTGGCTTAATTTCGATATAGCGTATAATATAAGCTTTATAGGCCTCTATCAGCTGATCGTATAAATAGCTTTACATAGACTACAGCGCTTTGTAATTGACACATTAGAATAACTAGTCCACTAGAAATTAACTAGGGCCTTAGCAGACTTAAGAAAAAAAGTGGTGACTCATTGGAGTTGTTTCTAGAATGAGAAAACTGGTACCATAATGAAAGCTGGTGGAATGTTTTAAGTCGAACATAGCGGCGATAGGCTGCGCCCACTGGATTCAGCCGCTTGGTACCATCTGATAACAGACGCCATCTCCATGTACTCAACCTCCTTGCGTCATACAGCACGAGAAAAACACGTGTTTGGCATTGTTGTTGATTAAAAAGAAAATATCGGTTTCGGTATAAATGTTGGGGGAAAATATCGGTATCGGACTATCGGTAAAAAGGCATATCGGTCGCTCCCTAGTCAGGATACACAAAATACCCGTGCTTCATGTGCCTTTGGGATAGCAGGGCAAGGCAAGATCATTGGACAAGAGTGACATGGCCTGCAAATCAAACCATGACTGTAGGTAAAGAAAATATCATCAACAAGCCACTGGTTGACAAAATAAGATCATTCTCCCACCGCTTCATATCAAATTAGGTTTAATGAAACAATTTGTTAAGGCTTTGGGATTTTTGACGGTCCTCAGATTCGAAAACTCATCAACGATCAAAATTTTACAGATTTCACGGATCACCTTGAAGCTTCTTCAAGGAACAGTTTTGTTTCAGTTGTCAGGAACTTCTTAGGTAATAACAAAGCAGAGAATTACAAAAAACTGGTACAAGATATGCTCGCTAATTTCTGTAACATTGGAGCAAATATAAGCATCAAGGTACATTACCTGCACAGTCATTTAGACAAATTTCCAGGTAACCTTGGGGACTTCAGTGAGGAACAAGGCGAGAGGTTCCATCAGGATATGAGGGTGATGGAGGAGAGATATCAAGGAAGATAGGACATAATATGATGGCTGACTACTGTTGGAGCCTCCAGCGCAATTGCCCCAACGACACACACAAAAGGAAGTCGAGCAAACAGCGATTTGCTAATGCATTACCATAGACAATTAACATATTAATTAATTAATTAGACATAATTAGTTTTTCAAATGAAAATGTTTTCTTCTATTGCACTATTACATATCTTTTTAAACTAAATTCTGCATGACTATTAACATTTTCACTAGTATTTGTTAGTATACTATTTTACTTCATGCAATTCTTGACAATTTTCAAACACGGTGCATACATTATTTAATTAATTTTAATTATCTCGTAAAATAGAGCCAATCTAGCAAAAACACTTACATATTCTAAATCAGCATAGTTGACTTTGTATAAAATGATTCAAATATCACTGGCAATGAAATCACTGTTTACCAGTGTAATAATCTACTTATGAATAGTATTAGCTATTGTTGAAATATTAGATGTGCTGCCCCCAACACCTTTGTTTCCTCCAATGTGGCATCTAGAGGCTAAAAGTTTGGACATCCCTGGTTTACAAGGTGTTGAATTATTGTCAATAGAATATGTTCTTATACATAATTAGTTAAATTTATAAAACAAACCATTTAAAAAAAAATGTTTGATCATAGATATAAATTTACTGCCTCTGCAGTACATAACCTCAAGTTGAAAATGTTTGATCATAAATATAAATTTACTGCCTCTGCAGTACATAACCTCAAGTTGAAAATGTTTGATCATAGATATAAATTTACTGCCTCTGCAGACATAACCTCAAGTTGAAAATGTTTGATCATAGATATAAATTTACTGCCTCTGCAGACATAACCTCAAGTTGAAAATGTTTGATCATAGATATAAATTTACTGCCTCTGCAGACATAACCTCAAGTTGAAAATGTTTGATCATAGATATAAATTTACTGCCTCTGCAGACTAGTGTTGTTTTCGTCGACGAAAACTAAAACTAAAACCTTCGTTAACGAAAATGTTGACTTTTCGTCAACGAGAACTAAAACTAAAACTAAAATTAGAAGCAAGACTAAAACGAGACGAAAACTAAATCTCGTAGACAAAAGACTGAATAAAAACTGAAACTAAAACTCCCCAACGAAATAAAAACTAAAATCCCCATATATCGTCTTTTCCGGTATAATGTTGACACATGAAAGAAAGAACAACAAAAGATAAAAAAAAAGAAAAATGACAGCCGACGGTATAAATTTTGCTTTGAAAGTTTGAAATTGCCATGCGGTTAGATCAAAGAGTGTCGTTTTACAAGATACAGTCGATTCTGCTTAATTGGGTCTTGTTTACCCTACCCTCCACTACCGCACTTACCCCCCCCCCCCCATGCCGTTTTCTTTCTTTAAATAATAGTATAGCCAGAATGTACTTGCTCCCTTATTATGAACGCGTTTTTTTTTTTATTTTCCCTCCTCGCCCAACCCAATTTCATTTTTGACACTTAGCAGCCTCTCCCCCCCCCCCCCCACAAAGATGACGTTACTTTATTGCTTCCCAACCACCTTACCCCCTCTGTCCCAAACGATGGTACGTGCCGAACTATATTGCACGCGTCTACAGAATGATGTTAACTAATGGTATTCAAGGTCATAAATTAGAATTAAGAAATGACAATCCTATTGTTTCAAGGTCATATTGCTGTGATTTATGTAAACTTGAGTTTCTGTGTTCGGGTGTTTTTTCTTGCTTTTTTTTTTTTAAAATGTAGTCTGATCTGGTTATAGAATTGGGTTATTTACAGATTTTTTTCTGCAACTCTGAAATGCTGACATTTGGGTAAAATGTAATGCATTTAGGTGTTTGTGTTAAAAATGTAATCGCATATTTTTAACGCATTAATTACGCTTTAATTGCAGCAAATCAACAGCCCTATATAAAATTTAACTCAGTGTCACAATTATTCTGAAATATACAACCACTGTCTACTGTACAGATGTGTGCATAGCCTAGTCTAGACCATGTCTAGGTACTGTCTAGACACTAATTATAGGTGTCATGTATATGGAAATATTAGTGCAGTTGCTGCAGACGTGACAAGCAAGATGCTGTTTTATCCAAATGCGATACAAAATTATGTGCAAAAAAAATGATACACAATTTCTAGCATCTCGTTATGCACTTGTTTTTTTTTTACCTTCAACAATACACTGTTGTACCTCCACCAATACACTACAGTATATAATGTAAACTAGTGAATGAAACTTTTCTGTTTTTACATCGACCGGAAAGGGAGCAGGAGGATTACTTGTCTTCATTTTATATTACAAGTGGGGCTTTTGTCGACATACCTGGGGGTTAGGGTGTGAGCGAAATGCAACAGATTGGGGTGGTAGATCTACTTAATAACTCAATGGACCATAACTTTAAAATGTTGAGAGAAATTCTGTTATTTTTCGTTTTTGTTTTAATTTTGACTTACGTTTTCGGTTTCTTATTGTTATTACGTTTTTAGTTGTTTTTTTGTACATGCACTGCAAGTCTGCTAGTCTACAACATAGTCAAAAATTTAGTCATGGTATTGGCACATAAAACAATATGATAGTGTAACTTATAATGTGACAATGAAGTGAAATGACTCAGTTTCAGTACACTGAGCTGTCATCTCTGTGTCTACTATTATTATGCTTCAATCTGTTTCAACAATTGGTCATGAACAATGATGTTAATTGTTATTGGTGTTTACAAGACTAAAACTAAAAGTGAAACTAAAATACATAAGACGAAAACTAAAACTCTGGTGTTTTAGTCGACGAAAACTAAAACGAAAACTAAAATTGGGCCTAAAACTAAAACTAGACTAAAACTAAAATTATTACAGAAAAAACGAAATAAAAACTGAAACTAAAATAGGACCTGGGACTAAAACAACACTACTGCAGACATAACCTCAAGTTGAAAATGTTTGATCATAGATATAAATTTACTGCCTCTGCAGACATAACCTTAAGTTGAAAATGTTGTTACAAAGTTTTCATGATTACATTTTTCTCAACAGACTACTTCAAAACTAAATTCTACTAAATTCTAATTTCTTCTAGTTACTATAAGGTTGAGAACAATCTCAATATATTTACTGATATGAAAATGAAAGCCTAGGTGAATGATAATTACTTGTGCAGAGTTTATATTTAAAGTCAATTAAAGTTTTTTTTTAGAAATACAATAGAGTAATATGTCAGCTTTTTATCTGTGATTTTTTTTCTTAATAATTTCAAAAACAATATTAACTAAATCAAAATGAACAGTAAATTTAAGCAAATAATAATTAACTAATTTACAATAACTTAAAACAAACATAACAATAAAATCAATAATACATAGAAAGTTAAATGTAAAGGACTTTGATTTAGTTGTGGTGCGTAGCTGTATGATGATTTATTAGGCACTAACATGTTTTAAAGTGGGATGGATGTCCGAGTGGTGTATACACTCGACTGTTGACATTAGAATCCTGGGTTCAGTCCACTGTGAGAATCATGGGAATTTTCCAGGTGAAATTTGTTTCAAAGTCGTCCCACACGTCCACCCAGCTTTAAATGGAAACTTTACTTTTTTGTTTTTAAACGTTTTAAAACTTGAAATATTCTAGCAGAAAACAAATGAACACTATATAACTTAAATGGATTGACTATTTACTTGTGTTTTTTAGCTTCCATAATAAAACTGAGCATTCTGGGAATGAACTCTACATTGACTAATGTAGACTTAGAAATCATTTCCCTATTAATAAAAAACACAAATTATTTCAAGTGGGTTTAAGATACTTAAAAGATGTTCTTTCACCAAACATTAAACAATCTGATACTTCATATTCAACACAATGTACATTTAGATCTGACAAAACAATAGTTACATCCTAAATGTAGCATATATCTTCAAAGAAAATATTTTCTTTACAAATACTGAGAAGTAATAATATCATGTATGGTTTCAATTTAGAATGGAACTAAACATTATAATTAAAAAGAAATATGAAATACAGTATTGAATTATCTAAATTTAAGAAAGAACATGATAAAATATACACAACATTTCTTTTTAATCTGATATGCAAAAAAACCATTACAAAGAAAAATTGGCCCAACATTTTTCAACATTCGATGCAAGCCTAAAAATTATTTTTGATTAATTATATCATTAAAATATTTCTCAGTACAGTCAAAATAAACACATTTTTGTAATATTTTTGATGAGACATACAATATATGTAAAACATATACATGTATATATATATATGATGGCTCAGAATATATGTACATTAACAATAAGATATAAAGATGGGGGATAAATGAACACGAAATATTTTAGTATCATGTTGAATAATCATAATTACGCATTTCAACATTACTTGGTTTAGTTGAAATACTTATATAACAATTATATTTCTGTACAGATCCACAATGTATGTAGTTATTATCATACATGTATATATTTATATACCACTTTTATATACATTTTAAGTTTATTTTTAATTTTGATTAATTCTCCATTAGTTCCTGACTTTTTATCAATTTAACATAAGCTTATGTCGAAGAAACTTGTTATGGCCTGAGGATTCCCCCCCTCCCACATCTCCTAAATTTTAAACCACAGATAACCTATTTAATTAAAGTAAAAACTGTGATGTTGTAAAAGGAAATAATCATTAAATGAAAAAAATTGAACATTTTAACTAGAAAATATTTCCAAGTGGCATGTATTTTAAAAATATTTTCAAATCCATCTTATTCTATATAATATTCTATACAACCATTACCCATAAACTCCTTTGGCATCTTTGGTTAGTGTAAGGTCTGTTTTATGTACATTTAAACAAAAAATGGAAGAGTTTTCAAACTGCACAATAAAATAATTGTGTCATGGTTGATTTTCATCAATATCTGAATATTTTTGTTTAATAAATATAATTAAGTTTTAAGAAATATATTGAGCTCAGATTCATAATACTTTTAGTGGGCTAATATTGCTTACTGAATTCTGAAAAATTTTTTCTTCTGCTTTTCAGTTTTTTCTGCGACACATAGTGCCTGTATCTTTGATCAATGTATTTATTTATAAACTAGTGACAATGTTGTTATGTCACAGTTTTAGTAAGTTCAAGTGAATGTATTTCATTATCTGTCAGGTAAACTATACCAACTGTTTCCTTTAGATCCAAGATACTGGCTCCAAACTTGTAACTTGAATGGAAGAAACTGAACCGACTGTAAATGCTGATTTAAGTCAGAAGTAGATGACTGTACAGTTTTAGACGTGATGTCAATAAATTCACTCCTGAAAAAAGAGTTTTTAATGCTATATTTAGAGATAATAACATCAGAGATTTCTCCAGTAATGTCAAGTGTGTCAGTGTGGTTAAGTCCCACCATCTGGGACACATGAATGTAGTCTGGTGATCCATCTCCATCAACATCTCCAAAAGCACCTGACAAATCAGAAGAATTATCTTTTAGCTTGAGCCATACAAAAAACAGGTCTACTAAAGAATATAAATGTTTCAAACATAGAGGGAACAACTATTATAAGAACAAAAAAAAATATTCCCTGTGTTTCCCAGTAGAAAATAAAGTTGTAAATCAAAACATTTTGTATGGTATATTTGGTAACACACTTTTCAAATAATAAAACTATCAAAGCCAACATAGCCTGTATTTGAACATTTCTAAAATATTCAAATTGTTAGATCCTTTAAAATCTTTGTTTTTAATAAAAAGAATTATCATAATTCTAAAAGTGACATTTCAATGAAAACACTTTTGTCTACATCTCCATTTATTTACATTTTATATGTAGTCATAACTTCAATTTCATATTTCATTTTTCTGACACATTTAAGAAATATGTGGAGCATCAAATGTTACTAAGTTATGACAAGGCTTTGTTTTTATATTTCCTTAAATAAACCTTTTTATTCTTTAATTTAATTCACAAATCCTTGTAATTGTAAATTTACTGAACAATATATCTTGTACATTTACAGAACAATATCTTGTTATTGTACATTTACTGAACAACATCTTGTTATTGTACATTTACTGAACAATATCTTGTTACTGTACATTTACTGAACAATATCTTGTTATTGTACATTTACTGAACAATATCTTGTTATTGTACATTTACTGAACAATATCTTGTTATTGTACATTTACTGAAAAATATCTTGTTATTGTACATTTACTGAACAATATCTTGTTATTGTACATTAGGCTGACAAACAAATGAATGGTAAAAAATTTTTTTTTTTAATGCTCTCAACCTTTTTTTTGGTTCCATTTAATGAAAAAATTATATTGGAAAATTTTGGAGACAATCCGTTGATGTTTAGGGGTTGCTCAACGCAGTTTAAGTTTGCAAGGTTACTCGAATCCACATTTTTCATACGTTTTTCATATTTATCTCTTCTATTTTAATAATTGGGTTGAGAATGTTATCAATATTTTATTTTTTTTTAATTTATGAGTCATCATACATAATACAAATCATTTTTTATATTTTTGGGAAAATTAATAAGTTAAAAAATAAAATAAGTTTGTCGAAATTCAGAACACACACTGTAGTATTGCATCATTGGACAAGCTTTAAAAGATTGGAACATTTCATAAGACAAAATTATGGCACTCAGTTTTAATACTACTTCAAGCAACACAGGTATACATTCAGGTGCTTGTACCCTGTTGGAGAAATTAATTGGAAAATCTTTATTATACACAGCCTGTCGACACTATGTTCATGGAGGGATTTTATCCCATGTTTACAAAACATGTTAGGAGCATCTTCTGGTCCAGAGATTAAGTTGTTTCAACAATTTCATGATCAGGGGAGTAAACTTAATTCTGAATCATGGCATTTAACTGATGCAGATCTCAAAGTTAATGGTCTGCTTGTACCATCAGCAGTAGAATTTGCTGTAAATATGCTGCAAGGAGCAAAACAACCTAGCGACGATTACAAAGAATTTTTGCAACTGTCGATAATTTTTTTAAGAGAAATTCCTCCAGGCCAAAGCGGAATAATTTTCCGTACTCCTGGTGCTATGCACCAAGCATGATGTATGGCAGGGGTGGGCAAACTTTTTCTAAGGAGGGCCAAATTTAAAACTAGATTGTTATCGGCGGGCGGCATACATAATTTGTCTACTTTAATTACAATTTACAACGTATGAAAATATAAATTAACGATAATAACCGTGTATTGGTCATTTATTTCACATTCACACTCTATTACACATACACATTACATTTAAAAATTCAAGCTAAATCAGTTGCTAATTTAGTAATAAGGCTTTACTATTCATAATTATTTCAACAAAAGTTTATTGTTACCTGGTATAATAATTACGAAAACGAAGAAACTTAATTTACATACAAGCTTACTACAGAGTACAATTTTAATTAATGAGAAGTATGTAACTGTTCACAATTTTGGGTTAATGTTCTTGAACTGTGGAACCAGTTTACTGGTTGTGATTATCATGACTGAATTTAAATTGCAGTCAGTTAACATCGATCTGTTCTTCGACTTGATTATTTTCATACAAGAAAACCCTTGCTCACAAATGTATGTGGACCCAAATAGTGACAAAAGCTTGACAGCAAAGTTTTTTTAGGTGTGGGAATGCTGCTGCTGGGAAACATCCTGAAAACTCCAGAATTGACTTGAACTTCAGGTCATAATTTGCTTGTAGGTCAAGTAGCTCTAACTAATATTCTGGAGCCATAAAACTGATTTAATATCCCTAGATTCGAATCAAATTTAAAAAATATAGCGAAAATCTAAACAAAGAGAATCAACATCGACACAGGACCGCAACCTGTACTCGCGTTCGGGCCACATGATATACTCTGACGGGCCGCATGCGGCCCGTAGTTTGCCCACCCCTGATGTTTGGCAAAAGCACTGTACTCTATTAAAATTTACTTGTTTCGACATCAATTTAAGTTAACAAAAAATGAAGAAAAAATCTGCGATTTTTGATTTTTAAAAATTTCGAATTACATGGAACATTGGTTTCTATCTCTTCATCTGCTCCTCACAATGACCTGACTTTGATTAAGAAACTGAATTATTTCAAAATATTTCACAAAAAAGTCACAGAATCTGCCTTTAAAACCATTGCATGACACTTATAGTATTTAACTGAAGACATGGTGAGTCTCTTTTTTCAGCAAAGGTGTTGATAACCAAACTAAAGAAAAAATGCTGATTGCACTTGAAAAGTCAGTTAAAAAACAAAAACAGGTAAAAAGGCTTGAAGGCAAAGTATTAATGGATAAAATTGTAAGCATGAACTTAGATGACTTTGTAACAGAGAGATTAAAATATGTATTTGAAGTGCTTGGAATAAATTGGGCATTCATGAATGAAAATCACCCAGACACGTGGAGTACAGCAACCGAATACCAGGAAGCACAAAAAATTGTTAATTCTATAAAATGATACAGCCGAAAGAGGGGTAAAACTCATTTCAGATTATGCACAAGTTTTAACAAAAGATGAAACTCAAATTGCAATATATTTTGCAAACCGTGGAAGAACATCGACATCAAATTCCAGATATGCGAAAGTCTACAATTGTGAACGCATTAATAAAAACACACGAACAATCAACAGGTGAAGTATTCTGAAATCAAACATTGTATGAAATCATATAAATAACACTTAATTTGAATAACATAATTAAAAGTTTGTATTAGAAAAAAATTAAAAATGTATTCTTTTTATTTATTGTTGACCGTTAAATCTGATAATTTCAAGTTCATTGAGCAACCTCTAAATATAAAAATATCTTAATAATATTTTGCTGAGTTTATTTTTTCATTAAAAGGAACGCAATAAAGGGTTGAGAGTACGATTTCGAGCACTTTTATTTTTGTTTGTCACCCTATTGTTCATTTACTGAACAATATCTTGTTATTGTACATTTACTGAACAAAACCCTGTTATTGTACATTTACTGAACAATATCTTATTGTACATTTACTGAACAATATCTTGTTATTGTACATTTACTGAACAATACCTTGTTATTGTACATTTACTGAAAAATATCTTGTTATTGTACATTTACTAAAAAAACAAAAGTGAACTTGCCTGGATAACTGGTGGGCTCTAACACTGTACACATCTGAATTTTATCTTTTTGTCGTTTAGTTAAATCATGACAATGAGGTTCTCCTGGCTTATGATGAAGTGCTGGAGTAAGAGTTTAAAATTCTAATTAACCATTTAATGAAACATAAAATGCATGTAGTTTCGTGCACACGGTTCGTTAGGGTGATTAAAAAATTTTTTTTTTTGAATTTAATATTGCATTGTTGTTAATTTTTTTCGTTTTATATTCCTATACTTTCATGCCAAATTTTATTGGAATTGAATTACATTTAGAGGTCGCTCAACGAGACTGAAGTTTATAGTATCTTCTTTAATGACATGAATTCTTATAATATAAACATTAAGTTAAACATTATCTTAAATCAATATTAAACATTAATTACATCGAATTAGACATGTTGAAATGTTAAATAACATAAAATATAATGATATGCAACAGTTACTGGTTGTTTATTCATGTATGCATTGTATTATAAACATAAACAATACAGTTTACTAATTATTGTCAGTTCAACGCTTCTTATATAACTTCAATGTACTTTTCTTCAAATTTGGCACTCTCTGTCTGTGATCTTCTACAACTTGTAGCAATCTCTGCATTTCATATTCCGTTTTAGTGACTTATTAAATGATGACATCAGTGCAACTGACCGCTCCACTGCATCATTGACGCCTTAAAGGAATCAACAATACACTTAGCTTCAGCAAATGACGGCAACTAGGGTTTATACAAAAACCGACTTTTAAAAAAAACGTTTGTCGAAGGTCAATTCCTCAAAAAACCGATTTCGGTTTTACTGAAAAAATAAGTGAAATAACGGATATTTAAAGCATTCTATCAATAATTATTTTCAATGTATGCCGTATTTAATTAACGTGTATGAAAATTAATACATTTTAATGTAATTATGTCAACCAATTTTTAAAGTAAAACAATAAATACAAGAAAAAAAAGTATCAATATGACAGTAAAAATACTGCCTACTGGGTACCTATATATTCATTTAAATCACATTATAACTAAACATATTTCTATTATGACCTTTAAACTGTTCAACTTTATTTGGCAGTCATGAAAAAGACTTAATTCTTTATCATGTATCATGTATGTTATACTAGATATACATGGCTGTCAGAGACACGAGGTTTGGTTTGCCGCTCACAGGCAAGTTCTGAAATCAGCCGTTGTTATGTAGACCTCAGTATAGTACTTATTTATATATAGTCTATAGATATTGCGGTTCTTTTTTTTACTCATGATATTCACCCCCCCTCTCTCATTCTCTGTCTATGTTTCTAATGTTATCTATATATGTGACAGTACACAAACACCTCTGCACATCCAGTGCCCACTCCACTGTTGAACTCTAAATTCACTCCTCGCTCCTCCCTTCATACAATTATTTCCCCTCCCATCCCTGAGATGTATTAGTTACAATAGTCATTACAGCAGCTGTACGACGGTCCTACCTTGTTTGGGTTAGAGGGTTGGCAGTGGTGAAGGTGTTGGATGACAAACATAAATTTAGTCAACTTGAAAAAAAAATAGCTCACTCTGTCCATTGTTTAGTAATGAACTTAGGAGATACCGATTATTTATTCCCCCCCCCCCCCCCCCGTTTCAATGTGATGCCCGTTTCAAGTCCTATGCAAGTCCCGCAAGTCAACATTAAATTCGTGTGCTTAAAAAAACATCGGTTCTGTGGAATTAGTAAACGACTTGAATTTAGCCCTCTTTCCAGGTGGAGGAAACGGATGCAATAAATCTCTCTATGTGTATATACCCTCTTCCCCCCCCCCCTTCACGCAGTCCTCAAATTACCCTTGAACCACTTGGTCACGCCTACTCTCTTGTATCGCTCAACAAATACTTTCTAACAATGACCAGGTCGGACTGAGTAGGGAATTCATTGGAAAGTCAAAGTTTCCGAATTTCTCTGTAATTTAGTGGAATGTTTCAACATTTTTTTTCTAATTGGTAAGTTCTAAGTTTAAACCGGCTTTTAAAGCCCAAAAAAATCGGTTGTCGAATGCTTGGAATTTCGTCAAAAAGCCGGTTTTTCGCTGCCGGTTTTTAAAAAAAGACAATCCCTAATGGCAACTGACCCCAGGATACTGGATCAACTTCATCGAAGCTGGTATCAATACTGACTGAACGCATTGCATATAGTGATGAGGTACCTACAAAGTGATGCAGTTAGTGCAATTCTTCACTCTAAACACTCGATCCGTCCAATCATTGCCAGGCTTCAGCATCACTTCAGCCACAAGTCGACCCATCTTTAAATGGGTGTGTCTGACATTAGTTTGATGAAGGTCCCACAAGTTGACCCATCTTTAAATGGGTGTGTCTGACATTAGTTTGATGAAGGTCCCACAAGTCGACCCATCTTTAAATGGGTGTGTCTGACATTAGTTTGATGAAGGTCCCACAAGTCCACCCTTCTTTAAATGGGTGTGTCTGACATTAGTTTGATGAAGGTCCCACAAGTCCACCCTTCTTTAAGTGGGTGTGTCTGACATTAGTTTGATGAAGGTCCCACAAGTCCACCCATCTTTAAATGGGTGTGTCTGACATTAGTTTGATGAAGGTCCCACAAGTCCACCCATCTTTAAATGGGTGTATCTGACATTAGTTTGATGAAGGTCCCACAAGTCGACCCATCTTTAAATGGGTGTGTCTGACATTAGTTTGATGAAGGTCCCACAAGTCGACCCATCTTTAAATGGGTGTGTCTGACATTAGTTTGATGAAGGTCCCACAAGTCGACCCATCTTTAAATGGGTGTGTCTGACATTAGTTTGATGAAGGTCCCACAAGTCGACCCATCTTTAAATGGGTGTGTCTGACATTAGTTTGATGAAGGTCCCACAAGTCGACCCATCTTTAAATGGGTGTGTCTGACATTAGTTTGATGAAGGTCCCACAAGTCCACCCTTCTTTAAATGGGTGTGTCTGACATTAGTTTGATGAAGGTCCCACAAGTCCACCCTTCTTTAAATGGGTGTGTCTGACATTAGTTTGATGAAGGTCCCACAAGTCCACCCATCTTTAAATGGGTGTGTCTGACATTAGTTTGATGAAGGTCCCACAAGTCCACCCATCTTTAAATGGGTGTATCTGACATTAGTTTGATGAAGGTCCCACAAGTCGACCCATCTTTAAATGGGTGTGTCTGACATTAGTTTGATGAAGGTCCCACAAGTCGACCCATCTTTAAATGGGTGTGTCTGACATTAGTTTGATGAAGGTCCCACAAGTCGACCCATCTTTAAATGGGTGTGTCTGACATTAGTTTGATGAAGGTCCCACAAGTCGACCCATCTTTAAATGGGTGTGTCTGACATTAGTTTGATGAAGGTCCCACAAGTCGACCCATCTTTAAATGGGTGTGTCTGACATTAGTTTGATGAAGGTCCCACAAGTCCACCCTTCTTTAAATGGGTGTGTCTGACATTAGTTTGATGAAGGTCCCACAAGTCGACCCATCTTTAAATGGGTGTGTCTGACATTAGTTTGATGACGGTCCCACAAGTCCACCCTTCTTTAAATGGGTGTGTCTGACATTAGTTTGATGAAGGTCCCACAAGTCCATCCATCTTTAAACGGGTGTGTCTGACATTAGTTGGGGAAGTAAAGGTGGCTGGGTGTGGTCTAGCCAAACAATCCCTTTATATGCCATGTATAGAGAAACTGATCAATTCTACATTTTTTCTGCCCTGATGGAAATTTTACCCTTTATGAGTATATCAGTATTCCAATGTTTATGAGTATATCAGTATTCCAATGTTTATGAGTATATCAGTATTCCAATGTTTATGAGTATATCAGTATTCCAATGTTTATGAGTTTATCAGTATTCCAATGTTTAAGATTACATCTAGATATAAAAGCTAAATTGTATTTTTTTATTTAAAATGTTACTCTTAACATAAAAAGAAACAAAACTTACTGTAATGAAGATTGAATGCATTTTCTTCCAGTATTTTTAATGGTTTGTAAGCAGTTACATGATCAAAAAGAACTATCTCTTGCTTTAGAAATTCTAGATCATTGTCACACATAACATGATCTTTGGAGACTCTCTGTCGAATGTCTTCACCTGCATTTAAATGTAATGTTACAATTCGAAATCTAATGTACTGTCACCAAACTAAACATCCATCATCAATGTTTACAATAAAAATTGTAGACACTTTTGTTCTTTTATGGAATTTTATATGTATAACCCTGAGATGATACATACACATAGTCCTAAAATCATCTGTCTTGGAGAAATTTTGTTCATTGCCTGTCCTTTCTACATCTACAAAATACTCATTCTGGAAATCAATGCAATAGGATAATTTATTAATTCTTGTTTAGTTTCTGAAACACAAAATTCAACTGGGGTACTGACATTAGACAGCATTTAATATAGCCATTTAAAGCATTTAATGTTCTGGGTGTTAATGAAAAACACTTACAACTTTGACCATTCCATGTGATGTATTCCTGGCTGATAACTTGATTAAAAAGAAATCATGATTACTTTGTGAAGTACGTAATGATAAATCAGAAGAATTGAGAACTCTGCTAGCATTGTATGACCAAAGTTCAGTACCATCCATTCCACTCAGTATAACAGACTAAACAAAAAAGAATAAAATTCATTCTAGTTGACAGTTCTTATTTTTAAAAAATTTGAATATAATACAAAACTATAGATAATCACCTTTGAAAAGTTGTAACTGCCATTGTCTTCTTCATTTAAAAGTATCAGAAAATCTAAAATTTCATCAAAGTTGTAATGGCCTGGTGTTGGAGAACTATAAGTAAAATGAATAAAAAAATAGACTATAAAATAGACTATATGCATCAACTGAATATCAAGCATAGAAATTAATTTCAAACCCTGGTTGCTAACCATTTGGATAAAGTGTAGTCATGTGGAGGACCCTATGTAAGAATCCATTTCTTTTATTTACTACTGTAAAGCAGGTTTATCGGTATTAAATTATCCTAGAAATACTTTCTAAATTCATAGTTCAGTATTACAGTGTGAACTGCAGAGTAATTGATGACTGTTACGGGTTGGTTTAATTTAAATGTGGAGATGCCAATAAGATTACTGTCTGCCTCTTTCACTTTTGTTACTGATTCCTTAGACACAACTCAGAAGAACCAATAGAACAAGATACGCTATGAACACTACTTTTTATTTATTTCTATGTACATAATAATTCAACAAGTCCATACATGAAGAAATCTCTATTAATGTGCACAATAATTCTGTTAGTTCCTACACTAACAAATCACTCTGCTTCTACTCTGACTAACCAACTGACTAAGTCTCCTAGATTCTGCACCTACTCCTAATGTTGACTTTCAAACGCTGTGTTCTCCTCTCAACTCCACCTCTCTCAACTACTGCCAATCTGTTCAAATCCAGCCGTATTGTCCTTCCAATTCTATTCTCTCTAAGGAGCGTCACCTGGTTGTCATTGTTTAACTATCTTAGACTATCTGATGTTGCCTGCAGTCTACTTCTATTGTTGTCCTATCTTTACTGTTTTACTAGTCTATTGTTTTCTACCCACATGGTCTTAAGTCATCTATCACCTAATCTACCATTATTCGTTTTAATCCTACTTGCTAGACATCTTTTATCTTACAACATCAAAGGGAATAGTCTCCGCTCTCTAAGTCCAACCCTATCTCCTAACAGTGACTCACAGTGGTGGTGATGATATAGTTGTGTGACTTACAGTGGAAGTGATGATATAGTTGTGTGACTCACAGTGGAAGTGATGATATAGTTGTGTGACTCACAGTGGAGGCGATGATATAGTTGTGTGACTCACAGTGGAGGTGATGATATAGTTGTGTGACTCACAGTGGAAGTGATGATATAGTTCAGTACTTGTGATGTGTAGAAAAAGTTGGCCCATTCCACCAAATTGATTAGTTTTATGTATTTTGATTGTTATATTTGGCAGTGATAGCAATAGTCCAGGTCCTCTAGGTGATTTTTTTAACAGCCACATAAAATATCCTTTTAATTTATACAATGATTTGAAAAGTAAAACAAGCAATTTATGTCTATTATTTTTCTAGTTGTACCTGTTGGTTTCCACATTAGTAAATGTTTTGGTCCATGTGCAAGTGAATGTGTCACCATTTAGTAAAGCAACAGAACCTTCTACAGTTATAACAAGGATATCAACAATTCCATCCTTCTGTACATCAACCAGAATAGGGGGCACCATGACACCTTTACTGTTCCCACTGTTGGGTTGAAGTGGGCATAGAGAGAGGAAAACTTAATACATGAATATGATAAATATTACAAACTTCAATGAAGAAGCTTTTCAATAAGTGTTAACATTATGAATTTAATAGCTGTTATAAAAACCTGAATAATTTAGTTATGCCATTTTCTATTTGTAAATTCTTTAGCCAATGATATTTAGAAATTTCAACATGAGGCAAACGTTGACCAGTAATGTTCTGATACAGATCTGGCAGCGAAATAGCCATCAGATGACCTAAAAGATTTGTAAAATATGAAAAGTTGTTCATAATGCAAACTAAAGCTCTACAAGTAAAATTTCTATCATGAGTACAATTTAATGCATGTCAAAGTTAAAAGCCGGATTCTGCTAGTGAAAGTTAACATTAGAAAAATTAAACACTGCAAGTAAAAAATACTGTAATATAAAAAAGGAGGCCACACTGACTCATTTCAAAGTTACCTGGTGTTTTTTGACTCCCAGTGCCAAACAAAATATAAATGGCTCCTGTTGAGGTGACATGTTTAACAGGTGGCATGTAGGACTCTGTCTTTGTGGGAAGATCAAAGTAGCCTTTACCAATAGGTAAACCTGTTTTACCAGATAAAATAATAAGACGTGCTCTTGTTGTAGTTTCATGTTCCTACAGATCACAAAAACAGACCATGGTATTATGAAAATATCATATCAGCTGGTATTAATGAAAATAAAAATATATCAATGATAGTATTGAAAATATATCAGCAATAGGAAATACAAATTCTGCTTACCCAAAATTCAGAATGTCCATCTCTGCTATGTAAAATGATAAAATCCAACACACCATCATTATCTAGATCTGGGACAGTTGGACCTCTGTATACGCTCCACAATGGCATGAAATGGTTGGACCATTCTCTTCGTTCAGGATCAACAACCCACAGAATTTTACCTTCAGGGGAACAATCATTCAACTGTTAGGTGTGCTTTCTTAATAAGCAATTGTAAAAAAAATTCATAATTTATAAGTTTACCAAGTTTTGTATCAGTAGCTTGGCATGTGGCCTGCCTCCCAGTATTGATACAGTCTCCAACACCATCTTTATTAACATCTATATCTCCACAAAATGTATCTAATACAATTGATCTGGTAGAAGTCTTCCAAAGATCTTTGCCATCATAACCCCGCAGAGCCAGTAGAGTGCCACCACATGGATACATTAAACCTGACAATAAATACAATTCTAAGTGAACAAATATACATCCATTATTTTGTCTGAATTGTTGAACAATTTGAAATTAATGATGTAATCCCAAATAAAATGTGTTTTACCTTTCAGTTCACAGAAATGAGCCATTGAAAGGTCAGTGTCACGATTCATAGCCAGGTCAATGAGATATTTATCTGCCAGGCTGACAATAACATCATCCAGCTTGTCCTGATTGACATCAGTGATTCTCACACTGGACTCTGTCCCTAAAAACATCTTGACTCAGTAAGTAGCACACAGTTGTTTACATGAAGTGTATAAATCAATGATAATCTAGAACAATGTAGAGCTTGGGGAATAGTTTGTTGAATGGCTTGGTTGTAATTTGATGTGATGCATATCATACTGTTGTGGTCATGGACATAATGGGCAAAGGAGGTACAGAAATGAGAGGGCTAGAAAAATGCTGTTCAGTGTAAAGTGATACCATTAAGTGGATGGCAGTGGTATTTAAGTGATGGACGAAAAATTCACACTTCCTCAGTTATTGCTGTACTATTGGTAGATTAATTATTTCAGACCAACTTGGAGCTCGACTGGATGGGGTAGAACTAAAATTGATAATTTATCAAAAGTGGGGGTAAAAAAATATTGGGATACAGCATTGAGGAGTGTACAGATAATTTGTGGGATTATAATTAAGGTAGTATTGTATGACTCTAGTAGAATCTCTGTTCTCCACAGCTCTAAGTTCTCACATAAACTGTCCTAGTAAAGTGTTAGTCTGATCCATGCAATAATAATTAATAAATCACTGATACCTAGACAGTAACTATAAGCTGTTTAAGTTTGTAGGGAGAAAGATGTTTTAAACTTAATGTATTGTGAAAATTAGACTTATAAATACTATCAAATGTGGACATAGAGTCTCAAGTTTTCTCAATGAAGAATGGGAAGTAAAGTATTTCTTTTTAGAAACAAACAAACAAAAACTAGCTGCATGGTATGCAGTGAATAAGTACAATCAACAGCATCACTATCAACATAGTCAAAATAATCTGTCAAGTAATGCCCTGAAAAATATGCTTTAGGACATCAAAGATGAGCATTTGACAGCTAATCCTATGATTGTATCCAGAGGCGTATTTACCAAAACTGTGGCCCTAGGCGCATGACCAATTTGGGGCCCCCTCGCCTATAAGGCATTTAAAAATGATCAGAATACAACAATAGTCAGATCACTCATGTAATATTTAACATGCATACTAAGTTATGCATACTAGCTAGAACTTACAATTGTCAGTTTATTACAGTTATGTAACATTTTTCCAGCTCTTCAATTTCGCGAACGTGTCAGTGTGCGCATTGAAATCGTATTCTAATGTCTCCTTTGATTCAATGCATAAAATAGACAAATCTCCCAGCCTACATTGGCTGATGGAATTCCGCAAGTTATTCTTGATTCATTTCAACACAGAAAATGACCGTTCTCCAGTTGCGTTTGTTATAGGAATAGTGAGAAAGATTCTTAGAAGGGTTTCCACATTGGGAAATGTTCATTGTAGTCCACCCACTGCTATAAGCTGGTACATCTCTACCGCAGATTTAGCGCCTTCTTCTTTAGCGAAATGCAAAAACTGTTTGATTTCATCGGCAGTGGTATCAGAATTAACATCGTCTTTGTATCTTCGATCAAGGTCGAGATCTTTGTGTTCAAGTCATCTACCTTGTCCTTGAAAAATAGACTGAAAAAATCATCTATACCTTTTATGCTTCGATTCTGTGATCAAGTTCCGTGATCAATTAATCACAAATGGCGTTTACTGTGTTAACAATAAAACTATGACGACCATTTAAAATAACTTCTGGTTCATTGCTTTAATCAGAAAACGATTTTCGCTTCTTCTTGCGGCTCACTTCATCTTGAAATTTACAGTCTTTGAGATCCTCATTCATAAGCAATGCTGCTCGGTCTTCAATATGAGTGAAATCGTTTTGGACTTCGTTGTTAATAAATAGCTTCAGTGATTCTAGAAGATTTACACCAGCATCAAGATATAAATTTGAATTTTGCAGGGATTTGCTGGTTGCATTCATCCACTGTAAAATTGTATCCCAAAGAACAGTCATCAATGCAGTTTCAAAAAGATCCATTTTATTAGCAAGAGCGTTAGCCTCATTTCTTACAGCTGCCTTCTGATCACAATCATCGGCTGCTTGAAGAAGAGCTTCCTGAATACCAATGTAGTTCTGATGCAATGCAAACACTGCATCCGCTCTAGCTGACCATCTTGTGTCCCAAATTTTCTTTACGATGCATCCATTTTTGACTAGATGACTTTTAAGGATGTTCCACCTGTGTGTGGATGCTGAGAACCAAACATAAACATGTTGAATAAAGTAAAAGTATGATACTGCTGAAAGCGACGATTCTACAGCCGCATTACCAACTAGATTCAAGCTATGGCTGGAGCAGGGAATGTAAACTGCATTGGGACTGTGTGCCTTGATTCGAGCCTGCAAACCCGAGTATCTGCCAGACATGTTAGAAGCATTGTCGTAGCTCTGTCCTCTGCATTTTGTGATATCTAATCCCCAGTTCTTCAAAACGTCTAGTATCACTTGCTCCAGATTTTGAGCGTTATGAGCATAGATGTCAACAAAAGTTAAACATCGTTCTTCAATTTCACCATCAATGAGAACATATCTGAATATCACAGTTAGCTGGTCCACATCAGGTGTTGAATCAACAATCAAAGAGAAATATATCGATTTCTTTACCTCTGATATAAACTGATCTCTGACAGCATTGCCCATTATTTTAATAAATTTGTCACAAGTAGCATGTGACAAATAACTGACAGAACCACTTCCCTTGTTACCGTACCGTGCAATATGATTTGCTAAGAAAGGGTCAAATTTTGACAAGTAATTCAAGCAACTGGTAAAATTACCGTCATTGTTGGCATGACCAGGAAAGGCCAAGCCTTCAGAGGAAAGAAACTGTACAGTTGCTACAATCCTTTGTAGAACTTCTCTCCAGTATTGCCTTTCATCATCTAATTGTTTAGCCATCTGTTCGTCAATACGCCTTTTTGCGTTCAAGCGTCTAGCGAAAGTGCACATTGCTTGAACGTGACCATACGAATTCTCATGTTCAGAAATTTCGGCGGCAATATTTTTCCAATCAGAACACCCGTTTGTTGAAAATTGACTAGCTTTATTTGGAAACAGTTTGCATACATAACAATACACACTTCCACTAGTTTCACTGAACACTAACCATTCCCGTCTTTCATTTTGGCCATTCGCCTTGGTTAAGTAAAAGTTATGTTCAGACAAGTGACGAAAATATTTTCTGCCACGATCTGTCATCAACATGCCAGCGCGTGAAAGGTCGCCAACATTTTTTGGTTTGAAATCCAAAACATAATTACGCATGGTTTCTGTCAAATTCGCTGGCCACATAGCAATATCTGTCAAAATTTCACCACAGTTGTTATCATCAACAGTTTCACTACTCACGACCTCCAGTTTAGGACCTTCAGCCGGCTGTTCAGGTTCTGGCAAGTCTTTTGGCTCGGACTCAGAATTCATATTGGCTGTTGCCGAAATGACTGGACTTGGATCATTAGCTGTTATTTCTGTTTGAGTAGTTTCTTATGGTGGGATTACCGGTCGTTTCGCTAAAAATGTCAACAAGGCGCTTTCGTTTTTCGCATCTTCTGCTTTTCTTTTCTTTTTGATAATTTGCTTTTTTGCACCTGAGGGATATTGTCTCATAGACATAGTTTTAATGAAACGATTGTGCCGCAATCAGCTACAACAGTAAAAGAAAAATGATCAATGATCATTCATCCACACAAAGAGTAGTGGGTAGCAAGAACAAAATTATCAAAATAGTGTAATAAACTGGCAATTAACAATTAGTTATTGCAATTTGCAAAAAATTAAAATTTGAATTAGAATTATTAATTAAAATCTGTGACGCAAGGCGCGCCAACTACTGGTAAGTACCGTACGTTACTTGTCACTTCGAACACCAGCGCAAACTTTATTAATACGTCACAGCAAGCATAACACAGTCAACCACGTTCGACAACTCGCATTGTTTACCAGTCTGAAAGACTATTTATAGATTTGTGGAATTCCCAAAACCCTCACAGCAAGCGGGGTTTTTTTTTATTTCTTTTAGAAACCCAGCTTTCTGGGGCCCCTAAATTATCTGGGGCCCTAGGAGCGCGCCTAGTGCGCCTAGGCCTAAATTTGCCACTGATTGGATCCAGCAATTTAAAACCAAATACATGAAATGATATTTTTAAAATCAAAGTCCTTTTTACAAATCTCACTAACTTTTTCTGTTGTTGCTTAGTTTTTGATATTTTGATATGTGCACGATATGTTGGATGTAAGTAATTATTAGATAACATCCCCTTTAAATTTTTGTAACAATTGTTGGTTGACATTGTGTTTTACGTAGTGCACGTCACTATATAGAGTGCTCAGCTTGGTTTTTGTCTTTTGCTAGAGCTTTTATTTCTGTTTGCAAGTATTAAATTGAATGATTATCAAGCCCATTGTATAAAATTCTTAAGGTGTCCCAATTATGTAATGTGATTTCTAATGTGTGAAGGAAAGACAAAATAATTACTTCAGGGGTTATGTGCAGGTCAAGCTGATAGATCTGGTCAAGTTAAAAACTAATACATGTACAATTTTTAATGAAATAAATATATTTTTTGCTAGTACTGGATAGCGGAGAGCTCACAGCTAAGCTATGGATCTTCAGAATAAAGAACTAAAGAAATAAAGGAGAAGCAGTCATCCAACGATGAGTAGCCAGTGACTGTTTTCAACTCTCAGGATTAAAGAAAGTGCAGCAAGTGGGCAGATGTCAAAGCCTCTCATAGTGAACAATTATCCAAACAAACTTGTTGCTAGCAGGGAAGTGAAAATTTTTCCTGAGATAGTTTCTTGGTGCAGAATAATTCTCAGCCAACTGCCAAGATAGACTAAATCATTTTTTATTTTACATGTAATATATTTGGCTTTCTTTTTTAATTCATGAAGTACACATATTCTTTGTGTTTGGTCAGGTAAACAATAAATTGTTGTTAATAAAAAAAAATGATTCTTTTATTTTGAACTGGATTTTCTCATTATCATTAACTTCAATATTTCAGGTTATGACAACGAATTAAGTTTGTACAAAATGTAAATAATTTAAGACCCAATGAAATTAAAATCATCTCACATTCTGTGATGAGAATTTTTCAAATTTGCATCAAATTTTTAATTTCCTGCATCAATATGTGTATTATGATTGCTGAATAAATAGAGCGGGACATGTTTTTTAGTTGATTTAAAATAAAAAACGTTAATTCCAGATAGGATGTTAATGTAGAACATTCCTTTTCTTTTTAATACATAAATATAAGTATAAATAATAAGGATGTGAAAATAAAAAAAAATGAATGGAAATGAAATATTTAATTTTGATCGTTTCTTTAAATACTGCGATAAAAGACATATAATAAGACTTTATTTTGCAGATGTGTGGTTTCGACAAATCCTTGAGTTGAACAGGTATAATAGCCAAAGAAATGGATTTGGAATAAAGAGCATGCCTCAGTGACCTATAAATTTACAATTATATTAATTAAAAAGGAGTATCAAGGAGAAGTAAAATGCCTAAGATATTTTGTGTGTTTAAATGCAGTAATACTTGTGACTTAAGATTTTTACATTTTTAGCTATAATTGATACCAGTCACAAAAAAAAATAATTACACCCATTTAACACTATGTATCAGTTATGATTGTGAGATAACACACTGGAATGATATATGTTTAAACAAATATTTTGTTAAGGGTTTCTTGTAAAATTGATTTTCATTTTGACACACTGACATAAATCTTTTCTAAATTCAGCTACCCAAAGACACTAAGAGAATGATTCACATATTCTAAAAATATTTCAAATTTAATTTTAAGAGAGACAAATAAAAAACAAAAATAAAGGAAGTTTTTAAACCAGATTTTGAGGTTGTCCTGCAATACTTTTCTTCCCTATAAGAATTCAGCTTGCAAAAATACTCATTAAATGGGGAAATACTATATTATTTTTAAAATACTCACAAGTATTATTAAAAACTCTTTTCCAATCATCACTTTTTTGTCCTTGCATTATATCAATAACTACACCATGGTTAAATAGGTGATTGATGATAGGAAAAACTACAGCTGCAACTACTCCCAGTACAATCACTAATAAAACAGCTATGATAACAACAGTTTTACGACCACTTCCCTGTTGAATAAGAAATAAATGGATCAGCATCTTCAGTAATCACTGCTAATCAAATCAAATATACATAGATTTACTTTTAAATTAATACAGTGAACTTTATTTGCATATAAAAATAAAATTTGTAATAAAAATAAAAAAACAATTATGTTCAGATCCATTTCAATAAACTAAATTAAGTCAATAATTTTTGATATAGAGAAATATCAATATTATTAATGATAGTGTTTTAAAATGATCTCGTAGGTTTCATGATAAATACCAGGTAAGGTCCATTAGGTGGGGATCGAATACGAGGTTGACCTAGTTTTTCTAATTCAAATACATTGCGCCTGTCCATCTTTGGTCCATTAACCAAACGAGAATCGTATAGTATATTGTCACCATAGCCCTCATCTTCATCATCACTTAGAGTTGTTTGAGAAAGTGGCTGATACTTTACATTTGGCAACATGTTCATTGAAACCTGGGAATTAACAACATTTTTTTTAAATCAAAAGATATAATTTAGAAACAATTATAAATAAATACATAGATATTGAGTGATATATAAATGGTTGAACTCAATAAACTTCCAGACTGAATGGGCTCACACTGATAAATAAATACATAGATATTGAGTGATATATAAATGGTTGAACTCAATAAACTGTCAGACTGAATGGGCTCACAATGATAAATAAATACATAGATATTGAGTGATATATAAATGGTTGAACTCAATAAACTGCCAGACTGAATGGGCTCACACTGATAAATAAATAAATCCATCAGGATATAAGTTAGAAAACCTTCATGAAAAAAAAATTATTTAAAAAAAATGTCTATACATCCCAGCAATTTACCAGCATAAACAGAAAGTAAAAAGATAAGAAAACTTTGCAAGAGAAATACATACCATGTAGAACTATTCTTGAAATGTTTTTCATTTTATTATTGATATAAATAAAAAAAAACAACATGTGTCCACATAGACAACAGAAACAAATGAATCAACTGCAACATGCAGCAAAGTTATATATAGACCTAAAAGAGGTCAGTGTGGTGACCTAGGTACCAGTTTGACATTTAAGCTGTGGAAATCATCTCAAAGATTAATTTGAACAATTTACCAAAACCCTGAATATATATGTTCTAATATATGGGCTAGGCAGTGATGCTATTTGTCTAGTACAGGGGTTTCCAAACCTGGGTCTGTGGGCACTTTGGCACTGATGGAATAAAAAAAAACATAGGTGCATCTTTCACACTGAATGAGATAAGTTTTGATGATTTTGTTTTCATTCTTTGTTGTATTAACATGGCATACTTTGTTTTCAACTAATGTAATAGTGTTAACATTGCTTATTTTTCATATTAAATGTAATAATGTCAACACTAGGCTTTTCCCATTTAATGTAATAGTGTTGACATTGCTTATTTTCCCAAGTATTAATGTTAACATAGCATTTTTTTTATTTAATAAAGAAATATAGACAAGATTTCAAATGTGGTAACCAGTTAGAATTTATATACACATCAAATCTATCTCAATATAAATAAGGGTTGATAAATGAAAATGGTGCCTCACAAAAGTCATACCACCCTGGTGCTAAATATTATCTTTAAAACTTGTTTTAATTAAAAATTCTATACTTTATACTATTTGTCTTCCTCATATTCATATTTTAAAATAATCGATTTTAGGGGGAAGTTAGAGAAAAAATGCACTATACTAAGACATACCAAGAAAAACTTACAATTAACAACATTGCAATAAACTCCAAAGGTCATAAAGGAACTTTATATTGCACTAAGGCAGTGGTTCCCAACCCAGGGCCATGGACCGATACTGGTCCGTGGATCAAATGGAACCGGGCTGTCCAAGAAACATATTATTTCCATTTTATTTACTGTTGTGCAACTTTCCATGGACGAGAGGTTAACTGGTAGTTGAGCGGCTGTGAGCAGCAGTGCCCTTTGAGCTACAGTGAAGAATAGATATTTTCCTCCATTGAAGACATTTGCTATGAACTACTAGAAGAGGCAGCTGTTAAAAAGATTCCATATGTGACTTTGTCGGCTAGCACAACGAATATGGGCATTGTGGAAATAGCTAAAGACATTGAGACACAGTTGAACACACTCCAGGTTGAGAAATATACAGATATCCACAGCAAGGCAATACTACTGGTTTAACTGTGATATCTTTATCAGGAGGATTGCATGAGGATTTGATATGTACAGTATCTTTGCCAACTCACACTACTGGAGGACTGCATGAGGATTTGTTATGTACAGTATCTTTGCCAACTCACACTACTGGAGGACTGCATGAGGATTTGTTATGTACAGTATCTTTGCCAACTCACACTACTGGAGGACTGCATGAGGATTTGTTATGTACAGTATCTTTGCCAACTCACACTACTGGATCAGAACTGTTCAAGTCATTTGATATTAGGACAACTAAAATGGTCCTTTAATGTCAGCATATGTACAGACGGAGCACTTAAATTCCTATTGCGATTTCCGATGTCCTATCTGTGTGAAGTGGGGTTTCCTGCAGCTACAGCAACCAAAACAAAACAAATGAATGAATTGGACTTAAGCAACACACTTCGGTAGCTTTCTAGTGAATTAAAATGTTAAATCACATTATATTCATTATTTTTATCTAACTGTAAAATAAAAACAATCTAAAATATACAAAATGAATGTTCACACCCCTCTCCTCCAGAGGGCCAGAGAGAAATTTTCCAATGGCGAGGAAAAGGTTGGAAACCACTGCACTAAGGTATTAACACTTTTCACAAGTTTTTAAATCTTTAGGTGGTACCGTTTCCCTAATTTAATGAACAAATTTTGCATATTGCCTGTGAGACATCACAGTGGATAAATTAGTCATGATGATATATCAAAGTGTTACAATAAACTTCCACACAATTAAAATTTATGAATTAAATGATCACAACAAATGTAAATAAAATTGAAATGGGTGTAAAATCAGTGTTAAAAGGGAGCAGCCACACAATGTTGTAGCCATAGATTATATCTATGGTTGTAGCATTCATTGTTCAAACAAATCTTTACAAGCACACCCTCAAAATTGTATTAAAACCAATAATCAAAAATAACAATCGTAAGAATGTTTTTCAATTATTTTTGTTCTCTTTGCTTCTTTACATGATTATTTTGTTAAGTTTATTAGTTGAATGTTCAATGCAAATAGGCCCACAACAAGATGGAGGAAACTTGAAAACTTGACAGGGACGCTTAGACTGGGACTTATTATTGAACAGAAAAAGCATCCTTGTTTTGAGTAGTCATAAAACATTTTTTTCCCATCTCAAGTATTGAGGGGACTTTAGTGATACTCTGCAAAAAATAGATTTCTCTCTTTGTTGTGTGGTTGCCAGTAGAGTAGCTATATTTTGGCCTGTCCACTCCTTAATGTTGGCCATCTAGGTGCACTAACAAGTAAATTTTTCACCACTCAGAGAATAAAGTGTGGGTGCTGCAGTGAGTGAATAATTCGGCATCAAGTGATGAAACATTTATTTTTTACATTTTAGTGCATTTTATACTAGTTTTGAAAGAGCATTCTTTTTAAAATCTTTTATTATAGTATTTTATTTTTTATAGTGTAATGTAGCAAAACGGGCATTCTGTTCTATGAGTATATTCTGTGGGATCCTTGGGTTTCATGTTTAAAAATCGCAGAAACTATTCAAAACTGTAGATTAAAAAAAAAAAATTGAATTGAGATGCCGGCAAGAAACCATTTTGAATTCTTCATTCCTACTTTGGATCTAATGCAGACATAAGTCCGCCATTATTTATATAGATGCTAATTTTATATTAAGACTTTTGAAGAAAAAAGTTTATCCTGTGAAAAGAGCAACTAAATTTAGTTTGTTTTGCTGCATTGGAGAATAATCAATAGTGCATGCGGACATCTTTACTCTTAATCTCAATTGGCGCGCATGCGCACATCTATAGACGGACCCCGAAAAAATAATACGGAGTACGTCTAGACGGAACTCTAGCCACAGCTAGAATATAATGCATTGCAAAAGTTTAATGTAACATAACTCAAAATCCTGATGCGCTAGAAATATTCTGACTACATATTTGAAATCAGCATCACTAATATATATATAAAATCACTTTACAGCTTATAATTTACAAAAATTGTGTTGCACAGTGTAATTAGTCTTTATCATATATTACAAAGAAATTAAATAACAATATATTTATCTCAATAAAATTTCACCTGATTATTTCACAAACTTAATGTTTATATTACTATTATTAGGGTCAAAACTTCTTTTTCCGATTCCAATTAAAAAATAAATAAAAATTTTATGAATAATAAAGATCCTTTCAAATATATAATTTTTATAGCAAAAAGTTCTTTCCTAACTATTTCATAATCCAAATCTTATCAGTAAGAATTAATATTTTTTAAATTTTGACAAAAAAAGTATTTTTCTTTAATTAGACTATACTGATTACTGTCTATAAAAGTCATTCACAGAAATTGATAAAACATCAAGTGTGGGGAGTAAGATAAGGGCAAAAGAAAAGACTATTTAAGATTTTATGATTTTTAGTAAATCTGTTAGTGTTGATAATCTAATATGTCTACTTACAAATGTCAATCCAGTTAAATGAGAAGGTCAGAAGCTCAATATGAGTAAAATTTACAGTAGGCCTACTCAGTTGCTGTATCAGTATGAAACTATGTTACACTGTATTTTTGTACTCATCTCTGTAATGGCAGTACATAGAAAAAAAATTAATCAACTAGCTGGAATTTTAAAATGTGTAATTACTTAGGCCTATAAATACTATAGACTTATTTTATAATCGTTAAGATTTTACTGACTTACTAAATTTAAAATTTACTATTTGGAGTTAACCGTACATTTATTTTCATTAAGACAGTGTCAGTATACATTTAATTCATGCCAAGACTAAGTTTTTTTTTTCTCATTCCACTAAAAGGAGTTATAATAATTATTTAAGTAATTAAAACGTGTGTTAGTATTAGGACTAAATTGAAAAAAAAAATTAAAATAAAAAAAAAACAACATTATTTAGGATACATTTTTTTACAAAAACGTAAAGAGTAGTTTCCCTCATTATCACTGAACTAGATATATATAGATATAATACATGTACAGGTTTACGAAAAGGGCTGCCAAATATGGAAAAATTAAATACAAAAGTAGATAATTTTTGAATCCTCCAATGATTGGTAAATTAAGCTTATCATATTTTTTGGATGTCAAATAGGGATACGGGGAGAGTATGCGAGAGATGAAAAGCAGGCCCGTAGCCAGGATTATTGGATGGGGGGGGGGGGGCGAAGAAATTTTTTTCGGGGGGGGGGGGGTGCCGAAGAAATGATCCTGGGGCACAGGGGCTGATCTAGACAACTTTGACGGGTGGGGGGCCAAAACTATTTTCATTGTTGAAAATTGGTCTTAGAACAAAAAATATTTCGATAATTTAATGATGTCTTACCTAAACTTGCGATAACGGAAAGGGGGGGGGGCATGGCCATGGAGGCGAGAAGCGCCGAAAGCTTGCGAACGGAGAGGAGGGATTTAGGGAGGGGATCTCAGTGAGTCCCCTCCCCAACAAATTTTTTGCAGTTCCATATCTGGAATGGTGCATTTTAGTACCCACTGTTTAGCTATTAATTAGAAATATATTGTTACAACTCTTTAAAATTCTGTTAATAAAATCAAAACAACACACAGGCCGGCGTGGGTTCCAAGAGTTTACTATCTTTTTAACACATAGACAACGACAATAACATCACGGCCATCTTCTTGCCGGCTTCTACGTCACTGTCTCTACTGCGTCATCGCGTTCACTCTGTAGACTGTACGGTGTGCACCGAGAGAGTCGTAACAATATAATTTTAACTACAGTACGTTTCAATAATGCTTGGCATGTTGCAGTTTTGTTAAAAAATAATTTAAATAGTAAAGAGTTTTAAAGATCTATGGGATTTAGGGGTAGGAGCATGTGGAACTATTCTTAGGACAAGGAAAGGTTTTCTCCAATCTTTAAAAAATATAAAAGACTTTGAAAAAAAATCTAAAAGAGGGGATATGAGATGGACAGCTATTGACAGTACAGTGGCGGGACAATAAAACTGTTTCGGTTATGTCCACTATGCATATTGCAAATGGATTTGGACCAGTTAAACGACGGACTAAAGTAAATGGAAAATTTGAGGAACTTACAGTTGACCAACCAGCCATAATCCAGGATTATAATAGATATATGGGGGGTGTAGATAAGAGTGACCAGTTGATTAATAAATATAATGTTCTACGAAAAACTAATAAATATTGGAAAACAATTTTTTTTCATTTACTAGATATAGCTAGGGTTAACTCTTATATTTTGTTCCAGGATTTAAGAAATAAACACAAAGACATTGTAGAATTTAAAAGAGCAGCTAGATATGGGCAGTTAAATTTCACAGAAGAATTAATTCGGGAATTGGGAAATATTGGTCCGTTTTATGCTGTACCTATTGCATCACGACCACCAGTATTTTTTAAGCATGCCATGAATCCAGAATTTATGGATAAACGTGGAAACTGTAGATTGTGCTACAGTACTGAAAAAGTAGTAAGAAAAACAAGTGTAAAGTGTAGGGTATGTGAGGTTTACTTGTGTTTTCAAAAAGATAGAAATTGTCTCTCTCGTTATCATAAACTTGTATAATAGTTACAGTAATCTTGTAAGATATTTTTAGCAAAGTTATAAAACCATACTGAAATTGAGCTTTGTTGTTATCAATAGACATTAGAATGTTAGTTTTTATAACTTAGATTTATTATCTTTTTGAATTTTTCTTGTGGCAAGGTCAATGTTGATCCAAGCATTTTTTTGGTCCTTTTTCTGTTAAAACACATCATTTTTAGAAATTTTTAAATATCTTTTGTTTCTGAATATAATGTCTTCAAAAATATCCTACACACAGAGAATTGAATGTAGTTTAATAAAATGTAACTTTTATTGAAATGAATCATAATGATTTTTTTTTCTTTTTTGTGTTTGTGGATTGTTTGATTTATTTTGTTTTTTTTATTTTTTTCATCTAAACTATTTAAAAATTATAAAAAGCTTGCATAATAATATCACTCTAAAACATACATTGTTAAAAAGCCCTTTCATTTTGCTACAAATTGATATAAATTATAATCACATAACTTTTAAAATAAATAAGTTATTATAATTTAATTGAAAGATATCACAGCGAACTGAAAATGTTCAAAAAACGTTCAGTCTGTTGAGAGTTAATGACAAAAATTTATTGAGGCTGAGCAATTTCTGATTCCTGTTATAAATATATTGACCATTTGTTCTGCTACACAATTGTTACATAATAGATACCTGATTTATACTATTATACTGTTGGTGTAACGTACAACCCAGGAAGAACGACAAAGATGCAGGAATATAGCTTAGCTATTTGTGTGATATTTCTTATAAAATATTGAAAACAAAGAGCAGATCTATCAACAACAAATTGACCAGTCACAATTATTCAATTTAAAATAAAATTAATTATGCTAAAAAGTAAGTTTGCAAATTAAATAACATCACTCAGAAATCACGGAGTTTGTACTTTATTATTTTACTAGTTGCAAGTACCCGGCTTTGCCCGGGTTTAAAATAAGGTTTTCTGTTTACCTTCTGTTTTCTTCCTACCCCCTCTCTCCCTTCCTCTCTCTCTCCCTCCCTCCCCCTCTCTCCCTTTCCCTCCCTCCCTCTCTCCCATCTCTCTCCGTCCCTGTCCCATCTCCCTCTCTCCCCTCTCCACCTCCTTCTCTCCCACCGTCCACCCTCCCTCCTCCTTCCCTCTCTCTCCCTCCCTGCCCCCTCTTTCTCTTTATCTCTTCCTCCCATTTCTTCCATCCTCTCCCTCTCTCCTTCCCTCCCCTCTCTCCCTCCATAACCCCTCTCTCCCTCCTTTCTCCCTCCCTCCCCTTTCCACCTCTCTCTCCCTCCCCCTCTCTCCCCCTTCCTCCCTCCCTCATTCCCTCTCTCTCCCTCCCTGCCCCCTCACTCTTTATCTCTCTCCCTCCCTCTCTCCCACCCTCTCTCTCCCTCCCTCCCCTCTCTTTCCCTCCCTACCCCCTCTCTCCCTCCCTACTTATTATTATGGCTTCACACTTCTTCTAAAATCCTTATTCATTCCTTTACCTTCCTCAAACTGTACAAATCAGGGAGCATGAAAAAACATCAACAATTCTTTGCATCACAAAGGCACAATACAGCACCAGCGCGCAAGTTCTATTCGATCATCGGGAAATGACGTCACAGAGGAATTTTATTTATGGCGCCGTCGAGATTACTTGAATATGGTAAAATACTAAAATAAAAAAAAATAATTACAATTAAACTACCCATCGAGATGAAACGAAACCTGTCCTATAACCTTCCCCATGTAATTATGTGTATGTGTAACAAATTTCACGTTATTTGGTTGTCTGGATCTTGAGTTACAAGGGAACAGACAGACAGACAGACAGCAAATGCCTCTTATAAGTATAGAGATTATACATATGTATAAAAATGAAGTCAGAAGTCAATGTTATTTTGTTAACTTATTGAATTAAGTTGCTAGTTGTCCTCAGAAGATATCAATATATAAAACTATTACAAGGTTGCGAACAGGCCCATCGACAGAAATTTCGGGTTCCTGATAGGCCATCTCAGTCCGGGCCCCTAAAACTCGCCGGGCCCCTGGGCATTTGCCCCCCTGCCCCGCCACTCGTCGGCACTGGTTGCGAACTTATATTATTATACATTTCAAATTTGCAAACGTCGTGGTTTAGCACTGAATTTACCTAAAAATGCTTCAGCATTCAGATTGTCTGTTAAATCTTTTTCAAATGCAAGCAGGACAAGAATGCTTAGACGCTTTTGTAATATCGATCTGTGATATAGGGTGAGCATTGGTGTGAGGGTTGAGAAACTGCTCTCACACACGGCTGTTGAAGCGCCAAACGCCAATGCTGCCCAAAATACCCAGAAGTGAACTTCACTTAGATTCAATCTTTTATGCCCAAAAATTAGATAAGCTATATATGTAAGTAAAATAACCTGAATGATTGCCAAAATATAACCTTTGAAGTTTTTATTATTATTGATTTATTGGACAAAATGATTGATGTTTTATATTATTGTTATTATTAAAATTTTGTCAAAAAGCTCAAATCATGTACGGGGGGGCCCCAGGTCATGAACGGGGGGGCTCAGGCCCCCCTAGCCCCTCCCTGGCTACAGGCCTGATGAAAAGTACGCATTTAAAAACCACTGCATCTATAGATAGAGGACTAAGGGCTCGTCCGTTAACTACGTCAACACATTTTAGCACTTTTAGTACTTTTAGCAGGGCTGGGAAGCTGGTGTCAGTGTCGGCAGTTATTTCCCGGTGTCGGCTTTTGTACTTTGTCCGGAGTCGGTGTCAGCGCAAAAAAACACTTTAACTTTAATTAATTAATTGAGAACAATGTCAGAAAGTTATTAGACAATCTGTAATTTTAAGTGTTCATCAAGTTCTTCTTTTCTTTTTAAATAAATACTTGGTAAATCTGTTAATCAGCGAAAGTATTACTCTCAAAAGCCAGATTCTCTTCAGTACGATGACTTGTCAAAATTAACAGAATTGTGACTGAAAGCAGATAGGAAGGCTACTGGCTATGTTCATTCTGCTATTCACTCAGTCATTGTATATCATAATAAATGTTTAGTTTGCATATCTCTATCTATATCGAATTCAGTTATCATGTTCTATTGTTGTACTTAACTATGTGTCGATACATAGTGGTCGACAGCGATAACGTTATAGAAAAATCATGTTGTTTTTGGTGGAATTTCATTCATTTATAATCTGCGACCTGAACGATTTTGAATTCGAAAAATTTCATACGGATTAAGTTCGTAATCCCCTCCTATTTACGGCAGAGTCCACTCGGTGATGCAATTACTTTGTCGCAAACCAGAGGCTGCATCTACATCACCTAAGTTTCTTTTGTCAAAAGAATGCAGCGACATTTTTAAAATTATCCACAAATGATAGTTTCGCCACTTATTCTATCACCAGTGAAGTCGTGGTTTCCATAATTAGGCAGAAACAAATGTTCAATGGTTCTACGAAATATTCAACATTTTAAGTTTAATTATTGACCCAGTATTATTTGTCACTCCTCTCTACAATGTTCATAAGTAGAATTCTTTGTTATCCAGCACCATTAATTATTTCTGTATTTACCGGATATCCGATTCTTTTTATGCCCTAAAATCAAATCTTAGATTTGTGAATTATCCAGCATAATATGTAACAAAAGACCTCCCAGAAAAAAAAGGCATTTTTTTTGTAAGAGAGTAAATCAACCAAAGTCTCTAAACTGCTCCATTGATGAACATTTTTAAAATAATGACTTAACTCCCTGCGGAATAAAGGGTCTCTCTACCTTCATGTTCTCATTTACCATCATTGTCTCTCTAGCATCATGTTCTCTCTACCATCATGTTCTCTCTACCATCATGTTCTCTCTGCCATCATGTTCTCTCTACCATCATGTTCTCTCTACCATCGTACACGGTTGTGGGCGGCCACTCCCCTTGTCATTTCATTAACAAATAGTGACAGAATGCAGTTTTTTTTTTAGTCAGAATATTTTATTTTTTAGTCTACATAAAACTTCTCCAGCTTTTCCCAGGAAATCGAAATGCACACCTCACTAGCATGACATGAAAGTTGTTTATAGAAGTGGTTTATGACATGAAAGTTGTTTATAGAAGTGGTTCATGACATGAAAGTTGTTTATAGAAGTGGTTCATGACATGAAAGTTGTTTATAGAAGTGGTTCATGACATGAAAGTTGTTTATAGAAGTGGTTCATGACATGAAAGTTGTTTATAGAAGTGGTTCATGACATGAAAGTTGTTTATAGAAGTGGTTCATGACATGAAAGTTGTTTATAGAAGTGGTTCATGACATGAAAGTTGTTTATAGAAGTGGTTCATGACATGAAAGTTGTTTATAGAAGTGGTTCTTAAACTGTGAGTCGCTGGCTTGTTGCGGACGAATTTCAGGTTGCGACAAAATTTTAATTTATAATTAAGAAATCGAGAATCTATTTATGCATACTTAAAGTTCAGTTACTCTGCACGTGACCAACTTACTTTCGTCAATCTAAAATTGAAAATCTCTGTACATACAACTTATGACAATCTACTCTTTCGTCTGAGTTTTTTCTTTGCATGTGGGGCACGGAAAGAAAAGGTTTTTTTCGGTAGATCGCGAAACCAAAATTGTTGTCAAAGCGGTCGCGAAACGGGAAAGTTTGAGACCCACTGGTCTATAACACAGACCCAATATAGAAAAGCGATGCAAAACGATTTTTAAATTATTTAATTATTGTTCACATTTGTAAATGTTACTTCTAATGCCGCACCCTTACCGAGCCACCCTGATGTATCCACGGCCCTGATGAATCACTGCACCTGCGGTCCTGGTGGAGAGACAGGAGAGACGGCAAAAGGAGAAACAAAGCTTCGAATAATCCATAAGACAGAAATGTTCCCATATAATACTGGATTTCTGGACCTTCTAGCTGCATACTCCAAAGATAGGGAGTGAAATACAACGATCAACTTTTGGAGTGAATTGGGCAGACATCCAAATAGACTAAACAAACTATTTCATTTTCATTTGCGCAATATCGTTAGTCCTGCGTTAGTTAGATCTGAGTTAGTTAGATCTAAGTTATTTAGATCTAAGTTAGTTAGATTTGAGTTAGACCTGACCCTAACCTAAGCCTTAGACCTGAGATAGACCGGAGTTACATTACCTACAAGGAAAAACATGACATGGCAAAGCAAATTTAACCAACCAGCTATTGAGTGTCGAGTCAGTTCATAATATTAATGAAGCAAGTAGTTTGTGTCTTAGATATTAATGTCAATTGCTTAAATAAAAATTTAATCATGTCATTTTATTTTATAAGTATCATATTATTTTTGTAAGTACAATATTACTTGTAAGTACAATATTACTTGTATAGGCATATAATTACTTTATAGTATATATTTACTTTATAAGTATATGATTACTTTTATAAGACATGTAATTTCTTTGCAAATATAAAATTACTTTATGTTAAATATTTATGCATGATGTAACTTTTCATGTCATTCTAAAAACTATACAACATTAAATTATCTCAGAAATGAAAGCTATTTATTTAAACATTAATAAACTTGAAGAACACAGTTGTGTTTATTTTCTTGTTTTAATCATCTGACATAAGACACACATTAAAATGTGACTTTTGCCCTGAAGTTATAAACAAAAATACATTGAACATAAACAAGTAAAGAATGTATTAACATTCCGTGTCTCGCCGTTGAAGCCTCAGATTGTCTGAGATACAAAAAAAAAATGCTGGAATATTGTTAGGCAATAATTTAAACTCTTGTCATGCCCCATTATTACTGTTAGGCTATAATTTAAACTCTTGTCATGCCCCATTATTATTGTTAGGCAATAATTTAAACTCTTGTCATGCCCCATTATTACTGTTAGGCTATAATTTAAACTCTTGTCATGCCCCATTATTATTGTTAGGCAATAATTTAAACTCTTGTCATGCCCCATTATTTTGTCTGTAATGATGTTTAAAAAATTATTTCAAATAATTGCCTTGTACTATTATTCGTGTATTTTTTCAATGTAAAAGTTAATTTAAAATAAACATTTAAACTGAAGCTTTAAATACAACAGAGTTCAGCACAAGGTCAATATAAGTGTTCAGAATAATACCTGTTCCCTATCTTGGCCCATGGCTGTATTATTCATTACTTTCTTCTCTACATTATTCTCCTTCTTGCATCAACCAAATTAATGACGTAAAATCATAATACATTGAAAGAAAAAATACTTTATACAAACAAACATAGCTATATATATATAATGTGCATACAGTTTAGTAAAACATGTACTTTATGGCAAACAATTGTTGTAAATTGCATCCAAACAATAAAAATAAATAAATATCTGTATAATTTAAACACTTAATTCAACTGAGCAGTGTGAATGTTGGATTAAAGTTATGATAACACAATTAGACACAGATATTGATAAAACAATAAAACATTAGACACAGATATTGATAAAACAATAAAACATTAGACACAGATATTGATAAAACAATAAAACATTAGACACATATTGATAAAACAATAAAACATTAGTCACATATTGATAAAACAATAAAAAATTAGACACAGATATTGATAAAACAATAAAACATTAGACACATTTATTGTTTTATCAATATGTGTCTAATGTTTTATTGTTTTATCAATAACATTAGACACATATTGATAAAACAATAAAACATTAGACACAGATATTGATAAAACAATAAAACTTTAGACACATATTGATAAAACAATAAAACATTAGACACAGATATTGATAAAACAATAAAACATTAGACACAGATATTGATAAAACAATAAAACATTAGACACATATTGATAAAACAATAAAACATTAGACACAGATATTGATAAAACAATAAAACATTAGACACAGATATTGATAAAACAATAAAACATTCCATTGCTACATGTCACTGACATGAGCAACACGTCCTCTCTGTTGTGAGAATTATGAATAAATGTTAACATGATTCAATTATATTTCATCACAATAAGTACTTTACCGTATTAAAAATTTCGGTTTAAAGATCAGATTACCAACCAGTCTTTCATTTACCAGCGCAACATGAGAAACAAATAATGAAACAAGGATTTAAGTAACTGATGTCAAATCTAGTTACACCCACAGAATATAGATGTAATTCTGAAATTACACCAATATATTAGAAATATAATTCTGAAATTACACCCACATAATATTGATATAATTCTGAAATTACACCAATATATTATAAATATAATTCTGAAATTACACTCACATAATATTGATATAATTCTGAAATTACACCATTATATTATGAGTATAATTCTGAAATTACACCCACATATTTTCTTTATTTTACTAAACCAAAAGTATGAAGTAACCGGTAAGAGAGAAATAACAAAAACAAAAAAGTCTACATTACTTATAAACGTATTCCTCTCTAGTCTAAAACGTTTCTTCATTTTAGTCGTCATTTCTATAATTTCTATTATTCGGTACTTTTTGAGTCCACGTATATTAAATAAAGATTCATTTAATAAAATAATTTATTTTATGTGTCGATACTTAATATAAACACATATTAAGAAAAACTAATTATGATTTCATTCGTGTGTCTGAAGTATTTTTCAGCATTTGGACACCAATCAAATCATGACAATAAGTCTATAATTCAGGCAAGTTCAAGGGTTACAAAGAACAAATCCCTGCGATTTCTTCAGTTAAAAAGTTAACAAAACCTATACAACATTATAATTAACGATATTTAATATAACGTACCACCACTAGAATAGTAGAAAATAATAATAAGAATAGATCAGATTTTAAACTACAATGTTAAATGCATTAAATACAATTATTGTCATGCTTATAATGAATGTGCTATGAGCCTACTAAAAGTTTGTTGTCAACGTTGTGTGTTTGAAACTTCAAACTAAAAATGGGACTAAAATACAATAAATTCCGTATAATGAATCAAAAGTGTATCACAGAATTATGTGTTCACATAGAGGAGGGATGGGTTGATGATAGCTCTTGGTGCAGTCACTTTGTTCAATTAGCAAAAGTTAGGTTAATGGCTGCTAATTATTTTTTTTTTGTGTAGAATTATGTTCAGTGCAGGTGAAGAAAAAGAGATGGGTAGTGTGGTGTTTCAGTGTTGATAAAGTTTAGTTCAAATAGCTAATACAGAGATAGATGATAAAGTGTAGTTCAAATAGCTAATACAGAGATAGATGATATAGTTCAAATAGTTAATACAGAGATAGATGATAAAGTTTAGTTCAAATAGCTAATACAGGAGTAGATGATAAAGTGTAGTTCAAATAGCTAATACAGAGCTAGAAGATAGAGTGTAGTTCAAATAGTTAATACAGAGATAGATGATAAAGTTTTGTTCAAATAACTAATACAGAGCTAGATGATAAAGTGTAGTTCAAATAGCTAATACAGAGCTAGATGATAAAGTGTAGTTCAAATAGCTAATACAGAGCTAGAAGATAGAGTGTAGTGTATGCAGTCACCTACATATGTCTCCAAGGTGATTGTTCTATTGGCTATGGTAGGGATGAATGAAAAGTCCCACAGCACCATTCCAATAATGGTTTATTTGTTTATATAACATAACAAAATGGCTCTAGAAGGGCTATCTTAATAAATTAAGTTAAAATAAATTAACGAAACATGGGATTTAAAATAACTATCAGTTGTATAAAATAAATAAATAAATGACTGAATATATGAGCAAAACGTTCAGGCTAGTAAATGTCTTTATAGTGTTAAATGAAATAAGTGCAGATACATCTTTTGGCTCCGGTGCTAATAGAAACTAATCCATAGACCCATTTGGCAAATTAAGACCCACCAGGTTGCACAAGAGTCATCATGCCTCTGTAGAGTCACCATGCCTTTGTAGAGTCACCAGGTTGCAGTAGAGTCATCTTGCCTTTGTAGAGTCACCAGGTTGCAGTAGAGTCATCTTGCTTCTGTAGAGTCACCAGGTTGCAGTAGAGCCATCTTGCCTCTGTAGAGTCACCAGGTTGCAATAGAGTCATCTTGCCTTTGTAGAGTCACCAGGTTGCAGTAGAGTCATCTTGCCACTGTAGAGTCACCATATTGCAATAGAGTCATCTTGCTTCTGTAGAGTCACCAGGTTGCAGTAGAGTCATCTTGCCTCTGTAGAGTCACCAGGTTGCAGTAGAGTCATCTTGCCTCTGTAGAGTCACCATGTTGCAGTAGAGCCATCTTGCCTCTGTAAAGTCACCAGGTTGCAGTAGAGTCATCTTGCCTCTGTAGATTCACCATGTTGCAGTAGAGTCATCTTGCCTCTGTAGAGTCACCAGGTTGCAGTAGAGCCATCTTGCCTCTGTGGAGTCACCAGGCCACCAGGCATGTTTAAAATATTTGCAATGCCAACTTTTTTTTATTATCTCAAGATATTGCTTTGTTATTATACTGTTTTCACATTACAATGTAAAGATTACTTTACACATCTATTCACATACACATCTATCCACAGACACATATATAGACACACACAGACATACATCCTGACATTACACTATATATTGATGTATTTTGTCAAATAAACGTTACACATTAAATTGATGTATGTAGCCTATGAAACATTACACCATATACTACTGTATGTAAATTTACCTCATTCGTACCAATTACATATTCACTTTTGTACACATCAATACAATAATAATTTTAACTTTGGATGCACATTTAATAAATAAAAGTATAAAATAAAATGTTTCTAATATTTTTCATTTTACTGGACAATGTCCTAACCTTGACATTAACACTCAGCTACATTTGACTCTCATTTCTGTGACTTACTGGACTATTTGGACAATGTCCACACCCTGACTGAACACATACTTATATTTGTCCTTCATTTCTATGACAATGTTTTGTTCTCATCGTGACACTCTTGTAAGCTACTGATGATGACTGACCACGACTCACAAATACATCAAAACGATAGCGTGTGTCCGGTTTTAATCCTTGAACATCGTAAGTCATCTTTTGACTTTCAGCGTCTCGAGTTGTGTTGGAAAAAAAACACACAACGCGTTCTTTCATTGGTCGTTTCTCTAAGCTCATACAACGTCTTCGTAACTGATCCGTCTTTCGTACTCGCCTATGGTATACACAATATTTTTGTTTGATATTGGCCGCTGTCCATTCAAGATGGACACTTGAACAAGTTGTCATTTTTTTGGAAACTTTAATCAAAAATTTCCTGGGTAACACAATTTTCGACCTAGTTGTGTTGGCTTTAATCGTCACCGTAACAAATGTTTTCTTCTTTATCCTAGGGAATGTCAAAATATAAATACCGGGATCTGCCGAATGTACGACTCGCCGATGCCATCGTTTGACCAAAGTCTTTCGCTGAATTCTTCTGCCATTATGATGAATTTCAACAGGAACCCTGTCTTCACAGGGTAACACCTCAAAGGAAAGTTTACCAAGTGTTGTGTTCAGGTAAAGAACTATCCTGTGCTGATAGTTCAGTTTGATTGTCTTGGTCTCACCCACCTTCATACGAAGAGTTGAAACATTTTTTCTTCTCTTCATCTTCACCGTGGTGCCAGTATATGCGCTGGCAACTTTTTCATTTCCCTTTTTGGCCAGCACAAAAACATCAACAAAATAAGTTTTCCCGCGCCTGACTTGGCCATAACTAAACGACGTGCTGTTCAAGACACATTGATGAAACAACTTTTTAGGCCCCCATTTCTTTAATGGTTTTGAATTGTTTTTGAGTTGCAGCAACTTTTCTGATTCCCAAGACGAGCGCCATATTGGATTAGTTGGGGGTTTCTTGTCACCTTTTAAGTAGGCCATTGCCCCACAGTACGAGTGGATGTTTTTCACTCTGTTCACCGTGATGCAGTATTCAATAGGCTGTTCATTGAATCTGGCAGCTGATGGCCAGTTTAAAGTGAGTAAAGTGTTGTTAATGGACACGTCCACTCGTGGGTCAGGGGGCAGGACTGGATAGAGCGACAGTGTACTGTAAGATAAGTACACCTTGACGTAGGAATCTTGGTCAAGGGAAGTAATATTGAGAAGGTAAACACCCAACTTGGCATTTTCTTGCTTATAGATTTGTCTCCCCTCACCTTCAAATTGACTGAGCTCAGTAAAAATTCCTTTGCCTGCAGAAAATAAATAAATAAACAAAACAATATTCTAAACAAATGAACGATATGACTAGTTTCATAGCTGTACACGTACAAAAGGGTGCCACTCAAAAACAAATATCTGAGTTTTTAACCTGCCAACCCCAAAATGTGTTAGTAATGTTATAAGAATAAAATTGGCAAAATTTGAATGTATTCTGATAATATTTATTGGTAGCTCAACAGTGTCAAAGTTTTGCAATAATCAGTGTTTCGCGACATTACCATACGGTAAACGGTAATCCTGCTGTAACAAAAAAAATCAAAAGCTATTGAAGACACATATTGCTGTAAAGGAGAACGAACAACCGTTTTGTACATAGCACCAGAATAGTAACTTTCAGAACCTTCAGCAAATAAGCATAAAGAGTCAATACAACATAGTTCAGACTGAAAGATCACTATTCACTAATTACATGTCTTCAAGTCCAAGTAATGATATTCTAGCTGCGGCTGGGACAGTTAGGGTGGACTTGTTAGCATTAGGAAAGTCACGACAGTGTTTCTCTACTACTTGTAGCAAAAACTGTTTCTGTTCCTCTTGATTGATTAGTACTCCATTGAATGCTTGAATCAGGGCCACTCAACGCTCGGCTGCATCATTGACGACTTTCAAACTCGCAACTTTCTTCTGGCCAACAATGTACTTGTTATCAGTGGCCCATGTGTCTAGATTCATCATCATCATCATCATCATTGCCCGTCACTCCTATCGGGGTATGGGCCACCAACTAAAGATCTCCAGCGACTTCTATCCTGAGCCATTCTCTCCAGCTGCTTCCAGCTGAACCCCATCCTGGTGATGTCTGCTTCAAATTCTCGCCTCCAGGTGTTTCTAGGCCGACCTCTCTTTCTTTTTCCTTGAGGATTCCAACTCAATGCTTGCCTAGTGATGTTGCTTGCCGGCTTTCGAAATGTGTGGCCTATCCATCCCCACCTTCTCTTCCTGATCTCTTCTATTGTAGCTTGGCCGGTTCGTTCTAAGAGGCTAGCATTGGTGATGGTGTCAGGCCATCGTATTTGGAGAACTTTCCTAAGGCAGCTGTTGATAAAGGCCTGGACTCTCTTAGTGGTGGTCTTCGTAATCCTCCAGGTCTCAGCTCCATATAATAGGACTGACTTTACATTGGTATTGAACAGGCGAATTTTGGTGTTCAGAGACAGCTCTTTGGAATTCCAGATGTTCTTGAGCTGGATAAAGGCGGCTCTTGCTTTTCCGATCCTTGCTTTGACATCTGCATCTGTTCCACCCTGCTGATCTATGATGCTACCCAGATAAGTAAAGGACTCTACTTCCTCGAGTTTACTTCCGTTTAGGGTGACTGCATTTGTGCTGGTGGAGTTAATTTTCAGGATCTTGGTTTTAGATGTGTGTATGCTAAGGCCGACCTCCTTTGCAGTGGCATTCACAAGATTTGTTTTCTCTTGCATCTGTTGATAGCTATGTGTAAGGAGAGCAAGGTCATCTGCAAAGTCCAGGTCGTCCAGCTGTTTTAGCAAAGTCCATTGGATTCCATTTCTTCTTTCCCTGGTGGATTTCTTCATAATCCAGTCTATAGCCAGTAGGAAAAGGAATGGGGAAAGCAAGCATCCTTGTCTGACTCCTGTTCGTACCTGGAAGCTGTCTGTTAGCTGCCCTCCATGGATAACTCTGCAGGACATATTTAACTATTTTTAAGGGGACACCATAATGTCGAAGAAGTTTCCAGAGGATTTCTCGATCTACACTGTCGAACGCTTTCTCAAAGTCAATAAAGTTGATGTATAGCGGCGAGTTCCACTCCAGGGACTGCTCAACTATGATGCGGAGCGTTGCAATCTGGTCTGTGCATGACCTGTTTTGACGGAAACCTGCCTGTTCGTCTCTCAGCTGTGGGTCGACTGTGTCTTTTATCCTCTCCAAAAGGACTCGGTTGAAGACTTTGCCTGGCACTGATAGCAATGTGATGCCCCTGTAGTTGTTGCAGTCGCTAAGGTCACCTTTTTTGGGAAGCTTGATGAGATATCCTTCCTTCCAGTTTGTTGGTACGTCTTCTTTCTCCCATATCCTTTCAAAGAGTGGGTACAACATCTCCACTGTCGTATTGAGGTCAGCCTTCAGTGCTTCTGCTGGGATGTCATCTGGTCCAGCTGCTTTCCCATTTTTTATCAGGGTGATGGCTTTTCTGATCTCCTCTTTGGTTGGCTTGTCACAATTGATTGGCAGATCTGCTATGGCTGGTTCAATGACAGGGGGGTTCAGTGGTGCTGGTCTGTTCAGGAGTTCCTCAAAGTGCTCAGCCCATCTATTCAACTGCTGATCTAATTCATTAATAGCTTTCCCTTGCTTGTCTTTGACAGGTCTTTCTGGTTTGTTGGTCTTCCCTGACAGTCTCTTTGTTATGTCATATAACATTTTCATGTTTCCACTGTAAGCTGCCTGTTCTGCTTCAGCTGCCAATCCATCCACATAGTCTTTCTTGTCCTTCCTAATACTTCTTTTCACTTTGTTGTGTGCTTCCGTGTATTCTTCTTGAGCTTTGCCTTTAGCTGATCTAGTTTTACTGTTGTTGACTGTTGCTTTCTTCTTCCTCCTGTCCTCTATCTTATTCAGGGTATCAGTTGTGATCCACGCTTTTTGATGGTGCTTCATTGGCCCTAGTACCTCTTGGCATGCTGATCTTAATGACTCTTTCACTTTCTGCCACTCATTTGATACACTGTACTCCTCTTCCACCAGTTCATGGAGCACTTCATATTTGTTCTTCAGCACCAGGTTGAACTGTTCTTTTATCTTAGGATCTTTCAGAAGGTTAATGTTGTACTTTACTCTTCTGTCTGCTGTGCTTGTCTCATATCTCTTCAGCTTCAGTTTCAATTTCGCTACAACCAGATGGTGATCAGACGCTACATCCGCCCCTCTTCTCACTTTTACATCTTGTAGGGATCTTCTAAATTTCCTGTTAATGCAAAAATGGTCTATCTGATTCTCTGTCACTTTATCCGGGGATATCCATGTATTCTTGTGGATTCTTTTATGGGGAAATATGCTCCCTCCAATGACCATGTTATTGAGTGCACATAGGTCTGCAAATCTCTCCCCATTCTCGTTCATCGTGCCCAGAGCATGTGTGCCCATGACTTGTTCATAACCTGTGTTTTCGGACCCAATCTTTGCATTGAAATCTCCCATGAGGATGGTTACATCTTTTCCCGGGAAGGTCTCAAGTATCTTCTGTATTCTGCTGTAGAACTGGTCTTTGTCGTCTTCATCACTGTCGTTTGTTGGTGCATAACACTGGACTATATTAGTTTTGATCTTCTTCTTGGTACGGAAGGAGGCAGTAATGATCCTCGGACCGTGTGCTTCCCATCCAATCAGTGCCCCCTGTGCTTTCTTGGACAGCATGAGGCCAACTCCCTGTGTGTGGTGCATCATTCTCTTCGTGTCCGGAGTACAGCAGCATCTCCCCTGATAACAGTCGTCTCTGTCCAGCTTGTGTCCACCTAGTCTCACTAATGCCTAAAATGGTCAGTTTGTTTCTCTCCATCTCTGCTGCTATCTGAGCCATCTTTCCTGACTCATACATGGTCCTGACATTCCATGTGCCGATAGTGGTTTTCCTGGTTGTCAGAAGGGTAGTCGGCTTTGTGGCTTCCTTTCGGCTTTCACCACAACTAAGCTTCATGAGTCTTCGTGACGAAGAACCTTCTTCTCCCAGGACTGAAATATCTGTTTTTTCTTTAGTTCGTGTTTCTGTAGCAAAGGGTTTTTTAACAGGGTGGGGTTGCTAGCCGCACGCCCAACCCTCCTCCTTTTTCAGCCGGGCTTGGGACCGTCCTTGGCGGAGTTTGTGTCTAGATTCGTGGGCATGAAATCTTGTGGTTTGTTCAAAGCTGTGAAAAGTTTCCTGGTGTGTTGCGATACAAAATCAGAAAGTTTATTTTGTTGTAATGTTGGACAGAGGGCTATTCTGCGAGGATGATCTGTTGTTATCTTGTCAAGTGCTGCAACCATGGCTAACTTCATTTCAGATGAAACATCATTGTCAAAAAATGCAAAACCTACCAGAATTTCACTCAAGTACTACAAGTGTCCAGAGAATGATTTTATTGCTGCTTTGGCAACGGTGTCATTTGTTTCCTTGTAGTTCTCTAATTGTTGAAGTAGCTGCAAATCTCTACGGGGAGCAGATGTATCAAATGGTAAAGTAAACTACGAATTCAGGTAAACCTTAAGTATGAAGGTGTTGAAGTGACCCAGTGATGACAATTCACGCGCAGTATGTTGGAATTGAGAACGCAAAATGAAAATCTTAAGGCTGTAAATCAGTTTTGCCATCCACCGGGCCCGGCGATAAGATCCAGTAGCCAGAATCTTTTCATCTGCACCACAAGCTGCACCTAGAAAAAGAAGTGACAGTTGCAGAAGCTCACGATAATAATCTCTGGGCTGAAACACTGTTAGCTGATGCTGAATGACGTGAATGAGTTCATCCCGAACTGGATTGAGAACCACTGCAATATAATCTACATCAATTCCACTTGCATACATCGATGTGTCAATTGAGCCTGAACATTCACGAAAGCTCTGGAATAACTTGATATTTGGTCCACTAGATCAAACACCTTTGCCACAATGAGTTCCATTTTGTGGCGCCTGCATGCTAAGCTGATCAATTCTCTACCAAGTTTCTTCTACGGAAGAATGCAGGCACCTGCATTTATGCCAGTGTTACTGGCCGTAGTGTCGAATCACATGAACTTCATGTTATCAGCAATGTTCCATTCTTGAATAAGATTAAACACGGCAGTTGCCTCGGCCTCTCCAGTTCCATTTGGCAATGTTGGTACTCCCAGCAACTTCATTGTACCATCACCGGATACCAGAACAGCAAGACGATCAACTAACTCTTTTGATGTTAATGCTGGAAATAGTTTTCCATCCCAGTGCACAGTTAATGGGCAGTTTGGATGAAACGATGCATGAATATCTGTAGCTGCTGCTTCACGATGTTTACGTCGACTACGTCTGATTGATTTCTTGTTAATCGCCAGGGCTGTAGTACTGTGGCCAAGTGATTCTGCTGCTGCTGCAATTATGTAAACTGCGTACCTGTCACTGACTTTACTTCTGTCTAATGCAGCTGCCAAAACTGGACTCACAATATTGGTGGATCGGACGATCCTCAATGGTTTAGTAGACACTTCAGGTGGTTCGGGGAATTCATCAGGATCATTGGGATCACAACCATCGGTGCCTCGTTTATTGTTTCCCACCTCAAGGCGAATAATCTTTTTTTGCCGCATTTTTGCCAGTTTGTCTTCATATGTTATTTCTGCAACAGGACAGCTATAACGCGTGTCTGTCTGTTCGGATAGCATCCAGCAATCAATTAGTGTCAAATAAGAATAGAAAAGCTTTGCATCCAAAGGTTTTTGATGATTTCAAATTTGCGTCATTGGAACAGAGATGACTAGCTATTATCTTGACCATATAAAAAATGCAAAAAATCTGTGTGTTAGATCCAAATTAATTTACTTCACTTTCATCTTTGAAACTTTTTTTGACTTTTATTCTATTTAAGCTTCTGTTTGTTATTTACAATAATATATGGTTTTATTTGTTTTTAGGAATGAAGTGTAAATATTTTTTATGGACACAAATGTAAACAATGTTTTTTTTTTTTATTTCTAGGGATCATGACCCAATATTTGCTGTTCACACTCCCCTAAGAATTGCTGAAATTAAAACAACTTCGAAAAAAATTCTTCTTGTTCCAGAACATGTATTGAAAACTAAACTGCAAATAAAAAGTGCAAGTTTGGAGAAAAATAATTCTATAAACAAAAGGTTGTCTCAGAAATTGAATAAAGTAGATTTCTCACATCTGTCTACTTTAGCTACTAAAAAGGAAAATGTAATATCTGCTCTTACTGCGATATCTGATCAAAGTTATCCAGTAATAAGAAATTTGTTGCAGAGAAAAAACAAAAGTACTACATATAATTTTAATCAAAATTGTGATCTATGCAAAATGGTACATTTTTGTTGTAATCAACAATCTTCTGAGACATTTCCTTCACAAAGGAATAATTCTTCTCCATCTTCTAATGTACTGCTGGACAGTGTTCATGTTGAAGATGCCATTAATTTATGTTATAAAAAAAAGACAATGGGCAATTCACTATTGCCTGACTTCCAGAGTTCAGAGATAGCTGTGAAAATAAAACATATATGTGGAGCTAATTTACCTGAACATTTCGTTATTGACTTAGAAAAAATAACATGCATGGAAACTGTCAGTGAAGAAACTAATCAAGCTGTTTCACAAGAATGTATAAAGTTAGCTAATAATATTATAGTCACACAGCCAGATATGAACCACCATTCAGCAAGTCTCGATCACTTTTATTTATCTTGTAAAAACAAATGCCATGGAAACAAAAAGGCTTATTCTTGTAAAGAAAACTTTGAGACTTGTTTTGTTTTAAACTGTGTAGAAGAAAACAGTTTTAAACCAGCATCAAGCTCATTTTTACAGCTGTTAGATGATAAATCAAATAATTTTTTTGTTAGCAATAAATTTTATGGAAACTTATGCTTCAAGACTCCTTCCCATTCTCATAATACTGATGAGATCTGCCAAGAAAGTAACCAAGAACATGGTTCAACTGCTGAATTATCATGTAATAATTCATTTGCTTTTGACACAAAAGTAATAGTAGATCTCGATCACTGTTATTGCCAGAAATCTTTTGATATTATTGGACCAAAAAAAAACAAAAGTCAACAGTTGGATACAAAAATTGATCTGAGCAATAAATTAACTGCTCATGGTCTATTGACATTGCGGCCAGGAATATATCAGCAGGTCTACAAACCAGCTATAACAAATGCTTATTCTCAGAAATCAAAAGTATGCAGTGAAATAGAGGGTACCATTCAGCATTGTAATATTCCCTGCTGTGGAAGTGCTAAATTAATTTGTCACACAGCGTTACCTAATACAAACATATCTATAAATTGTTCAGTTTTTGATTTGATCAGTGTAGCAAAGGACAGCAAAGCCACTCATATAATAGGACCAATAAATATGGAAGGTGATCTGCCAACTACATTATCTGAAAAGAAAAGTTGGTGTGATTTACAAAAATCAGTTTTCACTGTTGACAACATAGAGAAATTAGAAAGTGACTTTTTCCCCAGTTCAAAAAAAGTAGATAAAACTTTAGTATCATCTTCAAGTGTTAATAACTTACAAATTATTGATAATAAACATAACAAACGAAAGTTAACAGTTAACTCAGTACCTGGTTGGTACGGTAAAGGTCTTGGATTTAAAAAAAGGCGACGATGATTTTAAAGGTCAGACAGTCAAGCTTATTTGTAAAATTGGTAGTATTGCTGTTTTATGAAAATGTTTAGATGATGTGTTTCTTTATTCCCTACAGCTTCAAATTGTGTGTTATATTATGGATACTGGTTGTTGGTTATTTCAGCACAGTTGATATTAATGAATAATAATAATTATTGCATTCGGGAATTAAAACTGCTGAATTATTTTTCCAGGATAATTTAAACTCAGTTTGAATGTAGGCTGTTTCTTTATGCATAAATGTATTTATCAGTTTGTTGAGATTTTGCTTAGAAAGTGTTTTGAGTGTCTTTGTCTAACAGTAAAGGTATCCTCAGACCAAAGCGAATTTCGTGCATCTAGATTGCTCGCGAAATTCGCCCCTCTTTCGCTGCAATGTATTGATATGGAGATGCTCAAACCGCGTAGAATTTCCGCGGCGGTGCAGAGAAATTTCGCGGCATCGCTTCTTGCAGAGTTTTTTCGCGTTTCGCGAGTGTAAAAAATCCAAAATGGCTGCCTAGAAACATCGACTCAAATGAAAACCAAGGTTAAAATTGATATAAATGTCTTAAAACTAACAAATAAGACTTATTATTATATATAGAAAAATGAATTATATCAGATTATACCAAAAAGTAAGTGTTCTTTTCACCTTCAAACAAAAAAAAAGAAAATTAAAAAAATCATTATATCCGGCCCACTTTCGCTTCGCCTAGGTGTAGCGAGGGTTTTCCGCGCTTAGAAATATCTCACATGAGAAATAGCGCAGCGGAAAGTTTCGCTTTGGTTTGAGGATATCTTATTGGTTGAAGCTAACATTTTGTTGATATTCAGTAGCTACCTCTAATATCTCTTTCCAAGTGATAACTTCATTTTTTATATTAATTACCACCGTTGTTTTTTTTATTTGCTTTAGAAAGATCTTGTTTCTTGTATTAATCTTATAAGTACAATGTATGTCTAAAAAAAGTAAATTTTGAGTTTTAATTTTCATGCCACTTTTGTCATTGCTGATTATGTATGAGTATTTACAGCAGGTTTTTGTCATGTGTCATGTAAGTAAACTAGGTACAAGTTTCCTTTCAATATATATGTATTAATTACATTTTCAGTTTTTAATTTTAATAAATGTTTAAGGAAAATTTGTTTTGATATCAAATTATTTATTGCACATTGATAACGAAATGAACATCATTCCATCATCATAATACATGCAACAGGTTACTAGTATAATTGTTCCAGAGAGTTGCACACTTATCTATCACAATAAGAATGGATGGTTGTTTCCAAAAAAACTGAAAATATTCTTATGCTTAGTAATAAATACTATTGTTATTTATTATTTAATTAAAGTAATCGAATTTGATCATGTCTTTCGTTGTTACAAATGGAATCTCTTCTCTAAGTTATCATCATAACCTTTTTCTTTTTGTGTTTGGCCTTTTTAAGGATTTTACAGAAATATGATATGTCATTTTACTGATTCATTGCTGGCAATGCTACATATTAAAACTTTTAATTTTTTTCCAACATTTTACACCTGCCTAATTTTATTTAAAGTGATGGACTTTTTAAATGGGGGTTATTGTAGCAGTACAGTTACTACTCAGTCACAACACCTATAGTAAATAATATACGCTCACCAGTGCCATTCCTAGGGTTTCGGGGGCCCTAGGCAAAAAGCACCTGTAGGGGCCCCCTGATATACAAAATAGAGAGCTGCACGGGATTGGGATTCGCGGGATTGGAAATAAATTTATTGGGAGTTCCATGTGATTGGTTTTGTTTTTGCGGGAGTCCCGTGGGTTTGGGTTTTGTTTGAGTGGGACTCTTGCAGACTTCTGATGAATCAATCAAATCGCACGGATGATCTTGGGATGATGTGTAATGTATGATACACACCTAGTTCAGGGCCTTTCCTTGACATTCTTGGTATTTAGGTCAAAATGTCATTAGCAATAATATAACCTACACATTTTGACGATTCAGGCGATACCATTTGCGACTAGGTTAGACAGGTTAATTCTCATACTAGCGAAAGTTGAAAATCGTCATTTTTGTAAAGTTGACACGAAAAAACACATACCCCCACCCCCAATATTAATTATTTTCAATATAATAATGATACTTATTGTGACGAGCTAGAGTAGATTTAGAGACCGAGACTATCCCCTTCGACGTTTTAATATAATAGATATCTAAGAGTTAGGAGTAATACCGATAAGGGTGACAAGGTGACAGACGACTTAGGACAAGGTGGGGAAACAATAGAATAGTAGACAGCAAAGGTGTGAAGACCGAGAGGCGACGTCGGACAGGCATATCATCATTCAACTCAGAATAAAACAATGAGTAAATACTGAAAATTACAGCCTGATACCTTTTTTAGTTTTTGAAATATTCGCTACGCAATATTCAATAATAGTGTATAATCATGCAATTGCATGCAATTTTTCACCAAGAAGGCGTTAAGACACCAACATGTAATTTTCACCATAGCTAGTACTTACCAAGGTTAACAAGTGTGCAAAATATGAAAAGTGTGAATTACTTTCCACATGGTCATCTGGGGGTCGCAATAAGTGCAAAAATGGACGACCATGATGCTTAAAGGGGCCCACCATGAGTACACTATTATTGATTTACAGGAATTCTCTATCAAAATAATAAACACATATATGGTACTTACTAAATGTATAACAAACATCATTTCATGTCTTATAGGTTCTTGGCTATACCGAGTCAAATATTGATGAAAACTATCTGAAGTGCAATGTTTGGAAATTTTTAGGGCATTCTGTGTGCAAGCTACACTTAAAATAAATACATCATTCAACTTAGGACAAAACAATGAGTAAATACTGAAAATTTCAGCCTGATACCTCTTTTAGTTTTTGAAATAATCACGTTCAAACATCGCGAAAATGTAAATGTCACGCGCACTCGCGACTACCCTTAAAAATTTTAAAAATCATATCTCAGAAAGTTTTTGCCCAAATGGCCTAAAATTTTCAGGAATCAATCAACTTTGAATGTACCACAAGCCATAAAAATTTCAGGAAGATCTGAGGGGGTCGGGTGAACAATTGTAAAAAAACTGGTTGAGTTGACATGAAATGACCCAGAACTGTTTATTTTACTTATTATCTTAAATGTTTTTCATGTATGTTTATCGAGAGGATTTCTATAAACAAATTTTTAAACCATTATTTATGATTTATAGAATATTTTTTTTGATGGTAGCGGGTGGGGAAAAATTTTCGCGGGAGCGGGTGGGGCTGGGAAAAATTTTCGCGGGAGCGGGTGGGACTGGGGGGAATTTCTTTTGGGAGCGGGTGGGACTGGTTTTGAAAACGCGGGAGTGGGTGGGACTGGGTGTGATTTTGACTCCCGTGCAGCTCTCTAATACAAAAGCGACTTTTTGGGTCCAGCAATTGTGTTATTATTACATAATTCCCCAAAAAAATCATACAATTCTTAAATGGAAATAAATTTTCACATTTCTTTCAATTTATTTATCTGGCAGGTTTCTTAGTGAGTTAATCCGGTTTTTGTTTAAAATATCTGGCAACATACATTTTTCTAATGCTTTTAGAATAAAAATTGTTCTAGTTGCCTATCCTTAAGTACATCCCAAACATATGTTGACAATACAATTGAAGCTTTGCTGAGTAAAAATGAATGATAGAGCAGAAACATGATAGAGCAGAATCTTCGGTATAGATCAGTTACAGCTTGTAAGAAAAATCAGCAATTAAGTACTGCTAGAGCTGGATTATATATCCGATAGAATTTATATTACTCGAGCAATTCTCTCGGGTCATAAACAATTCATGAAGTTAGAATATTTTTTCTCTGGTAATGCCACAGGTTATAAACAAAAGCAAGAGAGATAGAATAAGTTTTAACTTTGGAGACAAACCATCAGTGTATAGTGCAAACGAAGGTCATGCAATGCAGATAAAGATATAAAAGGAGGAGCAGTGGTTTGATGAAGAGGAGCCAGTGACCCTTTCAGCTGCCAGGATTAAAAAAATTTATAGCATGGGCATATGCTCTATTATGTCAACAAATTGTAGCACTTTTTAGACCAGTATGTCAAACTTTCAGTGACCATTCTATTAAAATTACGACCTTTTTTTGTAAACACACCCCCACCACAATACAAACTAATCACCTTTATAATCAATCCTTACCTTTTTAGGTTATATCGAAAACTGGAATCCATCTCCCTCCCTCATTCTTAAATACATATCTTCTAACCTATGCGTCTCCTTCGCAGGATTGATGCAAGGGAAATAACCCATCTATTAGAAGTTCGTCATGGTTGAAACGGTTATAGCCCTTATTTAGTAATGCTACCACTCGCATGTATCGGCCAGCTTCAGCAGGCATTTCAACTAGTATATTATATAACAGTATGAGTTTTGTTTAGCGCCTAATTAGCCAATTCTTTTATTATATTTTAAAATACGGATTCTGTCGGACAGAACCGTAGCCACTGCGACAATAATATACCCTGGCGACTTTCATCGACCTCATCGCTCAAGTTATTTATAATTTTCAGATGGCTTTATTGCAAAAACAAACCGTTATTGACTTATAGAAGAGTACAAGTAACTTTTAAAAGATCAGTTTTTTGTTGCTAGATCATATTAGCCTTTCTAAATCATTGCTAATAAATGATTGTACATCTTAAAACATATTGCACCAATTTGACATTGCAGAATGAGTGTTATACATGTACAGCTGACAGAATACTTTGATTCACACAGTTTTGGAAAACTTGAAATTTTCTTTCAGTCACTATAGCAGGGGTTGGCAAACTTTTTTCTTCAGAAGGCCACATTGAAAACTTGATTGTTATTTGCAGGCCGCATATATATTTTGTCTACTTTAATTACAATTTGAAACTTAAGAAAATATGAATTTAAGATAAACCGCGTATTTGTCATTTCATTTCACATTCACACTGTATTACACAAGCACAATACATTTTAAAATACGAATTAAATCATTTGCTAATTTGGTAATAATACTATACTTTTCATAATTATTTCAACAAAAGTTTTATGTTGACTATCATAATAATTATGAAGACGAAGGAACTTGATTTACATACAACCTGACCACAGAGTACAATTATAATTAATGAGAAGTATGTAACTGTTTACAATTTTGGATAATGTTCTTGAACTGTGGAACCAGTTTACTGGTTGTGATTCACATGACGGCATTTAAATTGCAAACAGTCAACATCGATCTGTTCTTAGACTTTTTATTTTCATACAAGAAAAAGCTTGCTCACAAATGTATGTGGACAAAATAGTGACAAAAGCTTGGCAGCAAAGTTTTTTAGGTGTGGAACTTCTGCTGTTGGCTAACATCCCTTAAACTTCAGCAAAAGAACTGAATTTAACTTCTTATTCAGGTTATAATCTATCTGCTTGTAGGTCAAACAGCTCTAATATTTTAGAGCCATAAAACCAATTTAATATCCCCAGATTTGAATCAAATACATGTAGTTGGAATTATATTTCAAAAATATAGCAAAAGCTCTAACCAAAATAAACATCAACATATGATCACAACATGTACATGCCTACATATGATCACAACATGTACATGCATACGGGCTGCATAATATACTTTGACTGGCCTCATGCGGGCCGTAGTTTGCCCACCCCTGCACTAGAGGAATTTTTTTACAGGATTATCAGAAGATTAAATACATGCACTGGATAGAGTCACTTATTAATTCAACTATTACATCACCTACATTTAAATTCAGTTAAATAAAACTATAAAGACTTATTTAACTCATGAAAGCCTGATTCAGACACTGGTAATTGTATCTCCTTTTATAGAAAGATAAAATATTTCATAACAGCATAATACATCTGATGAAACATGTTGGCTCATGTATTGTCAGGACTATTTAATGGCATCGTACTAGACTAGATATAAAATGTCATAGATTATAGAACAAAGTAATAACATTTAACACAGAAATAAAAATGCTCAATTTTCATTTGCTTTAACCTCAGAAATAAAGAAATTTTCTTCAATGTCTTCATCTTTTTTTTCATAGGTCAGAATTTAATAAGTGATGTGTCATTAGAGTTAAAATGTACAACATACTGCTTTAGGACTGATATTGTATATGGTGTGTTCATTTAGGCACTACAAAATTAGATTAGCTGTGTATTGCAATCATTTGCCCATTGTTTTGTTGAAAGTATATACACTCATACCTCGCTATACGGCCGCTCTTTATACGGGATTTCGCTATAACGGCCTTCATCATTTATGGCACGTTTTCGATTTACGGCCTAAAATGTTTTGCTATAACGGCCAAAAAAAATGACACTTTTGTACAAAAGTGAAAAAATATTGATTTTTTTGTATAATGCACCAGGGCATCCTACCTAATTTATCCGAACTATCTGAAGATATCATGATTGAGTACCTTCCGAAAAATACAACAGCACTGATCCAACCAATGGATAATGGTGCAATAGTCACTTTTAAGACACATTACCTACACCGAACTTTCCAACAACTCAGCATAAGGGAAACCAATGGTGAATCTTCAATTAAAAACATTTTGGAAAAACTATAACATTAAGGATACTGTTGACAGCATCAGTGAATGATGGAAGGAATTAAAATTGACAACAATGAACCATATATGGAAAAAATATGGCCAGAATGAGTAAAAAAAAAATACTGATGCAGACAGAAGCGTACCTGGGAGGGGGTCCAAATTCAAAAGTCCCCCCGGTCTTAGCTTGAGGGGCCCTCAAATATTTTTTTACATTAAATATAAAGTACATTATTTCATGTCATGTTGTCGAATGTCAAAATGCAGGGACCTCCAATGAGGGGCCCTAAAATCCCTAAGTTCGGCACTGCATACAGAAGATAATTTTCTTCCTGAAATTAGGCAAAATATTTTGGATCTAGTAGAAGATCTCGGCTTAGAAGGTTTGAACGAATGTGATGTGCTTGATCTACCTGAAGCTGATAGGGAACCTCCTCCTTAAAAACGATCCTGACGTCAGACGTAGCGCTCAATTTCTCAAGGAATTAACTCAGTCATTAGCAGTTATAACTCATTGAAGAATGAACTAGACAAGAAGGCAAGACAAACAACGTTGGACAATTGCTGTAAGCCAGGCCCATCCTTACCAGCGGAAAATGATGACGTCATTGATCTGCAGGTTACCATTTCTTCATTTAAAAAAATATTATGCATATTCATATTTTATGTAACATGAAATTGTTTCATTTTTGTTTACAGACTATTGTTGATTGTTGGAGTTTGTTATTATTTTATGTACAAATGTATGTAGCTTTAATTTAAATGAAATAAAAAGAGAAAATACATTTTGAATGATAAATCATGTTACATATTTAAACAACTTGGAACCGATCTCATTGAATGTGTATGGATTTGTACTAGAACAATTGATTCCCTATATGACTTTTCACTTAGCGGCCAAATTTCGTGGAACGTATCTCGGCCGTAAAGCGAGGTATGGGTGTAGTCAAAATTATAGCACCTGTACTGTATACACATTAACAATAATACATATTTTTTATTTATCTTAAAGTTAAAGCTTTCTAAATTTTATTTTGCAAATAAATTTACTCTACAAAAATAAAATTTGCACGATCACTGAAAAACCATTTTAAGAATAAATGTTTATCATTTATCACCAAGGTTTATCCCATTTCCATCTCATGGTCAGAAGATATTTTAAATAAAACAGGTGTTTTTGATAAATTTGGATTAGATTTCTCAAGCCATCTTATCCATGACTGTACACTGGATTTGGAAGAAGTTCCTGTAATACAAATGGCTAATATAGTTCCATCTTCTTGTTCGTGAACACTAATAAATGATTTGATACTGCTATATTCTTCTTCAAAAAAATTGATCCATTCAAACATACCTATTGAAAAAATGTTATAGAAAATTTAAATTTCGAAAAATACAAAATAATACATATTTACCTCAAAAAATACAAACTAAAAGCTGAATGATAATTCTATAAAATAAACAATACTTCTTACAAACTCATAATAATATTGTTTTTATTTAAACCTACTTGTGTCTCTCTCTTCTTCAGTCTCTTGTTTTTTCTTCTTTATTATAGCTTGTGTATCAGGTTCTGCACGTAGCAGAAAATATTGTTTCTGAATGTAGCGCAGATAAATAGGAAATGGTCCTTCCACAAATAGCTGCTGGTTACAATTGTGTTTGCTAAGTAACTCTTGTTGTATGGGGCTTTGTGCACTGACAACAAATGTATCTTCATGTGTAGAATCATCTAGTTCAGTTGACTAAATAAAATATACAAAACAAAATTATGTAAAGCTCCTGTATGATAAAAAATAGTTTGATTGCAAAACTATCGGTCAATCAGCATGGATATAAAATACCTTTAGTACTGTAAATTTGGTTTCTTTGTCCACACTCATTCTCTTCAACATGAGCAAAGCAATTTGTATTGGATCGCTTGGCATAACATAAGGTACAGAATATGGATTGATGTTTTTAAACTTTGGCATCCAGTACATCATGCGACGAAGTTTCTTGGTGACGTGTGCATAGGAACCGAAGCGATTATTTAGAATAACTCTGAATTCATCATCAGGAATAATACCTTAAAAATATGATTAAAAATGTCTAATTAAAAAAAAATGAAATGTACATTTTTTAAATATCAGCCTACAAACGACCGTACAATATCCCGGTAAGAACAAACATAAGCTTTGAATGTTGAAAATTTCTGTCAATGTTTGTTCTATATGTTATAAATGTGTCATCTGGGCAATGGAGTGGTGAGACACTGCAAACCTTATCTTACTATTGACAGTGTAATACATTTGTGAAACAAAAACGTTACCTGTACTGATATCATGTTTGTTCCAAAGACAACAAAAAAGATTGGCTTGTAGTATCAACAAAAATTTTCACTAGCTGTGGTCTGCATTCATTTAATTCCTGGGGCCCTATTACTTTATTGTAATTTTAAAATTTTATCTGTGATGTAACAATGACTTAAAAAAAAAATATCTTTTATCTATAATTTTGTCCTGAATTTATTATTACTTGTTTGAACCATTTCAAGGAAGGAACATACATTGGTTTCAAATCGGCCTCCCCACTTGCACTAACACAAAGGGTCAAGAATACATTATTCAAATTTTTTTAAATTAATGAAACTGAGCTTGAACCCAACTTTTTAAACAAATTTATTTTAATTTATTTAGACTTTCAATTATGCTTTGAGCATCGCCAGATTTTCAGTGACTTTTTTTTTTGTGAGCTCCTCTGAACATGCCTAAATGTGCATGTTTTAAAAATTCTTTTTCTCTGAAGCCCAAAACAAAAAACTTTGAATTCATATAAGTGCATAAAAAAGACTAAAGACTTTACAATCTATCTATCTAAACAAGTAAATTAGTACAAATCATATGTATAAAGAGCTAAATCCACTTCTATATGTAATTTATCCAAACAAATGATTAACAAGTACAGCATTTTCTGTGTGCCCCAATGTAAAAAAAAAAGGCAGTGGCTTCGAATACAACCGGGTGTGTTTCGTATTTTTTTTTTCCGAGACACGACCAGCAAACTTTGATGACGTCAGTAAACAGAATGAATGAGAACTCGTATTTACTGCAGACTTTGATGACGTCATTTGCTGTTAATAATCGGAGATATTTTTATAATATTTTTTTAAAAATAAATACGGCTTTGAATTGTATATTTTAGTTGTCAGGATATATGTCTAAGACTAAGAGTTTTCGGGTCTGCCCAAGCCTAATAAAGTCGGACGAATAAAACAAAAAATTATGCGCTAAATTAGTATCTATCGTACCCCCCCCCCCAGAAAGCTAACACTCGTTAATTCGTCTCCGTCAGTATTTGGTTCGATTCTCGGATATAAATGCTTCCTCATCCCCTCTATTTTCGTTTCTTAATCTTATTATTATTTAGTAAATTTGAAATATGTAGGCTTCTCTGAATTTTTTAAAGTGTGACGCAAAAATGATGGTAAGGAAAAGTTATGTAATATTTAGCCTTAGGACTAGCTATACACTGCAAAGCCTTTGCAGGAAGATAAACTATTGTAAAGCCATTGCCGAACCTAGGATTTGGGGGCCTTGCATTTTGACATTCGATACCATGACATGAGATTATGTACTTAATATTTAATGTAAAAAATAATTTTGGGGTCTCCCTCAAGCTGGAGCCCGGCGGGACTTTCGATTTTGGACCCCCCTCCCTTAAAATTGTTACGCCTCTGTATTCAGCTTTGATACATATTTTCAAAATATTTTTTTTTAAGTTATGAAATAGTTAAAAAAACCTAATTAGTTGTTGTTTCTTTTTTTTACAACATCCTAAAATATAAATTATTTCAATTAAAAAAAAATGTCAAAGATATCTAGTTAGTTAATTTTCATTAAAACAACTAAAGAATACATTCTGAAAAAAAAAAACACAATAAAAAAAGTTATGTTTCTGAGAGGAATCGAACCTGGATATAGTCAGCATAAAAATGAGTCACAGACCAAACGGTTTCACCACTGTGCCAGGAGGACACACAAGCAAAGTTGCAATTTTAATGTTTAAGTAGACAAAATTACTCGTTCCCGCGAAAAGAAAATAACTTTAAATCATAAGAGTTCTATCTGTTTACTGACGTCATCAAAGTTTGCTGGTCGTGTCTCGGAAAAAAAAATACGAAACACACCCGGTCGTATTCGAAGCCACTGCGAAAAAAAAAATATCACCAGATTCTTAGGGAAAAATACACCTTTTCGTGACAATATTATTTTGAAATTCACCTGACTTAAAGAGATGCAAGCATTTTAAAGTACAAATTGAAGTGTATGCAAAGCCAACATGTTTATGTACACGCTTTTAAGGACATGATGACGTTTTTAAGGTCATGATGCCAAAGTAAGAATTTAAGATATATTGAATTTTGTGGTTATTTGAAATAAAAAAATTGGGTACATTTTTTTTTTGTAGCATACTTTAGTTTCCTAAAATATTTTTGTTGTTTTTTAGGGCACAAGTCTGGAATTTTTAGGTCCAACAAATCTGGGCCCCATACAAAACAGCATAATTATTTAAAAAAGTAAACATTTACCATTTACTTCCATTTGTTCTAGCAAATCAATTCCGCACTGCTGTTGTCTTGGATAATGCATAAATTCCACTTGCCAAACATTTCTTGGGATCATCTTGCCTTCAGGAAAAACCTGAAATTTCAATAGATGTTACTTTTACATGTCAAAAGATTTAACTGATTTAAATAACATAATTTGGAAAATCTATTTAATTTAAATATGTTTAGTGAGTAGGCTGTGACATATAAAAAACAACATTTCATGCAATTTGATCTTGTAATTGGGTCGATAAAATTAGTAAATGGACTCATTGTACACCTGGGTGATGAGCACTGGTATAGGTATAAATTGAATTGGCAAAAAACAGATTTTCAACAGTATACAATACTAAATTTATTCCTTCAGTCCTTTACACAACACTCCTTCATTTCAAGCTTTATATCAACAATTCTCACTTAACAACCAAAAAATCCTTATGTAGTTTTTTAATTTTAGTGCATGCCCACTTGCAATGACCCTTCATCTCTATCGGTTATATTATAGAAGACACTGTTTTCTCTTATAATTTTTTTAATGCTAAATTTCTGTTTTCTCTCACTCTCTTCCTATTTTGTATTCTCTTATTTAATAAGGTATCTCTCTCTTCTTAGGAATGTACCGGCCAAACAAATAGTCAAAGAGAAGTGAGTTATTAATTCTGTCTATTTAAAGACATACTTTTACTGGAGTTTTTGACTTATGATTTGAGATGCAGCAAATCTGTCTTGTTCTCAATATAGTGTTTTTTTACTTTATGTTGCACATCTCGATAAAAAATTAAGTTATTACTAAACTATTATTACCTGTAACAGAGCTTTATAAGATGTAAGATCACGATTCACACCAAAACGTTTCATTTCATTCAGAGCAGAATAAATGAACTCCACAGCCCCTCGACGATAAAGTGCTTCTTGTGAAATGAAAGTATTAACTGCATAAAGAAAGGTGGCTTTGTCTGTTCCTCTAGGAATCAAAACAGATTCAGTTTGATTAATTTACAAAATATGAACTGACGTAAATGAGCTATTCTAAAAAAAAAAATGCACTGACATTGTTCTTACTTTTCATTTATTATTTTCTCGAAAAGAGATCTGGCTTTAAATTCCTGTTTTTGGCTTTCTGAAGTGATTCTTTGTGGATCATGGTTTGGTAGACAAGAATCAACATCCTGTTTAATGTACAGGAATTACATATTATCCTGTTTCCTTAATACATGAATAACACATATATACCCATGCACACCCGCTTAAATCTATTCCGCTCTAACACTGTTTATGTATATATATATATAACCACACATTAAATTATTTACATGTCACCTGCTTTAATAATTCCACCTGCTTAGGCTTATCAACAAATGACAAAGTAGGCTCATTATTAATTGACTGAAGTGATCTGCTGCCATCATCTGGTGTTTTTTGTTTTTCTTCATTTTTTATTACATACTTTGAATTGGTATAGTGAAGGTCTCTGTAAGGAAAATAAGAAATGAAAATGCGATTAAATGCTGAGAGAAATAATTTACTTGTTTATTTCTTAAATATGTAAGGAGAATAAATAGTTTACATTTAAATTGTCCTGAGGAAAATATGCTTTGAAAAAAAAAAAACACATTATCTATCTATTACATACTGCACAATATTACTTTACAAATGGTGTTTGCATTCAAATGATGGAGTATTTTTTAAAATGAATGTACTTCTTAAACATTGTTAAACATTTCTTCGAGATCCGTAGATTTATATAAAAAGATTTTTTTTCCTTTAATAAGTTTTTTTGAAAGAGTTTATTTCTTAGATTCAACAAAACAAGTTATCTGTATATTTTTAAAAGAGTTTATTTCTTAGATTCAACGTAACAAGTTATCTGTATATTTTTAAAAGAGATTCAACATAACATGTTATGGGGCTGTCCATTAAGTACGTCACGCTATTTTTGACGATTTTTGACCCCCCCTCCCCCCCTGTCACAAAGTGTCACAAATTTCAGGACCCCCCCCCCCCACTAAAGTACGTCACACTTTTGAAAAAAATTTTCATTAATAGCTAATTAAAATTTAATCGAAAACTTAAATCGCACTTCACTATTAAACTGCCTTAAAATATAAATATTAAAAGAACTATCAGATTATTAAATGACTTTAATAGTAGAATAACCAATTGTCAACAGTAGTCTCAGTTATTCTTTGAAACAGTAACTCAATCAATTGACTTTGAAAAAAAAAATGCAAAAATTAGACTTGAAAATTATATAATAAACATCATTTCTCTGCTACCTATTCATTTACAATGAGTGGGGTCAACTTTGAGATAATCTTCCGATTATGCATTCTATTGACACAGGATAAGAAGTAGATTAGCGAAACTGACCTCAACCAGTGATTAAATAATAAAAATGGCAACAAAACAATGCGACTAAAAAAAGGACTAGATTGACAAATTATGTGAGCAGCTCTGGTGCTATATTGAATATGTTTATAATAAGCCTGTGAATTATGTTTTATTTTTAAAAAAATCACTAGAAATCATCCATCCATTGTGAAGATAAGTGTTCATCCATAGTTACGACTGACATAATTCTTTCCCCATCATCGTTTCCTGGAAGATTAATTGCAGACAGATCAACTTCATCCTCATCTAGCCACTCAACATCCTCTGAATGTGCATTTTCCATGCTGCCAATAATTGCCATGAGTTCTCTTTGCCTTCTAGCAGCGATTCTCAAAGGAGGACGGATGCATTTTATCTGAGTTGATTCTGGAAAATTTGGGGTTGGCACATTCTCTTAGGTGACGGGTGGTCGAGTGGTGTAGAGCGCTTGACTGTCGACCGGAGGGTCCCGGGTTCGAATCTCGGTGAGAATCTTAGGACTTTTTTAGGTCCTGGTGAAAGTCCCCAATTCCACCCAGTTTTAAATGGGTACTTGACTTTATGTTGGGGGAGTTAAGGCGGATAGGCGTTGTGCAAACCACACAATCCCTTCATATGCCTAGGTTATAGAAACAGATGAATTCTACACTTCATCTGCCCCGATGGCCCTTTAGGGCTAATGGAACTTTACTTTTTTACATTCTCCTGCGCCCGAGCTCTGTGTTATCCTGTATTTTTCTTCAACATTGTTAGTGAGGCAAAGTATAAATGACACACTTTGCAAATTCGATCATGTAAGCTGATCTGCAAAGATGGACAATAAAGATCATATGGTTGCACTTTAAAAACTCTTGTTGATCTTGGCATAATGTCATCAAATTTGAGAATTTGTGCCACAAACAATGAAGGAAATTTATGAGCATCTGCATCTGCTCTTTCTGAAGCTCTGAGTCCATCAGTTGTTTGGTTGATTGGGATTGGATTTGACGGAGGAAATAATCTCAAAGGTAAAACGTTGAAAAATGAGCTCCGTACTTTGTCGCAACATTTTATGTCCTGACATTTCACAATTTGAGTGAAGTATTGGCTGGTGCGAACATGATGGTCAAACCATTCCTTATCCTTCGACATCAGTCCTGCTGCATCCAATTCAGATTTCTCAGGGTTGATATATTCTGCAACTGTTGGAAATTGGTCAACAATCACATGCGACCAGATTTCAGCTAAAGTTTCACCTGCAAACTTGAAGTTTGTTCTTTCCAAATCCTCATTTATTGTTCTGCCCTGCGAATCAAAGTGATCCCATAATGTTCATTTGGCAATATGACACCAGACAATTCTATGCTAAATGGAGCCATTTGACGTTCCACGCGATTATAAGCATTTCTTCTTGGTGCATTAGTTGCAAGGAATAAGGCATCAAGGTTATTTTAACGAAGTGATGGATTGCAACTTCAATTACTTTTTTTGTATTATAATACAAATTCCAAATTTCTTTATCAGTGATATAATTGTGCAGCAGACAACAAAGAAATAATAACACTTCCGTAAGGCTACACATAAAACAAAGCTTTGCAACAGTTTATTAGCGCTTCTAACTAGCATGAGGAATTGTGAACAACACATTGAAAAGATATGCATTTCATGCTATTTTGACATAAAACTAATTCAAGTGTTTCACAAAATTTTTTAAAATTATTTTTAAAACTATTAAGTTTTAATATAAAAATAAAAAATTAAATTAGAAAGAAAATTAAAAATATATATAAAAATGTGATGCACACTTGGCCTGACCCCCCATCCCCCCCGTCACACTTTCTTATACCCCCCCCCCCCCTTGGAGCGTGACGTACTTTATGGACGGCCCCTATCTGTATATTTTTTTGTTTCTTTAGAGCTGCAATTCGATTAGTTTTTTTTTAATTAAAATTAATGCATAAAGATTAAATCGTTATTAACGATTGAATCGACACAAACTAATTTGCGTATTATTTGTATTGAAACAAAATTGCCTGTCATATATTCCAGTGGTTGCCAAATGTCGCTCTAAGAGTCTCATCTGTGAGTTTCTGCAACTTTTCCATCTTGAATTAAATAATAGTATAGTCAGAATGTGATCGTTCAATTATAACTTTTTTTATTATTCATTTATTGATACGTTTTTTCTTGATTTTTATCCCCTTCACCCACATTTGGTTGTTCAGATATTTTCTGTTAATAGAATTTAGTCATTTTGACAACTCTGAAATAACAGCATTCAGGTCAAAATTAATGCATTTAGATGTGTTAAAAAAATGTACATTAAGATCTAATTTAGCGAGTTAGATGCAATCCTGAAGTTAGAGTGCTAAATGAAACAACGTTATAGGCCATAGTAGATAGGGAAATAAGAATATGCAACCAAAAATAAACTAATTTTAATTTAATTTTAAACTGTAATACTAGTAATTTGTATTTTATATAATGGTTTACATAACAAAAACATTTGCTAAATATATATAATGTTTATATTTGTGATGAAGGTCCTGGTTCTTCTGATATTGTTGATTTTTTGGTGAAGAAATCATCTAGAGTAATTTGTTGCTTTCTTTTTCTTTCATTAAGCAAATTCAGAAGCAGGCGATCACATCCAAAACTCCTCTTGCTTTTTGCACTCCTGTCAAAATTTAGGTAATTCGCTATAATTTAATGTACTATTTCGGTTATCGTTTCTAAACTTTTTAAAAGAAAATCTGTAGTAATTTCTTTTAGTTCATCATCTTCAGAACCATTGTTTTCGCCTTCTTCAATTCCTTGTTCTGCCAGTTCCCGAAGGTCGTTATTGGTAATGTCTTCACCAGAAACCCCCAGTAGCTCCTCAATATCCAGCACATCTACATCTCATAGTCCTGCTGTTTCGACTATATTGAGTATTTGACCAAGGTCTTTCCGTTGATAATCCTGAGAAAATGAAACAAATATGAGTCCCCCCCCCCCACCCCAAGTCTGGCGATATATCATCCTTTGGCATGCAATCAGTTAATTTTTTGAACACACCACGTTATAGCAAATCAGAGTTAATCGAGGTAACATTAAACGAGTCCTAACTGTACTAGTATTTTTGAACGAGTTAATGGTGAATTATCAGCAGCCCTAAATTGTGTTATTTCTATTATAAAGTACTGAACTATTTGAAATCTGTTTTATATGTAATATTTTCATGGCTGCTGTTAACTTGAAAAAAAGGATCAAATTTAAAAGAACATGGATTGTCTATATTTTTTAAAAATTTTATTTATACTAAAAATATTTTTTTTTTCAGATGTGAATTTTAACCATTAATTGTTTCTGACTTTGGTAGAGATATGTGGTACAATATCACCAGTAACAGGCTTGACATATAAAATTGAAAAATATATTTCATTTTAAATGTACAATCCGGTTGAAGAAAGACTGGCAAGTTGCAGCTTCACAAGAAAAATTTAGAAAGACAGTTATGGAGCCAGAAATTTCTGGTGGGTAATAACTGACAAATTCAGAAAAAATCTGCAGACACAAATAAATGAGTGGTATAAAACATACTAGCTTAGCCCACATTGTCAGTTAGGTTAATATGCCCTAAATTTTTTAAAATATAAATATATATACAAATATGGAAGCATATATGTCATACTAATCTATCTCACAGAGCGAGTTAGGATTAGACCTGCCAGCCAAATTATTTTTAAAGTTTCGGCTGGCTGACATAATTTTTCGGCTGATAGCCCAATTAGCCAAATTTCACCGTAAAGTGAGTCAATTGACATTTGCGGCTGATTTTCGGCTGACGCCTAGACAATAATGAATTGATAAAACTTCAGCAAAAAAAACACTTTTACAATACTTGGGGAAAAGTTTTATTATTTAAAACAACAGAAATAAACAGTTTTATGTGCTGTCCTACTAATACAGTGCATTAATGCATTCCACTCATTCAGTTTCTGCCGCTCAATACCTAGTTAAGCACTTAAGATATCAGTTTATAATTGTCATGAATAAAACAAACGCGATGTAGTTTATCAGCTGTTAGACTTGATCATTTGCTGTTCATTATCAAACTAGTAAACATGTACTCCACTGGTCCAGATGATGCTGATGATGATAGGTGAAGACGAGCCAGTTGAGAAAGTTGTGGATATGAGGATGATGCAACAATGCTATGCCAGAAAGCGAGGACATCATGAAACTGAACAACAGGCGCCGTCAAATAGTTTGCAATTTCCACTGCCATCTGAAATAAATGTTCAAAAAATCAAAACACAACAGTACTAACTGCTAGTTTATAAAACATTTCATTATAGTACACAGTATATGTATTTTAAAATATTTTACTGCAAATTGACTGGTCTATTGAAAGCAAAATAAACGAAAACTGTTTCAATGCCATAAATTAACATAGAATACCTTAGTACAATCGTCTGGTGACTGCTCAGTTCTCAGCTCATTCATCAGCTCCATTAGCAATCACTTACATCAGGTTTCTTCAGAAACATGTTCACTGACTAGCTGCGAATGCGATCATCAGCTTTAGACATGATGAATCCCTGACCATTGCTGACTGTATTGCATTCTACAGAATTGTGGTTGCTTTAATGATTTGAAATTTGGATCAAGCAGCTGATGCAGCTTAATGTGATCATTTACAGGAAATCGATGGTCAAGCTGGTTGAGAGCTGACAGCTTGATCATTCATATTTTGTCATCATCAGCATTTGATGCAATGCAGATCTTTCTTATGTGCCTTATCACTAGTGGAATAGTTGATAAAGTTGACATTGTAAAGTTGAAGAAATCAGTTAGGTCTTGAAATGGTTTCAGAAAGGTAACGAGTTCACTTAAAAAGTCAATTTCATCTTCATAAAGACAAATATCAACTCGACCAATACGCTTGAGAGTATTTTGAACCTCTCTTTTCAAGTCAAGTATAGACTGAATCAACAGCAGAGGTGAATTCCAACGCATTGGACATGATGTCTTCACTGACTTATGATTGTATCTATGACTGTCAACGATGGCGTTGGTACTGCTCTCAGAGGCATCCACTATTGATGCACTGAACTGATCGTCTACAAGAACCAATTCACACACTGTCGACATGCCTTCTTCCAGGGTCTTTATCATTTCTTTATCCTCCGTGAATGCTGCCTTGTCTTCTATGATTGCGGTCTTGTAATGAAGTGCAGTTACAATGTTGCGGCACTTTTGCAGTATCTGCAGAACGCCTTCAAAAGCTTTGAAGTCTTTATCATATTTGCAGCACCATCATGGCAGCTAGTTATGAAAAGCTTTACAAGACAGAACTGACATGATCAGCAAGGTCATGTGCAGCAAGAATAAATAATGCGTGACAGCCAAGTGTGACAACTTTATATGTCCAGTCATGGTCTAAAAAGGAGGTCCTGGTGCTAAGATAGTTGATAGCCCGGTAGCGATCGGTCCATCCATCAAACATCAGACAAAGTGAATTTACTTCAGCCACTTTAGTTTTGACTGCTGACATGACGGCTTGGTAAACATCGTCCAGGACTGTTCCAGCAAGTGTTACTGGTGCTGGTATGTTGAGAGATGGGCAATTAATTTTGAAGAAATCAACAAAATCATCTTTAGCCACATTTTCAAAGGCAAGCAAGTCTCTACAGAACCAGATAACAATATCTCTTGTTATCTCATGACTTGATTTTGCCTGACATTGACTGCTACCTTCTTCATACTTACGGAAATATCCCAAAATATTATTTGACTTTTCTTCACTTTGTACTGACACATCGTGCTTGACACTTAAGTGAAAATTCATATAGCCACTTGATGTTGTTCTGACAAAATTTGTTACTTTTGAAATGTGACCCTTGCCACCCATTAATTGCTGAGCAGTGAGACACAGTTGACAATAAACTCGATCTTCATCAACATTTCTTCCATCAGCAGAAAACAGGCCACCAAAGTATCTCCAGCATTGTACTTTAGAATTCCCATGTTGGCTAGGCGGTTTAGGTTTTACTTGCAGATTTTTAATGCACTGCCTCTCTTCCTGGTTTAGATGACATTTGAGTTGACCTAAAATCATCACATATAATTTTTACATTAGAAATGTTATTTAACATAAAATTCATCAGTTATTGACTAAAACTAGAATCTATTTAGTGTTAGTTGAAACAATTTATTTAGCTTTTTTAGGCTTACCTTTTTAGAAGATCGTTGAGCCATAAATGAGCTATAAATATTACGACAAAGATTAACTAAAACTTTATTTTATTTATTTGTATTTTAATTAGTATTTAATAAATTAAGACTGTAAGATAAAGAAGGATGAAGACAAGAAGACTTATTAGTTGCCATTATATTGTGTTTGGAGAAGATAATTCTTAACTAGTTTTTGTCAAGCTTACGGCGACGGTTAATCTAACGGCGGACAAAATACGGCGGGTAATGCAGCGCAGACTTTTCGGCGCCGTAGCCGGCTGAGGGGTTTAGTTAGGATAGTTCGGCAACAGTCTTACAGACAACTACAAAAAAAAAAAAATAACCAAATAAAAAAGTGGTCATTTATAGCAATTTAAGCTGGTCAACAAAATTTACATTCAATATATATTCTAATAAGATCACTATTTTTGCCTTTTCTCATAGAAGCACATGATAATTGGACATAAAAGCAAAGATATTGCCGATCTGGATTTGGGTTACACTTGTATATATACCTTTGGCTTTCATTGGCTGGACTAAGGGGCAGGCCCATAGCCAGGTCAAAGTTAGCAGGGGGGCACCAATACCCAGCAAGGGGTCAATTTTTCTCATTTCAGTTACTTTTTCTTTATTTTTTTCTCTTTTTCTATTTTAAGCGGGGGGGAGGGGGGGCACTCCGCACCTAGCGGGGCGCGGCCCCCCAGTGACGCCCCCCCCCTGGCTACGGGGCTGCTAAGGGGAAAAAAACCTCAAATGAGAATGTTTCATTAGTCTCATCACCTGTCAACCCACTCCTCCCCCACCTTTCCTTTTCCGTGACTCGTCGTGTTTCAGCGATAACACAAAAGGAGTTTTTTTAATATATATTATTTTTTTTTTGCATTTAAATCTTCAGGTCTTATAACATCCCACCCCATCTTAATTATACAAGCACTACTCATTTCTCAAGCTTTTTCATTTCAGTTTTTAAATAAAAGTTAAAAAAGAAATCACTACAGTAATTTTTTTAAATTAATTCTTGTAGCTTTTATGGGGCCTTTTTTTTTCTTTCATTTTGGCTTTGCTCTTACCAAAGTTTTACTAGCCCAATTACATCAGACTACAACAGTATAGCTAAAAATTGTCAGTGTCTAATTAGGTCTAATTACTAAACGTTTGAAAATCAAGATCTGTCTATGTAGCATATACATAAAACATGTTGTTGCAACTGAATGCTTTTATTATCTTGGACGATATTGTTAATAGATCAGTGTTTCTTTCTTGGGGAGGATTTGATATTTATTTTGGAGTCAAACACAATATAGACTGAGCTAATGGCAGGATTTTCTTCCAATGAATGTGAGTATAATTGTGTAGTGAAAAACCTTTTAAAACAATCATATGTATCCTATTCTTTTGCCAAAAAGTCCGATATAATTAAAGGAAGACTACTACCCCATCTAAACCATTGAAAATCAAAATTATCTGGTTGAAACGATGGACATTTTAACAATTCTAGGTATTTCGACTACTGTACAACAACTTATTTCATTATATACAAGAATTTCAGTGAGGAAAAACTTATAGCATAGCTCTATGATGGTGATCCAGCCATGGTTGGTGAATATAGAGGTCTACAAATTAATTACATTATTCGTTCACTGCTGTGTTACTGCTCACATACTTCATTAAATTTTGGAGAACTCAGTGAGGTGTAGTATAAGATGAAAGATATTCTCTCAGACTGTGTCAGATTTTTCTATCTTCTTCAGCAAATCATCAAAAAGATCAGAAGCTCTTGATTGAGTAATAAAAAGACGCATCTTATGCAAAATGGAATTCAGAATAATTTATTTCAAACATGTAATGTCAAACTTTGCAATTAAATTTTAACATTTCACGCAACAAGCTCATCGGTCGAAAGGTCGTTTTCAGACATAAGATGTATACATACATATTATCATAATAATCATTATCAGAACAGAAATAACTGGATGTCATTGGTGTCAATCAAAAAGTCACTTCTCTTAAAGATGAAGGAAAAATGACTTTTAATATTTATTATTTTTTTGAATTTCTACATCATATTGCATCTTTAAATTGTAAATATGAAAATATCGGATCTGCCCGAAACCAAAAATAACCTACCTTACAAATCAAACCTAATGGAATATAACTCAATGCAAAGGTTTTGCAGGGTACAGCTAGTATGTTAATATTTTTCTAATTTTGTATAGTTATGATAATATTGAGACTAAACACTAATATGTTTCTTCTACCTTTTATGCCTTGAATTTGCAGTCATTAAACCATAGCACAAAGGTTGATTAGAAAGTGATAACTTGATCAGTTTCTTGGAGAGTGAAAACATGACTTTAAAAGTATCAAAACCTGTAAAATAATTACTGTAGTTTTAAAATTAAGTTGATAAATACAAATTGATAAGTACCTCCATGCTATATACTAGAGTGTTTCAAGTTATAAAAAAAAAGTAGTTGAAAATCAGAAGAAAATTCTATTTGGTCATATATTTGTAAGATAATAAGTCAACTTTAATTAGGAAAACTGTTAGTTCTGGCCACATTAAATAAATACAAAATAATCTGCTACAGAAGGTAGTTAAAAATATTAATATGTAGAAAAACAAATGAAATAATTTAGTACATGAGTGGCTAGAGTATATTTTAAGAAATTTTGACTGTGTGATGTAATACTTTCTTTGGAAAGCTTCCAAAGTGATCTCTTAAATCTCTGCACTAAGCTCATTATTTAGGAAGAAAAAATTACATGAAACATTTTACATCAGCTAAAGCAGTTTGAAAAGCAATTAAACCTTTTTTTTAATAGAATGAAATGTCTTACATTAATGATCATAAAATTTAAAATGTCAAGATCTCTTTATTCTCTTTATCTCTTATTATTGTTATACTCATAACAACCCAGATGATAAATGTAAATACTAAATATAAACAATGAAAAGATCTATGCCTATACATATAGGTCTTAGGTCCAGCATTTGACTTTATGCATGACTAATTGCAGAACGCTGATAGCATTGTCTTTTATTGAAACTAGGGTTTCTCTACAAGGATGAATGAATTGCTTCATTTTTAATATATCATATATAATGTCATTTACACATTTGTTTCTTTTTTTTTTTCCTTTTAGGGATGGTTCTTTTTACTATGAAAGGGATAAGCACTTGGTGCAGTTTGTTCAGCTAAATGTGTCTATTATGACACAAAAGAATTAACATTACTAAATTCGGATGGAAGCGCTTATTTAAATAAGACAATAAATTTTTTATTATTGACAACACACACACGTGTATAGAGGCCCACAGTAGGGTTATGACAAAATTTTTTTTTTCAAAACGTGAATGTTGCATTTCATTAGATGAACATTTACCCATAGATAACATTTTTTATGTTCATTTTTTCGGTTCATGAAAAAACTTCCTGCGCCTGGCCTCATCTCGAATTTCTTAATCATGAGTGGATGGTTTGTCAAATAAACTAACAGTTTAAGGAAAATGTAACTTTTTTGAGATTACAAAATTGTTTAGATATATTGCTTTTCTATTGGACAATCTGATTGAAAGGAAGCTATTTATATTTTAAACAATTTTTGGATTGTGACGTCCATTACAGTCATCTTGTTTTAGACCTAACGACATGCAGAAACTTGACCTAACAGATGATAGGTTTTAAACTGTAAATTTATACCATATCTTATCATTTAAACTATTTTTTTCTTCGCAGTATTGTTTTTGGAGCTTTGCTGCTGAGAGCTTCTTCTTGGAAATATGTCTTTACAAAGTAAAATGTCAAAATCAGCAATGGAAGCAGTTGGGGGAATATGGGGACAAAACATGAAATCAAGCACTAAACGCCGTCTTTGTATACCTGAACTTAAACAGGTTATGAGCGAAAATCTATGTAAAATGCCTTCCAACAAAAATATTGTTTTAAGATTTTCAAGACTTTTTGATGAAATGAAAGGAAGACAAGACCGACTCAGAAAAAAAACTGAGGAATTGTTGAAGCTTTGGGAGAAATTTTCCTGTTCTTTCCAAACAGCTAGTGTCGGCAAAAGTTCACCTTTTTTTGAAAAACACAGAAAGCGATCAGAATTTATAGAAAATCTTGTTAATTTGTTTAATATAACAAAAACAAATGGAAAATGGCTTTGTAGTGAAAGATAAAGAACTGTATAAAAGAAAAATTGAATCAGGAGGCAGGGTTGGATATATAACTGTGAAAGTAGCTCCTTTATTAACAATCCATCCATCAAAAAGGGACAAACACACGTCAAAACCTTCGACAAGCCAGATGCTAATCTCCGAACACAGTGATAGTGAGGAAGGAAACAACAGTGGTGAGTGTGACCTTGAAGAAGTTCCTGAAGATTTTTCTGTAAAATGGGTAACACGCTACTCAAATAAGTCTGCTGCCAAACTGGTGTCTAAACACTTTTTGTCAACCAGAAAAGTGTCACATGTGCTTCAAAGTCTGGCTGAAGATGGGGTTAGTGATCCAACACCATCACAGTCTGGAGTTTGGTGACGAACAATTAAAGATGCAGAATGAGTTAAAAACCGCCTGATGTAACTGATCTCTAAAAACAAATTTTGTTTGCCTTTTGATATTAAAATAATTGTCAATAAGGAGTACCAAGTTGTTTGCTTGAAAAATGACAAAAGAACATTGCAGCTTGGCATTTTAATTTGTGGACAGTGAAACCTCTGCAGACTTCTATAAACCTCTACAGGAACTGCTTGATGAGTACAGTGCACGGAGCAGTATTCAGATGATCATCTCTGACACAACAGCAGTCAATACTGGTAGGAAAAATGGTGTTGTAGCCAGGCTTCAGAGGACATTTTGAGAGAAGGGATTTAAAGAACCACAATACGTAAGCTGCTTACACCACGTTCTTGATCTTGTTCTTCAACATGTGATGGACTCTTTTTTTCTTATAACGTCACGGTTACCTGACATTAAATACGAGTTTATTGATGAGGTGTTAGGACAATATAACAATTTGCAAAATGCATACATAGGCAAGGAAGTAATACCAAAGTGTGAGAATCTTAACTGGAGAGATGATTTTAAATATTTTTTTGAGCTTTGTAAAGCATACAAGTTTAACAAAACAGAAAAAAAATGGCACAAGTTGCCATCACTTCTTAGTGCCAGGTGGAACTCACGAGGAATTTTTGCACCAATTGCATTTTTTGTTCTTTCAAATTGCAGAGAACAGCAGAAGGTAACTTGCAATTTTATTGCAACTACTGGTTGCGGGTATGGTTTTCTAACCAACACTACTCAGAGATAGATTATGAAGATCTGTTGTCAGCAATAAACAAGCTTCAGTGTCTTAATGCTGTAAAATGTTTCTGTAAAAACTTACAGGTTATAATAAAAATTGTTTGAACCTCTTAAATGTGTCAATGTTAAAAAAGGAAATTCACTTAGACGCTGGAGATTTTTTCATGTTTTGGCAAACCCAAAGTCATTTTTGCGATTTTAAGGTAAAATTTCATCCATTACAACCCCAGGCTAATAAATTTGAAATTTGTCATAACACGAGCCCATAGGCATAGCTAAAAAAAATTTTTGTTGATGACAGATAATACACATTCCTGACCTTACAGTAGGGGCTACACACACACTTAATCTTAGCTTAGGTGGGAAAGGGCTGAGAAGAACTTGATATATTTTTTTCACCCATTATGGAGACAGCATATAATAAAAAAAAAATACTGTAAAAAAAAATATTTGTTAAACTTTTAGACAATGCTGAATTTTTTTTTCTTATCTTTTACTTTTGACTAATTAGTAATAGTAATACTAATTGTATTAACAATCATCAATATAAAGTCAATACTAATATTTGGAACTGTGATAGAGGTAAAGTATCAATAATATTTATCAAAATAGTTTCTGCCCTTAAAATAAAATATTACCCCAAAAAATAATTGTCGCTATGTTGAGAAATTACCAAAAAAGATAATTAATTTAAAGCGTGTACGAGAAATTAAGTTAAAAGTTGGCTCACATCCACTAAAATTCCCTCCGAAGAGGCTAAGGTTGTCCGAAGTCTAAGGCAACTGACTAAAGCTTGAAAAAGTAATGAATCCTTAGGCTTACCAATTAGAAATAGTTCATTTTCTAAAGTGGCATATTTTTTGTTACAATTTTCAGTATAATTTTCCTTTTCCCTTAATTTTGATCATAGCATTTGATCGTAGCAGTCATAACACAACAGTGTTGCCAGTTTTTTTTTTAAACTAACACCACGGAGTAAAATAAAAAGCAGCCCAAAAAAAACCGCCAGTAAAGAGGTTCTCTAACGCAGTGGCGTCACTAGGGGGGTGCGGGGGGTGCGGACCGCACCGGGTGACACCCTCACGAGGGGTGACACCCGACTGCAAAATATCTAGTTTTAGGCCTATATTCTTAAAATAATTCAAAGCCGTATTTAATTTTTATAAATAAATAAAAATATCCCCGATTATTAACAGACACTGCGTACTTTTTATTATTAATTATTTTAACGCACCGGTTCCGGATACGTCTAAGATGAACTCTTATGATTTAAAGTTATTTTCTTTTCGCGGGAAATTGCATAACCGAGCCATTTTTTCTGATTATATATTAAAATTGTAGCTTCGTATCTGTGGCGCGTGACCCATTTAGGGCTAACTATATGCGGGTTCGATTCCTCTCAGAGACATATATTTTTTTTTTCAGATTTTTTTTTTTTCAGAATTAGGGTTAGGGGTAGGGTTAGGGTGTGGAGCAATATCTATTGATGGTCCCCGAAAAAAAATATATCTCCCATTATTAACAGTAAATGACGTCATCAACGTCTGCAGTAAATAAGAGTTCTCATTCATTCTGTTTACTGACGTCATCAAAGTTTGCTAGACGTATCCCGAAAAAAAATACGTAGTACGTCTTAGACGTATCCGGAGCCAGTGCGTTATTTTAATGAAATTATTGGTATACTTACACTGACCTATAGATATCAATTTTCGCTAAAATCCTGACCCCGGTATTTTAATGAAACTAAATACAATAGCCGTCCCGTGGCGTAGCATACGCCACCTTATCAATCAATATAATTACTGTAATTATATTTTTAAATAAGCAATCAAACAAAATAACAGGCTGACCCTCAATCCACCCCTTTCCCCAGCACACTACAGTATTATTTTTTTTAGACTTGCCCAACCCAGTATTACCTTCATCATACAGTACCTACACTCTTCCGTGCAGATAGATGTTGTGTAATGCGTACATATTCTGAAACAGTTACCATTTGTGTTTGCCTCAATCCACCCCTTACCCCAGCACACTATAGTGTTATTTTTTTTTAGACTTGCTCAACCCAGCTTACGTTTCTTTTAGTATAACCTTCATCCTACAGTACCTACACTATTCAGTACAGATATATGTTGTGTAATGCGTACGTATTCTGAAACCGTTACCATTTGTTTGTAATCTGCATTAATACATCATTTTTTCCCTTCAAATTGGAAATAGTTCAATATTACTTTATTCTTCACACATAATTGTATTATTAAATGTGTTTTTTTTTGTTTGTTTTTTTAACAATAATCAGTTGACATTATAATGTTATTTTATGTACAGCATTCCCTCATTTCCGCGGTTAAACGGATACAGAATTTACCGTGACGGGGGATAAATGAAATAGTTTCGTATTTAGAGCACATAAAACAATACTGTTTTAAAAATTACTGGAGCTGTCTAGACATGAAATAGTATTATTAACTATTATACAACCACTATCGTGCTCATATTGCTTAATATATTTTACCGAATAAAAGGACAAAACGTCATATAAGAAATTAAAATAATAAAAAAAAACAACACGCTTGCTGTGACGGTTTTGGGAATTCCACAAATCTATAAATAGTCTTTCAGGCTGGTAAACAACGCAAGTTGTCGAACGTGTCTTGCTTGCTGTGACGTATTTCCGGCGTCTTGAAGATGTGAAATATATGTACGGATTCCTGTAAAATATGTAAAATACAAAGCAAAAGTGCAAGATAAATTACTGAGTCAGTTAAGCATCTTCAAGACCGATTTGATTAGCTTGTATGAACGAAAAGAAAGTGATGTTTTAAGTTCAGATAAGGAAAAAGAACTAAATGAAAAATCATTTAAGGTTGATGAGCTAGAAAAAAAAACTGAAAAGAAAGAAATATGAACAAGAAAAGCAGAAGATATACCGGAAAAATAAAGAATCTTTAGCTCATATTTGTGCTGAAAATCCTGAAGTCAGCAGTAAATTGAAGATCCGACAGAAATCTGGTCGATCAACAGTTGAAGATAGCCGCTCCTTTTAAAAACCATTGTTAACATTGTATGGGTCTACTGCTCACGGCAAAAGACAGAGTAATTTTTATTGTAGTGTTAGAAATCTCGATGGTTTGACAGAAATATTAAAGATTCAAGGTTTTCAAATAAGTAGAAGTGCTGTTTATACTCGGATCTTGCCAAAACGATGTTTATCATCGGAAGGCAAACGCCTTGTAACAACTGTACTAGTGAAGTTAATTCGAGCACAAAATGATTTACACCCAAAATACACTGATGGTAGATTTTGTACAGCTACTTTGAATCACCTAGAGGAAGTGGCTTCTTTGTTGGGACCTAAAGAAGTATGCTTCATCAGTCAAGATAACAAAACCTGAGTCCCAATTGGATTGACAGCAGCTAACAAGCAAGCTCCACTTTTAATGCACGTCGAATACCGCTTTACATTTCCTGATCACGACTGGTAGTAACATCTAGACTTAAACTCAAACCATCTGTTTATGCTGGCATTGAAATCCAAAAAGACGGTTTAGGTAAACCCGAAGCTGTAACATATAAAGGCACAACTTACATAGCCATCAGATCATGTAAGCATTGCTCATCATCAGATTATAGCCGTGGACTTTTCTACGAAAGGCTACTTGAATTGGAAGAGTTTGACATTGTTACAAAGGATCCAAGCAACAAGTTGATAAAACCGATTCTTATTGTGTCTGTGGATGGTGGACTTGATGAAAATCTAAGGTATCAAAAAGTTATTATGTGGCCTTCCATCATTTTGTAAAGCAGAACATTGATGCGCCTGGTAGAAGTGCGTTTAATCGAGTAGAAAGGCGAATGACTCCTCTTAGTCGTGAGCTGTCAGGACAAATTTTGCCACATAAACAATGGAAGTCACCTTGACATACAAGGTCGAACAAATGACGAAGAGTTGAAAAAATTAAACCTCAAATATGCTGGCGAAACATTGACAGAAATTTGGAAGCAGGTAAGCATAGACAAATTTCCAACAGTGACAGAGTATATTGTGCCTGAAAAGTCTGGGATTGAAGTTGAAAAAAATTAATTATCAAAGATCAAGTTTGGTGCCAAAACCATTTAAGAACAATTAATTACTTTCTACACATTGTCTAATGTTGTTGCCAACCGATTAGAAGCTCGTACTTTGATATTATTGCTGATAGATTCATCCCCTAACCAATTCAATATAATAATGACATGGAGAGGAGATGGGCGCCACCAAGTCTATGAGCCCACAGAAAGGACGTATGAAAGCACAACATACATAAGCCCACAGAAAGGACGTATGAAAGCACATCTTTTGCTGTGTCCACCCGTTCCCCCAACGACCACATCGGTTTAGGGGGATTTCGTCCCATGCTGCTAAGGCAGCTTTTGTATCTTCGCTTTTAGTACTTATAAAAACATCAAAATACATCATGTTTGATGTAATGGTTGGCGCTTTGTCCCTTGCCACGGGGATTCCAAAAAAAAACAACAATATGATTTTTTAATTATTTTCTGGAACTTGTTCAGTTCCATGGAAAGATTTACTCTATTTTATGTACCGAAGATGCGGCACGGTGGCCAAAAAAAAAAAGTAATTAAAAAAAACCAAATTGGAAAATCTAATTGGTGGAGATCCTGCATTGAAATATTGACGATTTAGAATTCATAATATTTCCATAACTTATCTATTAGTTTTAAATGGAAAAATGATTTGAAATTCAAACAATATCATACGGAGTATGTTTGTATTCTAAAGTAACATATACAACTGATCACAGTTTAATTCCATTAGTTGGTGATAATTTCCGAATTCTTCACTTGTACCTTATCACAGACAGACTTACTAGTGAGATGGCAGTTCACAAAATATTGTGAGGTTTTTACATTCTGCTCGACAGATCTTTGTTCAGCGAGGAACTAGTGACTTAAACAATGTTCATACACGAAGACTTAACTACCATTTGGTTTTTCATGTTGTTGACGTTGTGTGTTATTTTCAAAAAGGTTGACTTCATCAAATCGGTGGAGACTTAGGCAGGGCTGTCGTCAGCTAGTTTTATGCTCTTGACAAATTCCACTGGGGGTTTTCTCATCAGCCGCAACCGCCAACTACTAACTCATGTATAGCAGCGACTTCTATAGCGGCGGCCCTGAATTAGGCCAGTTGTACCAAATGTCAATCTTGTTTTCAGGATTACTCCATATATATTAGGTACACATTTAAAAGGTAAACGTTCGATTTCTAAACTGAAACTTACAAAATAAAAAAAAAAATCTTCGTCAAATATAGAAACAGACCACTGAGCTGCTATCAAGTAATAAATAAATAGGCCTAAATAAAATAACGCGTGAAATAAGATTGGATTATATTTTATAGCTAAAAAGATTTTCATAAGAAATATTATAATTATGTATGCTTTTCTAACATAAATGGAAATAAATACATTTCTCATTGTTTTGGCTATTATATGATACATTTCTGATTTAAATTTAATTTTTAGAATTACGTCATGACATGATTATTTACTATTCAGTGGGAACCTTTTTCCCCCTAATCGTGAGCCGTAAAAAAATGTCTAGTTATCACTGCTGTTGATTTTTAATAACTAAATGAAGATACCATTTTACTAAAGAAACTTTTGATCATCAATTGTATACTATGATTGTATACTATGATTGTATATACATTTGATTACAGAAGTGGTCTATAAGTAATATTATTAGTTAAAGGAAATAAAGCCTACATACTTGCTTAATTTATAAATATATAGATAGCTTAAAAAAAGGTTGGTATAAGGACCACATTATACTCAACGAAGAGACGCATGCGGTCTACGAGTTGACATTTGGACACCTCTGGTATATAGCCTGGGGTATATATTTGGCCATCTCTGGTATATAACCTGGGGTATATATTTGGCCACCTCTAGTATATAATCTGGGGTATATATTTGGCCACCTCTAGTATATAATCTGGGGTATATATTTGGCCACCTCTGGTATATAACCTGGGGTATATATTTGGCCAACTCTAGTATATAATCTGGGGTATATATTTGGCCACGTCTAGTATATATCTTGAGGTATATATTTGGCCACGTCTAGTACATATCCTGCTGTATATATTTGGCCTGCGGTATATATTTCTATAATTATTTGTATGATTTAATGATTTTAAAAATAAATGTTAGTGCTTTTTGATGATACATTATTTTTTTTTTCAGCAGCAGAATGATTTCTTATTTTGTTTTCCTGCCATCAACTATGTGGGTCTCACATGTATTGTTGGCCAACTCAGTGTTTTTATTTTTGCAAAATAAGAATTAATATTGTACTTTTTATTTTCCAAGTGTGTGTGTGTATGTGTGTGTGTGTGCATATATATCTATATCTATACATGGGCGTCGCTAGGAATTTTTCCAGAAAGGGGGCAAAATAAAACTTTTTAAAAATTTTAACTGACAATGCCATACAGGTTTATTTCTCAATTAAATCCAAGTTAAGTATAACATTAATTATTTATTTTGACATAAATAAATGTATTTGAAAATTCAAACATTTTGACTACAAGCACAAGCATGTTCCGATTTTAATTTCTGTTTTGTTTAATTTGGCCTTCTGTAGCTTGATCTGACCTTCGTAAATGTTTTTGGCGTTCAGGTTTTTTTTTAAATCTGGCAATTTGTCAGGACAGTGAAAATAGGTCAGGGTGTAGGTGAATTTAAGTTCAAGCTTTGGGAAAATTTAAAGTAATTCGATATGAGACTGTTGGAAAGAAAGGGGGACAGAACCCATTAACTTTAACGAGGTAGTGAGATTTTAGACAATAAAGAATAGTGTCAAGGTAGAATTCGGGAAGATACGTGGAAGAGGGGATGGTCATGAGTTCAGGGTAGGGCTGCACTACAGCTAAATCAAGTCAAGAAACAATGTGTCAGGGCGGAGAATTCAATTAACATTAGAAGTGCGATGTCACGTTTATTCTGCTAGGTTCACCAAACTCTTAATTATACATTGAATGGGGGTGGAACCAACAAGCAAACGGCAGATGTGAGAATGATAGGATGTTTTGTCCAGCTAGCCTATATAAGAGAATGTTAGTCTAGTTCGGGAGGAATTGTTGAGAGGAATTGTTGAGCGTAGATCGACCGTGTTGTATAGTTTTGTTTGAGTTTGAGGAAAGTAGTTAATTGGGAAGAAACGAAGGAGTTAGTAAGAAGTGTGTGGTTATTTTCGAGGAATTGATATTGTGAAGCCATAGTATTGATGTGGCTTTTTGTTAAGTGCTTTTAGTGAATAAAATGTTGTGACTCGTATTATATTAAATAAAGCAACGATCATTTTCATATTTTGAGTCAAACTGACTTCTAGTGTTTTTATTGAGAGTAGTTGTGTAATTCAATTATTGTGCATTGTGAGAGAAGGCAATTGTTGAAGTAATAATAAGAAAGCGCAATCGCCATCCCTGACACAATTCTTGTAAGTTTATAATCGTCAGCCACTGAGTGAATTTTTAAATTTATCCTAAATTAATATGAAAAGATGGATTTCAGAAATTGTTGTACAGGCTCAATAAAACGAAAAGTTGAGAAATCGCGGGATTCCGAAAAGCCGTTATTAGAAGATTTTAGGGCGTGTGCAGCATCTGAATTATCATATGTATTAAGGACAACAGTACAAGTTCAACAGCCAGACACAACTAAAGAAACTATTTCTAATTTTATTATCGCTGTCACTTCTTCATTTCCTATATTGAATATTGGAAGGTATGTCTTGACATACGAACTTTCAAATGAGGTGAAATCGCTGCTGGTCCTTGATTGCTGGACCCCTGATAAAAATTATGATTTTTAGACCTGACAGTGGTGGAAATAGAGGTTTTAGATTTGATTGGTTATCAGGCTATTCATCGTGGGTTGTATACTCGAAAATGTTAAAAGGTGCTTTTTGCAAATGTTGCGTGTTGTTTCCAAAAAAAGTAATTCCAGGAGTTCAGGGGGCCTTCGTCATCAAACCATGCACACAATTTAAAGATTTAAAACACATGGCACAAAGTCTCTTATTAGGGATGCAAGCTATTTTGTTGCGCTATTGGTAGCCAAAGCAGTTTCTATAGATGAGCAGTTGAACTCATCATTTAGAAGACAAATTCAAGAAAATTGCAACAAACTGGGTCCCTCCATTTCTACAATCTTTTTTTTTTTGCGGCATGCATTTGGCACTTCGTGGAAAAGAATCAAACTCAGGTAATTTTTACGACCTGTTAGAGTTTCATCTTGAATCTGGAGATAAGTTCTAGAGAATCATTTGTCAATTGGTTCTTGTAGTGCTTAGTATATATCGGCAACCAGTGCCGCCGAGAGATGGGGGAGGGGGAAAATGCCCAGAGGCCTGGCGAGTTTCAGGGGCCCGGACTGAGCTGGCCAATCAACTTTTGAAAATATCATTATCAGCACGAGAGGCCAGTGATAGCCCTGCCCGGGAACCGAAATTTCTGTTTGTGGGCCTGTCGGCAACTACACAAAACAATATGATCGAAATGTGTGGGTCTCTCTTTCGTGAAGACATTGTTCGTGAAGCAAGTAATTCAGTTGCAATTTTTATACGTGCCGAAAAGACAATATAATTTCAGGCATTGAGCAGATGTCACTTGGTGTTAGATTTGTCAAAGAAAACCATAATTGCAAATTCATTAGAATTTGAATTAGATACAGACCCGTAGCGTGAAAATTCTACAGCAGGGGCCAGTCATTCTACAGCAGGGGCCAGTCATTTTACAGCAGGGGCCAAGCAATAGCGGGGGGGGGGGGCAGGAAATAATTTTACTAGGTAGAGCAAACAAGCAGAGGGGCCAGACAAAACGCAGGGAGTGTCAGGTGCCCCCGCCCCCCCCGCACGCTACGGGCTGATTAGATATGTCAAATATTGTTGGTCAAGGATAAGACGGATGTTCTACCATGGCAAGTAAAGAAGGAGCAGTCCAAGCAATAATTCGAAAAAAAGACTCCAAAGCAGAAATTGTAGATTGCAGTTCACATAAATTAAATCTTATCGTGAACGATTTAAATAATGTGAATGCTGTACGAAACACAATAGGAAAAATTAAGTCAATTATAGTGTTTTTCTGAGAAATGAATCAGTGAAGAAAACTAATTCCAAATGTTCCTTTGCTATGCGAAACTAGATGGACACATAAATATAAAAGGTTGCAGATTTTTGCTGAAAATGTGACAGAAATTGTTAAACAACTTGAATATTTAGAACAAGCAAGCAAGTTGCACATTAGTTCCTTTCTGCTGTTAGAGTTTAGGTTTTGGGTACATTTGTTGTTTGTTTAGTTATTATACTTTAATGTAATAAACTTTAAGGAAATTTAGTTCAGTTTTATTGTAACAACTTTATGAACACGCCCCTTGAATACGCCCATGATTACAATATTATTGCTGTATCAGTGTAATTTATAATGGTTAATATATTGTTTTAGTATAGTAGCTGTTCGACACTGAAACCATTATTGTAAAAAAATTACAATAATGTAATCAATTATACTTTCAGATATAATTATTTTTTATGTTTGATATATGTACATTGTCTTCAATGTAAAAAAAAAAACATTCAGGAAATTAAGTTTTATTGTAACAACTTTATGACATTTTTCCAAAATGTGTATGTGTGTGTGGGGGGGGGGCCTTCCCCCCCTTTCCCTCCCCCCATTTTTCCAAAATGTAGGGGTGGGGGAAATGCCCCCCCCCCTGAATACGCCCATGTATCTATATCTATATCTATCTATCTATCTATCTATCTATCTATCTATCTATCTATCTATCTATCTATCTATCTATCTATCTATCTATCTATCTATCTATCTATCTATCTATCTATCTATCTATCTATCTATCTATCTATCTATCTATCTATCTATCTATCTGTCTGTCTGTCTGTCTGTCTGTCTGTCTGTCTGTCTGTCTGTCTGTCTGTCTGTCTATCTATCTATCTATCTATCTATAGGCCTATATAATTTTTAGTACAGAAATGTTTAAGCAATATTTTGTATACAGTGATAGGGAATTCTTTTGTAATTAGTTTACAAAGTGTGTGCATTGTTACTGTGGATACAATTCGCTAAAATGACACTTTCCACCAATCACAATAAAATACATTCGATCATGCTCAAGCAACCACATTTAATCAGTAAGTTTTAAAAATGCCATTAAGAATGATAACAGAATTAATGAAGCAACAACATGTTTTAATCAGACCTATGTAGCATAACTTCTTCTTCTACCTAGACTTGGGTACTCAATAACATTTCTAGTGTGACACAGGGAATGTGGTTTAGAATCTAATCCAGTGACATAATAAATGATGAAGTCTTGAATGCCAATAAACAATGTATTCATGGCATCATTGAGCATCTGTAGGATCACAGGCGGGGCATATCGATGACTGGGGTGAGCTGCACATACTGCGTGCAAACAACACTCAATTACTTCTTCAACATTACCCCGTGCCCACCGCAACAGGTTTTCACGAGCGACCTTCATGTGGATGGATGGAAACAATAGTTGATATCGATAAAATATGGTCAGAAACTAGTCAATAAACAGTATTTGATAATGATAAAATATGGTCAGAAACTAGTCAATAAACAGTATTTGATAATGATAAAATATGGTCAGAAACTAGTCAATAAACAGTATTTGATAATGATAAAATATTGTCAGAAACTAGTCAATAAACAGTATTTGATAATGATAAAATATGGTCAGAAACTAGTCAATAAACAGTATTTGATAATGATAAATATGGTCAGAAACTAGTCAATAAACAGTATTTGATAATGATAAAATATGGTCAGAAACTAGTCAATAAACAGTATTTGATAATGATAAAATATGGTCAGAAACTAGTCAATAAACAGTATTTGATAATGATAAATATGGTCAGAAACTAGTCAATAAACAGTATTTGATAATGATAAAATATGGTCAGAAACTAGTCAATAAACAGTATTTGATAATGATAAATATGGTCAGAAACTAGTCAATAAACAGTATTTGATAATGATAAATATGGTCAGAAACTAGTCAATAAACAGTATTTGATAATGATAAATTATGGTCAGAAACAAGTCAATAAACAGTATTTGAAAATGATAAAATATGGTCAGAAACTAGTCAATAAACAGTATTTGATAATGATAAAATATGGTCAGAAACTAGTCAATAAACAGTATTTGATAATGATAAAATATGGTCAGAAACTAGTCAATAAACATTTTATTGGAATTTTCTTTTTTTCATTCTGTTATTACTGGAACAGAATAAATGATAACAAAGTTAACAAAATCTCAAATAATATCTTCTGTGGGCCACATTTAATCTAAAGTGAAGTCAAGAATATCTTCTGTAGGCCCAATAGTAAAGTAAATATTTACTGTATTGTATTTTGAATTATATTTTTTGTTCTGAAAAAATTTGAGCGCTTCTTAGTTAATCATGATTACTTAAAGTTTTAGAAAGACTTTAGAGAGTCGAGCGCTATACACCACACGACCACCCGTCCCCTATAAGCATCGCAGCTGTAGTGTTTTTAGATAAGTCCTTACTATGGAGTGACTTACTGACTTAGTCAATCAAGTCACAACAATCTTGACCGACAAGGCAGCATACACATACATAAGAAATTATTTAAAGGTACCAAATTGGCTACTCCAGATTAAGTATAAAGTTACGACCCGAGTACTCTGACATATTTAGAAGTAGACTTCAGTTACTTCTATGCACCATTCATTCACTGCTGCTGCTCTTGATGTCCATCTCTATTGTATGTGTGGCCTTTCAATGTTACATGTACAACTGACAATACTTTTTTTCATCAGTCAATTTTTTCTTCCATATTACACAAGTACTGTAAACAAAATTAAGTTCAATTGTGTAATCATCTCACAGCTTATGTCTGGTCTAGTTAATGAATACTGTTTTCAAGATTACTTTTTCAGCGCTTCTTCTAGCTCGGCGCCCTTCCAACGCTAATGACTATACTGCATATAAATCAATATTTATCCGCAATAAAATAAATTATTATATATATTTTAGTAATAATGAAAAATATACGGGAGAAAAAACTAGGGTTGTTAACAATACTCTTAAAATGTATTGTCAATACCAATACCAATACTCCATGAAAAGAGTATCGCCATTACCAATACAAATACTCAAGTAAAAATGTATTGTCAAAATCGACACCAATACAATACCAATACTTTTGAGAACAACAAAGTAATTTTATTTAAAATATAATGAGTGCAAGTTTTCAAGTTTTTAAAGAAAAGTAAAAACAATAAAATACAATTTCAAAGCATAATTTTAATGCTAATCACTTCACCACTTGGCAGCACGTAAGAAGACCATCATTTCAAAATGATCATTGCTTAGCCTAGAACGTAAGACATAAAAACACGCCCACCCAATGAAAACAGGCGCTCAACTGCAGCACTAGCCGGAAGTCCAGTGTTCAATTGCAGGTATAGTTTCTAATTGTTTGTGTAGGGTGCAAATGACAGCATTTCTGATGAGTTATCTTCAAGATATATGTCTACTTCAGCAGAACTGTTACTACTAAGCAATTATTCCTGGTTCTGCCACCAAAAAAAAAAAATGTGTAGATTCAGATATCTGTATCGCTGACTGTCCTGAAGCTGCACCAACCTGCCGAGTAAGTTGAGTGGGAACTGCACTCAGTGCACTGCAGGCACGCTTTATCTTTATGGTTGATGGCCATGATTACAAGCAGTGATTGAATTTATGTAGATTACTTTTAAAACAAGGTATTAAAATCGCTGTTGTTTTTCTGCAAATAGCTAATAGTGGCAATATAAAAGCATTGGTATCGAGTATCGAAAACTTTTAGTTTAAAATGTATCGGCGATACACAAATCAATAATTGATATAAAAAGGATCTTTATGTCGAATAGTCCAAAGTCTTCTTTATCTTTCCAAAATAATAATAATATTATATAGCTAGAGTCAGAATATTATTATTGCTAAAAAAGGCTATAATAAAATTACTTAAAGGAATGTGCTGTCCAGTGTAAACAAAAGGAATTGTTTCGCTAGACCAGTGGTTCCCAAACGTTTTGGACCCTTGGACCCCTTTTTACAGTCAAAACTTGCCCACGGACCCCCAAGTTAAAATACTACATAAACGCATCAAAATTACACATAATGTGTAAAACAACATTTTGTTGAAGTAGTATCTATTGAAATTATAATTTTTGTTTAAATTAAATTATTAAAAAATTAATGACTTGGATGAACTTGATGAGATGTTATGGTTGTATTGATGTCGGGCTCAATTTTTGTTAGTAGCAACCTCAAATCCCCACGAGCAGTAATTTCTAGTTGGTTTCTTTGTTGTGTAATGAAGTTTATAGCGTCACTGAATCAACGTTCTACTACATACAAAGACGGAAAAGCAGTCAACAACTTCTGAACAATAACCCGTAATGCAGGATATAAAATTGGGATCTGATTTTGTATCCAGAATTTGTGGTATTTCAATAAGCTGTCCCTTTATTGCTACGGATTCATCTGTGTTTGGGATCTGAGTTTGTCAACGCGCGAAAGGGTTCAACTCACAGTCGAGAATATAAATGTGAAGAATGCCTGCAAGTCCAAGTCTTTGGTTCAGGTCTGCTTGAAGAGCCGTTAATTGTTGACAGTAAGCAAGCTAATCTTCATATCTTTTTTGCAATTTCGAAAGATTTGGAAACTGAGAACATTCTCATCTTCCCAAGTTTTGTTTGTACAGAAAACGTTTGGCCAAAACGCTTTTAGTTTTGATACAATTTAATTCATTCGTCACCATGTAGTTTCAAATTAGTTTTGTAAATTTCTCAAATAAATCAGTCATATGGGCTATGTCACTTTTGAGTTAAATTGTGTCGCTAATCATTGTCTTTGTTTTCCAGGAATTCCAACACTGAGTAAAAGAGCGCATAAAATCGATTTAAAAATGCACCTTTAGATAACCAACGTACTACTGTGTTCGTCATTTTCCAAAAAAAGTTGAGCAGACAATTTCTCATTTAAAGCATTCCTTTTGATTTAAATAACTGTTTTAATGACATAATCTAGTGATCCATGCAAACGTTTACTAAGTTTTTGTTGCGATGAATGACACAATGTACTGAAAATACATTTGGTACAGCTTGTTTTGTATGCCAGAAAACCTCGGTATCTTCCTACCAGTGCCGTAGCACTGTCAGTAGCAACAGAAGTGGTATTAGTCAAGGGCATAGCTTTTACATTGACAAATCTTTTTAATTCAGTAAATAACGTTTCACCTTTTGTACCGTTTCTAAACATTAAGCAAGTTACAATTCTTGAATAAAAATTCTTCTTTTACAAATATTACATTAGCTAAAAGTTAAACTTCGTTTCCCGGTAAAGTGGTCTCTCAACAGTGCTCGATTTAAGAAAAAAACCAGTGCCGGGAATGAAACAAATTTTCTGCAGAGCCGGGGATAAATGTCTATGATTTCATCCCCGGCTGGGATATATTAGCAAAAGCAGAGCCGGGGATGACAGTTCTCAGTGCCGGGGATATCCCCGGCATCCCCGGCAGTAAATCGAGCTGTATAGAATATTCATGTATTTTTAAGTAATCACATAAAGAATTTTCTAAGGACTGAGCCATTTCGTCAACCCTTCTTTGTACTGTATTACTTACTACACAGTGGAATTCTTTTATAAAGTCGAAAGCTTGTTTGTGCAACACGGTACGTGTTACCTCATTACAGCTGATAAAGTAATTTTATATTAAACCTTACGCGGACCCCCTGAAGTTGTTCAGGGACCCCCAAATGAATTTTAATCTCCCACGGACCCCCTGAAAGATATCGGGACCCCATCATGGGGGTCTGTAGGGATCACTTTGGGAACCCCTGCGCTAGCCCATATCAGTCTTGCAAAGTCCACAATAAACGGTTCTATTATTTCACATTTTAAAATATATTGAACCAATTTAAGACAAACGCTCTGCCGATAGGAATATCTGACAGAATACACATACTGATAAACATATTAGTTAATTTCAAAATTTAACTTTATCTTTTTTTTATAATTGTAATGGCTAAAAATAGTTCAAACTATTTAAACTAGTACACGGTATACTAAAATTGTTATAAAATAAGTCATATTAATATTTTAGATACCATCAATTTGTTTCACACGATCAAAATAAAAATTATTTAATTTGTCAATATATGAGGTACCATGGTCTGGGAGACATACCATGGTGTATGGGGAATTTTATAAAATGAATAGACTCATATTTGTTAAAGAAATTTTTGTTACTAAATAATGATTTACTTTTACAACTAACTTCGTATTTAATTTTGAGCTGGGTGGAACACCATGACCTGCACAAATATTACGGATATCTCAGTGGGAATCGAACCCAGGACAATGAGGTCGACTGTCATTCTTTGTTCTATATGTGACTACTCTGCATTACCATCAGTCGCCGCTCATCACCTGGTACACAGTTTGTTTTATAATAGTTTACCTGTGTGTTTCTAAAGAAACTTTCACCATAATCTCGACGAATCGATGGTTCGGCTATTGACCAGAAAACGTCATTCTGGAGTAAAAAATTTTTCCTTGATGCGATTCTAGTCCTATTTAAACCAGATAATAATAATTATGTTAATAAAATAAACAAAATTTAAACCAGATGATAATAATTATGTTAATAAAATAAACAAAATTTAAACCAGATAATAATAATTATGTTAATACAATAAACAAACAGGTAGTAAGTAAATAAACAAAATGTAAAAAAAAAACACTTTTCATAAACATTTAATGAGATTCACTTTCTATGGAATAGTGATTTTGTTCTCAAATTTTGTAGCTCACTTTTAGACCTGTTCTTATTTAGTGAGAAGGCTCAAAATTGGCACACGTATACAATTCTACACGTCAAAACCTTCAGGTACCTTGGCAGCACAGTTTCAAATTCAGGATCCTTAGACCAGGAGATCAATGACTGAATTCAAAAGTTCAGTCTTCATCAATATGAAAATCTTTAAAACAGTCATCTTCATATCACTACTTTCTGGCTGTGAGAATTAGACGCTGTAACAGAAGCAGATAAAACAACTCAAGCGATTTCACTTCGCTTTCTCCGTTCTATTATGAAGATTTTCTGGCAGGGAAAAAATCACCACCCAGGAGGTCTTTGATAGATCTGATATAATGTGTGGTAAATCAATGATCATGATGAGGCAGCTGTTTGATAGATCTGATATAACGTGTGGTAAATCAATAATCATGATGAGGCAGCTGAAATGCTCCGGCCATATCATTGGTATAGGCCCTCTACGGCAAATGCTCTACCCAGAGGGCTTCTGGTTCCAGACTAAGAGGTCGCCGAAAGAAAAGGTTCAAAGATAACCTAAAGTGTCCTAAAGGGTGCTCGAGACAACCGTCTCGGACATATTCAAAAGGTAAGTTCTATTGTAACGCGCAGCTGTTCAGTGGGAAGAAAACCACCACCACTGTCTTGCAGCTGTAAGAGATAAACGACACAGACTCCCATGGCCGAACAGAGAACAACCAAACTTGGCATACCCCTCATTAATGCACCTTCAAATGCGCGTTGCTATTTGTTCTTCTTTAATACTTTCAAGTATAGCATTGGACAGTCAAGGCTTTCTGATCTTGCTTTGTTATCTATTGAAAGTGATATGCTGAAAAGATATTGATTTCGATGGAGTGATTGAAAGATTTTCAGCTTTGAAGACCATAAAAGGAAGGTTTAAAATAAAGTTTTTTTTTCAAAATAACAATAATTTTACTTTGCTTTGCTGGTTGTTGCAATTCTTAAATGCTTTCATAGTTGTATTGTATAATTTGTTTCTTTTTTATCTTATAACGTTAAAACTCATCAACTTTTGGACCGATTGGGCGACGTAATTCGCAAACATTACAATTAAAGGCGATACTTTATAGTTTAGTGCAAGAAATTTGAAATATTTCCAATTATCTATGGTGGAAGTCTTTATGGGGGCGACACCCTGTATTCCTCACCGGGTACCATCAAATATAGTGACGCCACAGCTTTCGAGGTTTAGATATTTAAGCGTTTCCATTTTCAGTTATAACATTTTTCTACTGATTTCGGCGACTTATTTTCTTTCCAATTTATCGACAGATCGCAAATCACAGAACTGAAAAGAGAGGACTTTCAAGTTCGAAAGTATAATAATTGGTGTGCATTTTCTTTTTTATCAAATAACTCTTTCTTGAATATGTTAACTTTGTTAATATTAAAATGAGTCTTATAATTTACGAAATTAGAATTATAACTAAATGAATATTATATATACTTGATATCTAAGAGACTGTTAGTAATGGCTTAATAAAAGGCATCATTATATGCAAACATATCACAAAACTTACATCTACAGAATTTGTTGTTAAAATATTTTATTTCTTAATCGATTAGTGTTAGATTTGTAAGTAAGATATGTTCAGCTCTTAGATCATATAAACCAAACAAGTTTCGGTTTTGTAATGCCCTTCATTCATCCACACTTTAGCTGATAGTTCAATGACCATGGAAGCACCATGGGAAACATAGTTGACTGTTAAAGTAAAAGTAAGTCAATTATGTAATACGTATTTACGTTAGGGATGACTACACCACCACCACCAGGGATCAAACCCGTATCTATAAATATAATTCTCTTCTTCGCCCAACCTTGCGGGACAACGGCGGCCTGCAAGACGCAATTCTCTCTATCTCTCTCTCTCTCTCTTTCTCTCTCTCTCTCTCTCTGGAACACTTACGTATACGTTTGCATTCAAATACAAACGTCATATAAGCAAAATAAAAAATGACCAAACACACCTATCACTCTCTAAGCTTATTTAAGAAAATTAAGAACTTTTACTTGTAAAGTGATGGCTCTACGGTGATAACTTGAACATCAAAATGTTTCATTTCTCTTCGGAGAGAGTCAGTAAAACCTATAACTGCGAATTTAGAGGCTGAGTAAGCTGTAAATCCGGGCAAAGCGGTTCTCCCTGAGAGATGTAAATATGATAAATACTGATGCATATTATTAGTTTCAAGCCATGTAAATATGATAATAAATACTGATGCATTTGATTATTAGTTTCAAGCCCACTCTTTTTACCTGCCACTAAGGAAAAGTTACATTTTAAATATTGCATTGTGATAAAACAGTTTAAAACTCAAAATGTATCATTTCCCTGTTTTTGATTACCACCATAAGCTCGATAATAGTCTGAGTTTTTTTTAACTAAGTGGTCTTAACTACTGATCTATTAATAGCTCAATTGTTTTATCACATATGAGGAGTCCACGAGAAGAACGGGCATAGTCACAGAAATAAATGGAGATAAATGAGTTTTAAACTTTGAAGTCTGATAGCAGTTTTTTGTGTTGTTTAACATTAACTTGCTTTTCCATTTCATTTTCATAATGTTTAGCTTTTTAGGAAATGTGTATCAAAAAAATTAATCCATTCGACCAGTTTTATAAATAGTAGCAAAACTCTCTGTGCTTTGTGTAGAGACTTTTTCCCATTGAAAATTACATAAGTGTGCAAAAACATTTCTTTGCATATTATTTCTGATAAAAATACAGGCTTTAAATTGGTTTTTTAAGCCGATTCCGACAATGTTTTAATTTTGTTTTACTTTCACGTCAACTTTTTTTTTGAGGTAACGACTTCTAACGAATATCCTGCCCTATTAAAGGCATCTATTTGTTACTAATTATAAAATATCACAGTTGGCCATCGTGGCCTTTTTGACAGAGATTTTGGTATTTAAACCAACTTCTAATTGTCTTTAAATTTGATGTATATTTATGAGCTTAAGTTTTTTTTTTTTGGTTTTATTTATATATTTATTAATTTACGTTTTTAAAAAGTATTTTATTTCCCTATGTAAAGAAAATTCCATATATATATATATATATATATATATATATATATATATATAACATATATCTTTTCTACAGTATTAAATACTACAATTACCGGTTTTAGTGATCTACTATTGACGATATTGATGTCTATAGTTGTGTTAGCCAGTTTATTGATTCATTTTTTGATTTTGTAAAATTTATTTTAACTCTACAATTTTGAATATATTTTTTTTTCAGAAATGTTGTAAAATAAAGTATTATTCTTAGAATAAATATCGCATAGAATTAGATCAAACATTCAATATGGACTACCCGTAAGTACAAAATTTCTAATTTTAAATATTTTATTACAAAAACTGGATTTGATAGAGAAAAACAAGATTTAATCATTATAAAAAATGCTACGTTAGGGGGGACATCATGTATTCTACTTCTGTCCAAGAAAAAAAGTTTCCTGAAGAGCCATCTGGGCAGATGAAGTGTAGAATTAATTTGTTTCTATAACCTCGGCATGTAAAGGGATTGTGTGGTGAGCACAACGCGCTGTTGCCTTTACTTCCCTAAATAGTGTCAGGTACCCTTTTAAAGCCGGGATCAACTTGAGGAATATTATAACTACTTTCACAAGATCCTAGAACAATTCCCATTGTTCTCATCGAAGATCGAACTCACGATTCTCAGGCAGACATTAAAAAAATGGCCCTGCAATCCCAAGGCCAGAGAATATTTGGCCGCCCAAAGACCACTTGGAGAAGGTCTTGCGAGCATGAGATGAAAAGCTGCAAACAGACATGGAGAGAATTGAAAAAAGGCCTACCACAAAACAGAGTGCGCTGGAGAGGCCGTTTGTTCGCAAGGAGTTCAAGGAATTAAGTCAAGTTCTTTAATAGGGTTGAATAGGTCAGCTTCCTATAAATAGAAATAAAATAATTCAAAAATCGACTCTGGACTATGCCCTTTCTTACATTGTGCCCCTTTGTATTGAAACTGGTAGTATTTAAAAAAAAATCAACAATAACAAAAAAAAAACCGTTAATTAAGATTATTATTAAGCAGAAAGCTTGTAAAGGGTCGCAGCAAGGGGGCCATGACCATTTCCCCCGTGAACTTTTCATTATGTGATTAATATGCTTACATAATGCTATTAGATATATAGCTTAATTCTTTTTATTTTAGGCTACAATATTATGTTTTAACTTAATCGGAACATTTTTAATTTTGCTGATAAAAATAAAGTGTAGGCCTACATTGACATATATTTTGTCAGCAGTGCCTTTATTTAACAATTTCTTATGATATTGAATAAAATATTCATGATAATTCTATATAAATAAAAAAGGACACAGGATTCACGCTATTAATCATAAGTCCGAAGATTCTTCACCAATTGCCTTAAAATTGACACACAAAATTGCAGAAAATTACTTGGCGTGTTGATATATATATATATATATATATTATATATATATATATATATATATATATATATATATAATTCAAAAGTCACAGAGTGCTAACTTATATATTGTCAGTATTTATTTAAAAAAATAAACCGATCCGCCGTGTGCAAACTAAATGTTCGTCAGTATTTTGTTTTAATTAACAGTATCATAAAATATTTCTTATTTCTTTAGTTTGCAAATTATTATTTCGTCAGTATTTTCTTTTTATCAAACATGTAAACAGGACTCACGCTATTAATCATAACTCCAAAAGTATATCCAAATGCACTTCATTAATAAACATTGCAAATTTAGAAACTGTGTCACGCTACATAAAACTAATTTTCGTTTGTTTATAGTTTTAAATGATTGATAATTATTTATCTAAAATGTGTGTGTGTGTGCTTAGAGCATTTTCGAGAAAAAATGCTGTATTGTCCCCGTTTTGTCTGTCTGTCTGTCCGTCATCACCCCAGATCTCAGCAACCATAAGTCCTAGACCCATGATGTATATACCATTTTGTAGGTCTTGGCCTGCCATGTGTGCATCAAAAGTCCATTTCGCGATCTGACCTCTGAGGGCTGGGCTTCAGTGTTTTTACCGTTTTTTACTATATAAGCTATATTAATAATTATGCCATTTTCATGGCCCCATTCTACACCTTATACGTTCAATAACCCATTCATTTGGTGCGAAATACTGCAGCATGTAGTTTCACCAAGATTGACGTCACACGTGTTCAGAGCTAAATCTTTTCGGAAAGTTGTCTAAAATTGTTGCCAAATTCCGTTTCTGTGTACTATATTTAGCCCCAGTAATTTCCCTCGATTTAGACAAGATTGTGATCTATTCGCCATACATATTTAATTTTATTTATTAAGAAACTCATCAAATGACATGGTAAGCTTGGGTTCTGAGTTTAATTGAAAGTATCAGAGCTAAGCAACAATTAACGGAGTTTTTGGACGATTAAATGACTACAATTTAGAATGTTTCCAATTATGAGTCCTATTTCAGTGACCACAAACCACTTGTAGTTAGATTTAAGATAAATATTTATTGAAAGCTAACATACGTACTGATACATAACACGAAAATGCGCTAACACTTCCTGTGTTATAGCAACGAGAACGCATGGCAATGTACAGCTAGTGTAAAATAAAACTAAATCTAATTGAAATGTTTTAAGTCGTCTTTGTATTATGTCATTTAAAAAGTCAAATACAGGAGCAGTACAGATTTTACGTATAAGCTAAACAAGCTATAGCTTAGGGTCCCAAAATTTCAAAAAGTTGAATAAACTAAAGTAATAAAGTAAAAATTAGTAAAAACAACAAGAACAATGCAAACAAAGTAAACATTTTAGGTGTACCTGCCATACTCGCCATGTTAATGATTCTCCCCCTGGCAGCTCTTATCAGTGGTAGAAACACTCTGGTCACATTCACAGTCCCCATGAAATTAACTTGCAACATTTTCTCAAACATTGATGTAGGTAACCATTCAAACTCTGTATGGCTGGCTATACCTGCATTGTTGACTATTGCCCACAGTACTGGCAGATATAAGAAACTCAATGTGAGATGTAACAGTAAACAATAATTTTCAATGCACCTCAGACATGCAATGAAATGGATACTTTTTTTGGAAAAGAGTTAGCAGCCATTATTTATTGACGCCAGACTTGTACATCTTTTCTCAATTAAACAAGTCATCACATAGATGGTAATGGTGTTAATATTTATATCTAAAATAACATCTCTATTATTAAAACTTTCTTATTTGGCTAATATTTTTAGAGCATTTTCGAAAAAAAAAATGCTCTATTGTCCCCGTTTTGTCTGTCTGTCTGTCCGTCATCACCCTAGATCTCAACAACCATAAGTCCTAGACCCATGATGTATATATCATTTTGTAGTCTTGGCCTGCCATGTGTGCAGAAAAGTCCATTTCGCGATCTGACCTCTGAGGGCCGAAAAAGGGGGCGTATTAAGTACCGTTTTTGCTTATATTTTAAATATAAATAATAAAAGCTAATCAAAGGGGCGTAATCATTATTTATTTTTGTAACAGTTATTCAACATGATTACTTCCCTCTTTATTTATCAAAACCCATACGTAGCCACTGCGTACACGAAAATACTCTAAAATGTCCTTTGTCCGAAACGGAAAAGACTTAAATTGTTTTTTTATCTAATTTGCAGTTGTAGCCCCTGCTTTGTTTGGTTGTTTTATGACTCAAAAAGTTTTTTTTTCGAGTGTTTCATATTACTAATGTGTATAATGTGCGATTTGTTAAAAATGTTATTTATTTTATTACCACTTAAATCTTTCCAGCATTAAAAAAACAAACAATATACTTAACCATGTCAAAAGTCAATTTTGAGTTCCACTCAAAAGAGGAAACATAGCATGGGGCTCCTGGGCTTAAGAAGTGAGGCCCCAGTGTATGTGTTAGTATATGTTTATGGACAACCTCCGTACACTACGTACACTTAATCATTTTTGCTTCTGGTCCCAAATGGTTTTATGCCTATAGCTACCAAATTATCTTTACCTATATCTACCAAATTATATTTACCTATTGTCACCAAATTATCTTCCCCTATTGCCACCAAATTATCTTTACCTATTGCCACCAAATTATCTTTACCTATTGCTACAAAATTATCTTTACCTATATCCCACCAAATTATCTTTACCTATAGCCACCAAATTATCTTTACCTACAGCTACCAAATTATCTTTACCTATAGCTACACAATTATCTTTACCTATATCCCACCAAATTATCTTTACCTATAGCTACCAAATTATCTTTACCTATAGCCACCAAATTATCTTTACCTACAGCCACCAAATTATCTTTACCTATAGCCATCAAATTATCTTTACCTATAGCCACCAAATTATCTTTACTTATAGCCACCAAATTATCTTTACCTATAGCCACCAAATTATCTTTTTCTATAGCCACCAAATTATCTTTACATATAGCCACCAAATTATCTTTGCCTATAGCCACCAAATTATCTTTACCTACAGCCACCAAATTATCTTCACCTATTGCCACCAAATTATCTTTACCTATTGCCACCAAATTATCTTTACCTATTGCCACCAAATTATCTTTACCTATAGCCACCAAATTATCTTTACCTACAGCTACCAAATTATCTTTACCTATAGCTACAAAATTATCGTTACCTATATCCCACCAAATTATCTTTACCTATAGCTACCAAATTATCTTTACCTACAGCCACCAAATTATCTTTACCTATAGCCACCAAATTATCTTTACCTACAGCCACCAAATTATCTTTACCTATAGCCATCAAATTATCTTTACCTATAGCCACCAAATTATCTTTACTATAGCCAGTTCCGCCGAGAGGAGGGAGGGGGTCAAATGCCCAGGGGCCCGGCGAGTTTTAGGGGCCCGGACTGAGCTGGCCAATCAACTTTTGAAAATATTATTATCAGCACGGGGGCCGTGACAGCCCTGCCCAGGGGCCCGATATTTCTTTCGGTGGGCCTGCCTATAGCCACCAAATTACTTTTGCCTAGGGCTTCAAATGTACTCTGGAATCTCCAGATGTTTGATAAAAATAGATGGGCAAAAGAGGCAAATTGATAAAAAACTTAATATGTGGTTTATCTATTAACATACATCTTATGTTTATAATATATTTATTAATATTATTAATTTGATCTTATAGAACACTGTATCATATTATTATACTACCTTTTAAAAAATGTATATGTTAAACAAATGGGTTGCAATACTACTATAAACATATGGGCTCGCAGGCTTGATCATGAAATATATGAGTGCATCTCAGTTTTATTGTTTACTTAATCTTTTCTCCAAAGTAGAGCCAACTTAAAGTTGTCAAACAAATGATGCAAAGCAAATGGGCCTCCGCTTAAAAGTGTGGAATGGAGACAGTATTTTATCTAGTTTATGTGCGTGTGGGTGTGCACAGACATTACAATATATTGCACATGTTTTGTTCAGTATGCCTATATACCTTTATGTAGCTCACATTTTTAGGCCTATACATACATGCATAAATACATACATACATTCATACACATATCTAGCTATAAATATATCTTAAAAAATAATAACATTGTTATTTCCCTAAGCCCCCCCCTCCCATGATTTTGGTGTCAGAGGCTAGCGAACTACCGACACCAGCGTCTGTGTCAGAGGCTAGCGAACTACCGACACCAGCGTCTGTGTCAGAGGCTAGCGAACTACCGACACCAGCGTCTGTGTCAGAGGCTAGCGAACTACCGACACCAGCGTCTGTGTCAGAGGCTAGCGAACTACCGACACCAGCGTCTGTGTCAGAGGCTAGCGAACTACCGACACCAGCGTCTGTGTCAGAGGCTAGCGAACTACCGACACCAGCGTCTGTGTCAGAGGCTAGCGAACTACCGACACCAGCGTCTGTGTCAGAGGCTAGCGAACTACCGACACCACGCGTCTGTGTCAGAGGCTAGCGAACTACCGACACCAGCGTCTGTGTCAGAGGCTAGCGAACTACCGACACCAGCGTCTGTGTCAGAGGCTAGCGAACTACCGACACCAGCGTCTGTGTCAGAGGCTAGCGAACTACTGACACCAGTGTACTACCAATGACCGAATGTTCCATTTGAATGTATCCACATAAAAACCAATCATTTGTATTCTTAGTATATTTAGCTATCAAATCTATTTATTTATTTACAGCGTTTGTACAATAATGAGTACAAGACCTTTGTTTAGGTTCTCTACAAATTGTGAAATTGACATACAGATAACTTACCATTTCCCATGAGGTCATCTGTTATAAAATCCCTTGCTGCCTCTATTTGATCTAGACTGGTTACATCTAACTGTAAAACTTTGAGGGCTGAAGACGTATACATTTGAAGAGATTTAGCTCCTTCACCTTCAACATCCAGACAGCCGGCATAAACTTTATAACCCTCCTTACATAGTTTAATCGCAATCATATGTCCAAATCCAGTATCACAACCTATATGGAGATTCCAATTGTACATTAGTACATTATTTAAGAGAATCATACTGAACTATTAAAAAAAAATCTGTTGAGATAATTCTGAGTTGGTCTAATCTAATATATCTAAATATACCTTTATAAAAACTGTTTTTAAGATTGGTCTAATTCTAATATATCTAAATGTACCTGTTATAAAAACTGTTTTTAAGATTGGTCTAATTCTAATATATCTAAATGTACCTGTTATAAAAACTGTTTTTAAGATTGGTCTAATTTTAATATATCTAAATATACCTGCTATAAGAACTGTTTTTAAGATTGGTCTTATTCTAATATATTTAAATATACCAGTTATAAAAACTGTTTTTAAGATTGCTCTAGTCTAATATACCTAAATATACCTGTTATAAAAACTGTTTTTAAGATTGGTCTAATTCTAATATATCTCAATGTACTTGTTTTAAAAGCTGTTTTTAAGATTGGTCTAATTTTAATATATCTAAATATACCTGCTATAAGAACTGTTTTTAAGATTGGTCTAATTCTAATATATCTAAATATACCAGTTATAAAAACTGTTTTTAAGATTGCTCTAGTCTAATATACCTAAATATACCTGTTATAAAAACTGTTTTTAAGATTGGTCTAATTCTAATATATCTAAATGTACCTGTTTTAAAAGCTGTTTTTAAGATTGGTCTAATTTTAATATATCTAAATATACTTGCTATAAGAAATGTTTTTAAGATTGGTCTAATCTAATATATCTAAATATACCTGTTATAAAAACTGTTTTTAAGATTGGTCTAATTCTAATATATCTAAATGTACCTGTTTTAAAAACTGTTTTTAAGATTGGTCTAATTTTAATATATCTAAATATACCTGCTATAAGAACTGTTTTTAAGATTGGTCTAATTCTAATATATCTAAATATACCAGTTATACTAACTGTTTTTAAGATTGCTCTAGTCTAATATATCTAAATATACCAGTTATACTAACTGTTTTTAAGATTGCTCTAGTCTAATATATCTAAATATACCTGTTATAAAAACTGTTTTTAAGATTGGTCTAATTCTAATATATCTAAATGTACCTGTTATAAGAACTGTTTTTAAGATTGGGCTAATTCTCTTGGCTCTGTATCTGTAGACAGCTATGAGCAAGACTATCACAAATGTCACTACACATGAAATGATGACTAAGTCACTCGAATGGTTTTTCATGTTTCTGAAATTTATCGATATTATATAGACGCACACATACATAATGTGGAGTGTGGAGTCTTTTTTATGCGAATTTAAAGTTGGGCGGTTTTTGGTTGTAAAATGTTATATTTTATGAAAACAATTGAGTCTTGTTTTTGGTTGTAAAATGTTATATTTTATGAAAACAATTGAGTCTTGTTTTTGGTTGTAAAATGTTATATTTTATGAAAACAATTGAGTCTTGTTTTTGGTTGTAAAATGTTATATTTTATGAAAACAATTGAGTCTTGTTTTTGGTTGTAAAATGTTATATTTTATGAAAACAATTGAGTCTTGTTTTTGGTTGTAAAATGTTATATTTTATGAAAACAATTGAGTCTTGTTTTTGGTTGTAAAGTGTTATATTTTATGAAAACAATTGAGTCTTGTTTTTGGTTGTAAAATGTTATATTTTATGAAAACAATTGAGTCTTGTTTTTGGTTGTAAAATGTTATATTTTATGAAAACAATTGAGTCTTGTTTTTGGTTGTAAAATGTTATATTTTATGAAAACAATTGAGTCTTGTTTTTGGTTGTAAAGTGTTATATTTTATGAAAACAATTGAGTCTTGTTTTTTTTTATTGTAAAATGTTATATTTTATGAAAACAATTGAGTCTTGTTTTTGGATGATCATGTATAAACAGTTACATAAGAAATTAAATTAACAGGAGCGTTATGATTGAACCAAGTGCACCTGTGAAGTCCTTTGGAATGATCATTTAGGTTTACATTCACTTTACAGAAATTGAATTTTTCGAACATAGTTTATGATTAAAATATTATCAAAATACATCAAAACGTCAACAAATATTTATAAATATGATTTTAAAACTATATGGGACAAATAAAATTATACCGTGTTTAGTTATAATTAATTATTTAGTTAGAGAAAAAAATCAGTCAGGGAACATACTTCTTTCCTATAAAAGTTTTCTTTCTCAGTTCCGTGGTGAAAAATATATTCAACATGGACAAGTCATTTTATTATAATTATAAGAGTTGTATTGTTGTTAATTTAATGTATAATAGTAAAATAACACTATATGTACCTATTTTTATGCGTTTTTTTTGTGAATCGAAATTTATTTGGTTTTTGTTTCATTAAAAAAAATTGTCTAGCGTAATTATTTGGTCCTTCAATAATGCTCACATATAGACAAGCACTAGGAATAATAATACGCTCAATGTTTATAAGCAATTCTGTTGATTAGATGAGGAAAGAACGGGGAGTAAACCAGGCAATCAGCTCGCGTTTGTTTAAGCCACCAAGAAATGACCATTCACGGACAGTTAGTGAAAATCTGGAATGAAACAAGCAAGATTTAAGATTGTAAATCAGTTTCACTAACATAGATTTAGGGGCCTGAAAGTGTATGCCTTACAGTGACTGCTGAAGAAGCTCAAGATAATCATATATGTGGTGAATCTCTTTTAGTTAAGGATTAATAAAGAGTTTATCATTGGCAGGCGATGCAATACAAGCAACATCCATTTCATTATAGTAACTTTACCTTGCATCTAATTAACATCCACTCCACTATAGTAGCTTTCTCTTGCATCTAATCAAGATCCATTTCACTATAGCAGATATAGCTATATTTCGGATTTGAATGCTCATAGAATCTCCGAAACAACTTGTATTTCCAATAATTTTTGCCCGCATGCCAAACTAAACAGATCCATTCGAAACATTTTTTGACTTGCCCAACTTGCAATCATGTGTAGATGACTAAACTTGAAATTAGTTGCAATCTTGTGTAACTGGCTAAACTTGCAATCATGTGTAGCTGGCTAAACTTGCAATCATGTGTAGCTGGCTAAACTTACAATAATGTGTAGCTGGCTAGACTTGCAATCATGTGTAGCTGGCTAAACTTACAATAATGTGTCGCTGGCTAGACTTGCAATCATGTGTAGCTGGCTAAACTTGCAATCATGTGTAGCTGGCTAAACTAGCAATCATGTGTAGCTGGCTAAACTTGCAATCATGTGTAGCTGGCTAAACTTGCAATCATGTGTAGCTGGCTAAACTTGCAATCATGTGTAGCTGGCTAAACTTGCAATCATGTGTAGCTGGCTAAACTAGCAATCATGTGTAGCTGGCTAAACTTGCAATCATGTGTAGCTGGCTAAACTAGCAATCATGTGTAGCTGGCTAAACTTGCAATCATGTGTAGCTGGCTAAACTTACAATAATGTGTAGCTGGCTAGACTTGCAATCATGTGTAGCTGGCTAAACTTACAATAATGTGTAGCTGGCTAGACTTGCAATCACATGTAGCTGGCTAAACTAGCAATCATGTGTAGCTGGCTAAACTTGCAATCATGTGTAGCTGGCTAAACTAGCAATCATGTGTAGCTGGCTAAACTAGCAATCATGTGTTTGGTAGAGTGATTGTTGTACGCTAGCGCTTTAACTAAGTTCGGCAGAGTGATTGTTGTACTACTTAAGTTAATGCTATACTTGGCAAAATTGTTTTTAAAACCCGTATTTCTTGTAGGAATGTATTCATTTTAAATGATTTGAATATGGGAAAATGGTTCGAAACTTGAACGATATGGAGATAAAGTTTCCCCTACTCCCACCCTCCTCATTTACACCTCTGTACTTTTGTATCACACTTCACCAGTATAAGACTTTCTGTCTAGTTATTGTTACCCCGGGGAAAGCAACAATATAATTTTAATAAAAATATAAACATTGGTTTATAATGAATACATTTTAAACTAAATAACATCCATATTATTAAACTTGCAATCATGTGTAGCTGGCTAAACTAGCAATCATGTGTAGCTGGCTAAACTAGCAATCATGTGTAGCTGGCTAAACTAGCAATCATGTGTAGCTGGCTAAACTAGCAATCATGTGTAGCTGGCTAAACTAGCAATCATGTGTAGCTGGCTAAACTTGCAATCATGTGTAGCTGGCTAAACTAGCAATCATGTGTAGCTGGCTAAACTAGCAATCATGTGTAGCTGGCTAAACTTGCAATCATGTGTAGCTGGCTAAACTTGCAATCATGTGTAGCTGGCTAAAGTTTTAAAAAACACATGGACGTGTTTTCTTTAGTCCGAAACCTGTCCAACTCCATTAGATATATTTGGCACCCTTCCCCTGTCTGTTCCAATCAACTTCTTTGCATTAGACCAAATTGAGTTAAAGGAATGCGGCATAAATAATCAATGGGGTGAATTTTCCTGTATTAGATCATAGAGAATCGCATATAGTTCAAATGTTTGAAAAATACGAACAGTTAGTCCAAAAGTTGAAAGAGGTTTTAACGACATAAGATTAAAAAACGAATTTCACAAAGTAATTTAAGTTAAAGCATTGCAGAACTGCAACAACCAACTTGGTAAAGTTAATATTGTTATTTTGACAATAAGCTTTATTTAAAATATTTTCCTTTCCTGGTCTTCAAATATCAATCAATCAAAATCAATATCTTTCATCATATTACTTTCAATAGATAACAGAGCAAGATCAGAATGACTTGACTGTCCTATATTGGATCACAGGTAATTTTTATCAGTTTCAGTTTTGAAAAGTTCTCATATGAATCTACATACACACAGATAGTGAGAAATAATTGCAGAGTCTGTGAGACTGAGAGTGTTGGAAGAGATTCCAGGAAATCCCATTCAACATTTAAATCAAATACTGACCACTCTCTGGTCTTGTCAAGATCAATATCTGATGCAGATGTCGTCTCAGTCTTCTCTTTTAAAAGTTCAACTTCGGATAACTCACCATAGAAAGAGTTCAAGTTTGAAACAGATAGCAGTAATCCTTCACTTGCTCATAATCGACTCTTGGCTTGAACAACCTCAAACATATCTGCCACTGCATTGATTGCTGTTAATCTGGAGTTCAGAATGAATGCGATCAATAAAATCCAACATCGCCATATTGCTTTCTTCTTGTAGAGATAGTCCGACATCTTTCAATTGTTCCCCTTCCATTCTCTCTTTGAACCTCAATCTTCTGTTCACTAAAATTCCATACTGGATTAACTTTAGAACGGCAGTTCAATCGTATCACTCGTATGCCAATGAAAACTATTTCGTTTCTTGTTCAGAACAAGTCGTAATGCTTCTAACTTGGTCACAATTATGTGAAGCGTTAAGCCATTAGTCTGTGTAATATTAACTTCAAATGGGCTTTAGTAGTGCAGCAACAGGAGTAGTAGCGTCATTTGTTTGTACGTTTGCAAATAAATCCAGATTGATCCAATCAGCTTAGAATTGTATTCATATATCCAAGCACCATACGCTCTGCATGGTGGCACCATGTGCTACTGCTCACGTTTTTTAACTATGATTCGTTATATAACCCAATTAAACCGAGTTCTTTCTGCTATGAAATTTAGAATTGTTCATTTTGGTGTCACCCCATATGACGTGGTCACGTGGTGCGGCACCCCACTCCCAGTGATGCCATTGAACAAAGTTCTTCATCAGCACAATCAATAGAACAACAACAACACAAATCCATAAACACTGCATCAAGAAGTGAGGCTAAATTAAAGACTGTAATAGAACCAAGTAGAAGTAAAGGTAATCTAATATTTTACCATCCAAAATTATTTTGATACATATTATTGATACTTTACCTATATAAACATTCCCAAATCATAGTATTAATGATTTCACATCAATATAATCCATTTTAGACAATATTTTATTCATTTTTATTACTTAATCGCAAAAAAATTGCAACTTATAACACTTTTCTTTACTATTTTCTTTCGTTCCGTATATTTTCTGTTTAACAATTTAAAAAAACACGACCGAATTCCAGTAATGTTGCTGCCAATTTAGCATTTTACAATGAAGAAACTAATGGGGCATACTTAACAAAGGATTATATAGTATAGGAAAAACAGTACCATGCGAAGCAGTAAAGCCTGACTCCCATAGGGCATGAAAAAAATGATTAAACACATTTTATGTTAGTGGGGTAGACGCCCTTGATGCCCCAATGGGCCATTTATTTTTTATCACTATATCTTAGGTGTAGAATGAGGCCTTGAAAAAGACATAATTAATAAAGCTTATATAGTAAAAAAAAGGGTGCCCTTACAAACACTGATGCTTAGCCCTTATGGGGCAAGACAAAAATTATTTAAACCAATTTTATGTTAGGGGGATAGCTACTCTTGGGGCCCCTAGGCCCCTTTATCTTGTACCGCTACGTATAAGGTGTAGAACGGGGCCCTAAAAATGACATACTTATTAATAAAGCTTATATAGAAAAAAACGGTACCCTTATAAACACTGATGTATAGCTCTCAAAATGCATGACAAAAATTATTTAAACCAAATTTACGTTAGGGGGATAGCTACTCTTGGGACCCCTAGGGCCGTTTATCTTGTACCGCTACGTATAAGGTTAAGAACGGGGCCCTGAAAATGACATACTTATTAATATAGCTTATATAGTAAAAAACGGTACCCTTACAAACACTGATACTTAGCCCTCAAAAGGCATGACAAAAATTATTTAAACCAATTTTATGTTAGGGGGATAGCTACTCTTGGGGCCCCTGGGGCCGTTTATCTTGTACCGCTACGTATAAGGTGTGGAACGGGGCCCTAAAAATGACATACTTATTAATATATCTTATATAGCAAAAAACGGTACCCTTACAAACACTGATACTTAGCCCTCTTGGGGCAAGACAAAAATTATTTAAACCAATTTTATGTTAGGGGGATAGCTACTCTTGGGGCCCCTAGGGCCGTTTATGTTGTACCGCCACGTGTAAGGTGTGGAACGGGGCCCTGAAAATGACTCAACCATGACATAATGATTTATATGTAATATTAGACTTATTAGAAAAATAAAGCAGTGCCAAACGGTTAAAGAAAATTGAAACAAATTCATTATATTTTATGGGGATAGAAGCCATGTAAAATATTTTTGTCTAAATATTGTAGTTTTCACTAATTACGCAAAGAATAGTGGAAAATTCATTTTGGTGTATAAATTGATTTCGAAACACAAACTCTTGCAAATATGAATGAAAGAGACCCTCGCTTGTCCCAAATTGACTTCTTAATTTTCGTTTTGCCTTCATCCACAGATTTTCGATATTTTGAGTATGGACTTCAGGGTCATGGGGGTCAACAAAATGTTTATGCATTTCTCTTTCTAAACCAGATAGATTCCACATTTCTTGTAAAATGGCTGCATGGTCCATAATATTTTGAGGATCTACTATATTGAAACGAAGATTTCTAGGTCTACCTGCCATTACAAAGTTAAATTCGACACTGCAATAAATCTTGTTTTATGTCAAATAAATGAGCTAACTTCAATTAAGTTCTGATCACTAGTGTTGTAATAACAAGTTGCAATGTACTAAAAAGATTTACTTAATTGAAATTGTATTGACAAAAATTGTTAAGATTGAAACTACAAAAGCTTTTTTTTATATCGGATGGTCTGTCTATCAAAGAAAAAAAACAAGGATGAGGTTAAATAAATTAAGAACACAGTGGAAGTGTACTTATCTGAATTAGCAGCTATAACAAGGAAATTCAATAACAAAGCAATCACTATTTCCAAGATGAAGAATGAAAATCCAAAGAAAATCAAACTCTCTTTTTTTTTCTTTTTTTTTTTTTAACGCCGCCATTGCCAGCATGGTAGGGTGTAGTGTGCCTACCACACCAGCATTGTTGGCGGCGTTGATATCACGTCCGCCATCCCTACAGAGCGGCGGGGTGAGTGTGCCCGCTATCATCTGCAGGGACGGCAGAAAGAGGGTTTTAATCCTTGCCCAAACTGGCCAGACAAGCAGGGCGTGTGTACTGCCGATCGGTCAGAATGGCAAGGAAAGGGGTTTTTCCTGCCACTCGGACAGAGGGGAGGGTGTAGTGTGCCTGTACCCTCTGCCCGAAATAACAGGTGTGCTTGAGTGGGACGGAGTGGAAGGGTGTTGTGTGCCGACCACATCCGTCACCACCGACGGCTGTGAATACTGCGGTCTCGGATTGTCCTCACTGACCACAGTACCACCACCCCCTCGCAAGTAATGGGTTTTTTTCCTGACTAGAGAACCCCTATGATCCATCCCCTGTGGATCATGGTATGTCTCTCAGACTAGGTAGGAGAGTTCACAAAATATCAAAATATTCTGTGATACTCTCCGGACAGAAATTTCAAACTCTCTCTACAAATTAGTATGAAATACTGAAGTGAAACTTACATACTGCTTATATTTGTATCAAAGTTTTAAACTGATTCATCATGGAATGTTCCAGATGTCACAATGATGTCACGTTGCATAATTTTATGTAAAAAACTCCCAACACCCAGCCCCCCACCCCCTGCCTTATTTCACCTGTTACTCACAGAAAAGAGGGGGAGGGGTATTGAATTAAACAGGCTATTCGAAACGTTTAACGAAAATAATCCCACTTAGTCTTTGTTCCTCCAATTCAGACGCTATCTCCTCTGCCCAGGCAGTTCGACCACTCGAGCGCTGGTCAACAGATCTAAGAACTTTCACATAAAAACGTGAAATTCCTGTTAAGATACCGACCGAAAACAAACGAATTGCTAGACTGAAATCTTACTTAGTCTACCTTATCTGAAGGTCCATTCCACCACCACCCCCTCTCCATTTCACACTCACCTCCCAAAAGGGCGGGCTAGCTGACCATGAGTGATTAGCGATGAAAATTGTACCAGTGTGGATAAAAGGTGATAGAGATGGTATTCGTCCAATAGGCTCATACTTCATTCTGAAGTGGTCGTAACAGACAGGCCAATGAAGGTGAAACTGATGGGAGGCTAATATAATAGGTTTGATTTATTTTGGTCAAGCCCTCTGAGGGCTGGGAAACAGCGTTTCTGATGGCTCCGTTTTTTTCTAATATAGCCCATATTAAAAAAATTATGTCATATTGAGGACCCCAACCTACACCTTATCACGTAGCGGTACAAGATAAACGTCCTAGGGGCCCCAAGAGTAGCTATCCCCTAACATAAAATTGGTTTAAATAATTTTTGTCTTGCCCCAAGAGGGCTAAGTATCAGTGTTTGTAAGGGTACCGTTTTTTGCTATATAAGCTATATTAATAAGTATGTCATTTTTAGGGCCCCGTTCCACACCTTATACGTAGCGGTACAAGATAAACGGCCCTAGGGGCCCCAAGAGTAGCTATCCCCCTAACATAAATTTGGTTTAAATAATTTTGGTCATGTCTTTTGAGGGCTAAGCGTCTGTGTTTGTAAGGGTACCGTTTTTTACTATATAAGCTATATTAATAAGTATGTCATTTTTAGGGCCCCGTTCTACACCTTATACGTAGCGGTACAAGATAAACGGCCCTAGGGGCCCCAAGAGTAGCTATCCCCCTAACATAAATTTGGTTTAAATAATTTTGGTCATGCATTTTGAGGGCTAAGTATCAGTGTTTGTAAGGGTACCGTTTTTTACTATATAAGCTATATTAATAAGTATGTCATTTTTAGGGCCCCGTTCTACACCTTATACGTAGCGGTACAAGATAAACGGCCCTAGGGGCCCCAAGAGTAGCTATCCCCCTAACATAAATTTGGTTTAAATAATTTTGGTCATACCCTTTTAAGTGATGGGCATAAATTTTCCGAAGGTACCGTCTTATCTTTCAGTTTTTTTTTAATAATCTTGTAGTTGGCAGCTGCCTTTTTTTGTAAACAATTCAGGTCACCTCTTAACATGGCTGGCAGTATTTTATATAGAATATAGAGGACCTTTTTAAAATTTATTTAATGCATTTAAACACATTTTTTTTTTTTTTTTTTTTCTTATTCTTTTAATAAATAACAATCAATACTATGATTTTGGAATGTTTATAGAGGTAAAGTATCAATAATATGTATCAAAATAATTTTGGATGGTAAAATAAGAGATTACCGAAATAAAAACCTCTAGTTAAATAATCATAATGATTACAGAAGAAATAAATACCCACCAAATTATAATACAGAAAAATAGAAGAACTGTTTCCGTCAACATTAAAAATCTGGATAAAGGAAGAAATGAAGAAAACAATTTATACAGGTTATCTGTGATTACCTCCCCGCTACAATTCAGTTGTAAGAGCCCCCCCCCCCTCTAATTGAGTGGCCCTCAAAGATTACTAAGTACTTGATCTTATGGTTGTTATTAAATATTATTGTCCGTGCCAATCTCTAAATAAACATTTATCATTTTAAATAGACCACTTACAAGTTGTTTATATGTACAAAGGGAACTCCTATTGAATACAATGTAAAAAAAAAAACTTCAGCAATACAGTATTTAAAATAAAATGTCTTACAAATATCACCATCTACGTGTTTTTTAATTTTTAGCACAATGTCTCTATGATGATATCATACAGACCTATGTATCAAAGAAAAAATCTTGCAAGCTGTTCTTACGTAAAATATATGTTATGGGAGATTGGCAATTCTAACGGATCAAACTTAAGAAAGGCAAATAATAAAAAAAAAAATAAAGAAAAAAATCTTAAGTAAAAGATTGAAATGAGTTTTTAAAACATAGGAGTATACTAGGGAAGAATGTGGTCATTACACCCTCACCCATATACTGCCGTTTATAGTTACTTGTTACTGTTTAATAGACTGCAGTATCACTATTTAAATTCAGATATATTTTATTTTCATGAATTGCTTCCGTCTAGTTTGTTAATATTCTAATTTTTCGTGGTATTTAAATACTACAGATGCCCTACGGAGATGTTGCTCATTGGTACAACATATGCCTTGGGAGATGCTGCTGAAAAGTAAAACATATGCCTAGGGAGATGCTGCTCAAAAGTATAATATATGCCTTGGGAGATGCTGCTGAAAAGTACAACATATGCCTAGGGAGATGCTGCTGAAAAGTACAACATATGCCTAGGGAGATGCTGCTGAAAAGTGCAACATATGCCTTGGGAGAACTGCTCAAAAGTATAATATATGCCTTGGGAGATGCTTCTGAAAAGTACAACATATGCCTAGGGAGATGCTGCTCAAAAGTACAATATATGTCTTGGGAAGATGTGCTCAAAAGTACAACATATGCCTTGGGAGATGCTGCTGAAAAGTACAACATATGCCGCCATCGAGGGTTTGATGAGAGCCAGGAACTGATCTATTCATTTAATATACTTCATACAGGTTCACAGATTGGAAGAGTTGAAACAGAAACCATTTTAATACAAATGGGTTACGTATTCTTAGGTAACATGTAAGCTCGGCTAATAGCCACCCCTCCTCCATTAGGCGGCAGCGCTAGCGCTTTAAGTTCGGTAGAGTGATTGTTGTACGCTAGCGCTTTAAGTTCGGTAGAGTGATTGTTGTACGCTAGCGCTTTAACTAAGTTTGGTAGAGTGATTGTTGTACGCTAGCGCTTTAACTAAGTTTGGTAGAGTGATTGTTGTACGCTAGCGCTTTAACTAAGTTTGGTAGAGTGATTGTTGTACGCTAGCGCTTTAACTAAGTTTGGTAGAGTGATTGTTGTACGCTAGCGCTTTAACTAAGTTTGGTAGAGTGATTGTTGTACGCTAGCGCTTTAGCTAAGTTTGGTAGAGTGATTGTTGTACGCTAGCGCTTTAACTAAGTTCGGCAGAGTGATTGTTGTACTACTTAAGTTAATGCTATACTTGGCAAAATTGTTTTTAAAACCCGTATTTCTTGTAGGAATGTATTCATTTTAAATGATTTGAATATGGGAAAATGGTTCGAAACTTGAACGATATGGAGATAAAGTTTCCCCTACTCCCACCCTCCTCATTTACACCTCTGTACTTTTGTATCACACTTCACCAGTATAAGACTTTCTGTCTAGTTATTGTTACCCCGGGGAAAGCAACAATATAATTTTAATAAAAATATAAACATTGGTTTATAATGAATACATTTTAAACTAAATAACATCCATATTATTAAACTTGTAAGCGATTATCAAATGGCTCAAAGAGGTAGAGACAACAAACTACAAACTTTAAAAAATACTTTTGATATCAAAAAGAGCAATCCACATTTTTACAGCTACTAATTTTAACTTCCTTTTTTCAATCTTTCCTTTCCTTTTAATTGACTTTTTGTAAAAAAACAATTTCTATAATTGCTATTATTAATTGCTGTTTTCCATTTTTGGTCAATCTCAAGATATGCTTAATATTTCTATAACATTATTGAAATGGACTGTGTTGTGCTTTATCAGTACAGACACATTAATAACTGGCCACTTGACCTGCAACCAGTGCCAGATTGTCCTCTTGATGTCTTAAGCACTAGCTAATGTTGGTCCTACTCTCCAGGGGCATTCATTCGGATTGGGATGGGGGGCTAATATGTCGGTTTGACGCCCCCACCCCGTCGATTTTTTGAATTTGAGAAAAGAAGTTCATTTTGACATCTCTGTTAAATTTTACTTTTCAGTTACTCTGTCATTTACTTTAAAGAAAAAGGTCATAAACAAATTTAGATTAAACATATTTTTATTGTTTGACATCAATTAATAGGAATAATCATAAAATCAGATTATATATATATATATATATATATATATATATATATATATATATATATATATATATATATATATATATAGGGAGCGACCGATAATCAGATCGGTATCGGTATCGGACCGATATTGGCACTATCGGTTAATATCGGATCAGCCGATTGTTGTAGGGAGCGACCGATAGTCGAACCGATATTGACACTATGGGTTAACTATCGGACCGGCCGTTTTTTGGCTGCCGGTACATTGTTTTTTTTTTTCACAACAGAGTTGCAGAAAAAAAAAATCAGTAAATAACCCAATTTTATAACCAGATCAGACAAGATTTTAAAAAAAAGGAAAAAAAAAAACTCGTACACAGAAATTGTCAAGTCTACAAAAATTTCATCAGAGATATGACCTTGAAACAATAGGATTGGCATTTCTTAATTCTAATGTATGACCTTGAATGATACAATTAGTGAACATCTGTGTGTATTTTTTTTTGGGATGGGAAGTTAGGGGGGGGGAGGGTAAACAAGACACGCGTGGGCGAAGTGTTACAAAATATGTGAACATGGGTTGACATACGTCATACAGCACGTGAAAAACTCGTGTTTGGCATTGTTGTTGCTTTAGGGGCTGTCCATTAATTACGTCAACAAAATAGGGGGGAGGGGGGGGTCAGAAAATTTTTGACAATTTTTGACAAGGGGGAGGGGAGGGAGGTCAAGAAAAGTTGACGTCAACAATGTTACTTTTTTTTAATTTAATATAATTACTTAATAAATAGGAAAATTAAGCTGCGTTTGTAGTTCTGTGTTACACACTCGCTTAACATTCAGTATTTTAATTAAACTAACTATATTCCTACTAATTTTGCCACATAAACATTTTGGAAGGCACCTTTTTTAGGGGGGGGGGGGTAATCAAATGTTGACGTAATTTTATAGGGGGGGGTCTCTGTAAGTCTGACAAGTTGTTGACAAGAGGGAGGGAGGTAAAAATCGCCAAAAAATTGTTGACATAAATAAATATTGAAACTTTATTAAAAAGTTGTTACATCATTGTAGTACATGGAATATGTACAAATATTTGAAAACTACATAGTTATACTACTCCCAACTTTTGTTCGAAATTTTTACTATATTTACTATGAGTTTTTTGTGACTGAACATGTTAAATTTGTGACCTAGGTTATTCAAAAAAGAAATGATATGCATATAAAATTTGTGTTTTATCTTTATAACCTTTTTTATGAATAACTTCAGACAACTGGGATAAGCATTGCATCCATTTTTCTCTCAATATAACTGGTGTACCATGTATTCATTATCGGATCACGCATGGTTGTTTTTGTTTCATTTTTGATTAATTTTTCAATTATTTTATTAAGTTCTTCTATGAATATGAGTTCTTCTACAAGAAGTGCAACTGTACATTATGTGTTTGGGTCAGCAGCTGAATTGCCTAAAAGACAACTTCCAGCCAGTGAAGATGTTTTCAAGGCTATTGGTGGATGCTTAAAATGGAACAATACAATCATAGCCTTCATTCACGAGCGCACGCATTAGCGCATGAAGTTAAACAATTATATGACCAGGCTAGTATCCCTACAACCAGTATAATTGTTCGAGTAAAAAGATGCAGGTGTTAGGGATAGAGGAGACTGTAAATGTCCACAATCAGTAATAATTTCTGTGCTTGAGTGGGCATTTTGGGTGGATCAAAAGATGTTAAGAAATATGTTCATAGACAATGTTGACAAGCAAACAACAAAAATATCACAAAATCGACAGGAATGAAAACATTCATTGATGCAGGGTGGCGATCAGATAGGAACCACAAATGATAACGTCAATGATGAGAAAGATAATGATATTCCAGATCAGGATGCTGAAGATGTTGAACTACTTGATGCAGACTTCTCCAGCGATGAGGAATGTTCCTAATAACAAAACAGATATCAATATAAAGCAGTGGATCGATGTAAACTAAGCAATAGGGAAACATGTCTTATCGTTAAAGCTGTGTTGAAGGACTTAAACATGTTAACACCATCTACAGCTCTGGATCCAGCAAAGATACGTCGACATAGAAAAATTTGGAGAGATAGGGCAGCCAAGGAACATACTGATGAGAGCAAAGATGGTTAACAAAAGCGAATAGGATTTTTGCGATCCATCTTGTCAAAGTGGGGCTAGAAACTTTTTCTATATGATACAACTGCTTCAGAACCTTGATCAATCTATTATATTGCCTGTATTGGAAAATAACTGCTACTTTTCACATCCAGAAAACATTCTATTGGCTGCAGTTAGGAAAATGATGAAGAAATTGGAAGGTATGCAGTAAATAAAATCATAACAGCACGACATAAACCAGCTCCATGCAGAGTTAGAATTTTTCAACAAAAATGACATAATCCTGAATATTGCAGCTAAATCATATGATCAGATGATTAACTGGGATCTTTGTGCAGTGACATCCCCTCCTCTGCTGGAACATATTTGTGATGATGAACTTAAACGCAACAACCCAATCATACTGGATCAAATTCCCTGTCACTCTCAAGCTGTTGAAAGAGCAATTAAAGAAGTTACTGCTGTTAGTTTAAAAGTGTACGGACATTTCAAACTGTACGGACATAGCTCTCGACATGGGATGGTTTTGCAAACAAAGAAATCAAGGGATGTTCTTCCGAAAATTGAAAGCAAAGCAAGTTTCCTGTGACAACCCATAAACAGTATTATTCATATGTACATTGTATATTTTGCATGAACGATTTATAGATTTGTACAATTTCATATTACTTATACCAAACATTCTAAATGTTGTAAAATGTCATACATTAGGGGGGGGGGGGTACCCGGGTCAAAGCAAAATCTTTTTTAGAACACACATTGTTTTCACTTGAGAAAGTCTGTGTGTTAACATTTTCACAAAATATAAATTAATAAGTATCAGAAGTTTGCCTAATATGAGCTAAGACAATTATTTCATACTTGCATTAATGGGTCAAAGAACTAACAAGCCAGTCTGTCTAGATTATGGGTGGGCGAACTTTTTGAGAGGCGGGCCACATTGGGCGGAAAGGCCAAGAGCGGGTGGATGGAGTATTGACATGAACTAATATAAATCAAAGGTAAACGCCATAACATAAAGAGCCAGTGCTGTGCTTCACTTTGTAACGAGTGGCAGGCCAAATTAAAGAGGTCGGTGGCCCGGATTTGTTCGAGTACCGCAGTTTATTCATGTCTGGTTTACTTTCACCAAGTGCAAGATATACATTAGCCTATTACACTTGGATGCAATGATATTGTCGAGAAAAGAAAATAAAACTTAATTTTTGACATTTATTCTAGTGTTATCTACTTAATAAAAGACAAGCGTGTGTGTTCTGTTCCACCAATAGTTCCGACCTAACCGATCAGTTGACTTGCTTCCGACCCGGAAGAGGATAAGAGTGCGGACACCATCAGATATAGTTACATCTGTCAGTCTTTGTACACATCATACACTACAGTTACATCTGTCAGTCTTTGTACACACCATACACGACAGTTACATCTGTCAGTCTTTGTACAGATCATAACTACAGTTACATCTGTCAGTCTTTGTACACATCATACACTACAGTTACATCTGTCAGTCTTTGTACACATCATACACTACAGTTACATCTGTCAGTCTTTGTACACATCATACACTACAGTTACATCTGTCAGTCTTTATACACATCATACACTACAGTTACATCTGTCAGTCTTTATACACATCATACACTACAGTTACATCTGTCAGTCTTTGTACACACCATACACTACAGTTACATCTGTCAGTTTTTGTACACATCAAACACTACAGTTACATCTGTCAGTCTTTGTACACACCATACACTACAGTTACATCTGTCAGTCTTTGTACACACCATACACTACAGTTACATCTGTCAGTCTTTGTACACACCATACACTACAGTTACATCTGTCAGTCTTTGTACACACCATACACTAGAGTTACATCTGTCAGTCTTTGTACAGATCATAACTACAGTTACATCTGTCAGTCTTTGTACACACCATACACTACAGTTACATCTGTCAGTCTTTGTACACATCATAACTACAGTTACATCTGTCAGTCTTTGTACACACCATACACTACAGTTACATCTGTCAGTCTTTGTACACATCATACACTACAGTTACATCTGTCAGTCTTTGTACACATCATACACTACAGTTACATCTGTCAGTCTTTGTACACATCATACACTACAGTTACATCTGTCAGTCTTTATACACATCATACACTACAGTTACATCTGTCAGTCTTTGTACACATCATACACTACAGTTACATCTGTCAGTCTTTGTACACACCATACACTACAGTTACATCTGTCAGTCTTTGTACACACCATACACTACAGTTACATCTGTCAGTCTTTGTACACACCATAATTACAGTTACATCTGTCAGTCTTTGTACACACCATACACTACAGTTACATCTGTCAGTCTTTGTACAGATCATAACTACAGTTACATCTGTCAGTCTTTATACACATCATACACTACAGTAACATCTGTCAGTCTTTGTACACACCATACACTACAGTTACATCTGTCAGTCTTTGTACACATCATACACTACAGTTACATCTGTCAGTCTTTGTACACACCATACACTACAGTTACATCTGTCAGTCTTTGTACACACCATACACTACAGTTACATCTGTCAGCCTTTGTACACACCATACACTAGAGTTACATCTGTCAGTCTTTGTACACATCATACACTACAGTTACATCTGTCAGTCTTTGTACACACCATACACTACAGTTACATCTGTCAGTTTTTGTACACACCATACACTACAGTTACATCTGTCAGTCTTTGTACAATAATTTCCTCATACAATTGCCAGTTACATCTGTCAGTCTTTGTACACATCATACACTACAGTTACATCTGTCAGTCTTTGTACACATCATGCACTACAGTTACATCTGTCAGTCTTTGTACACATCATACACTACAGTTACATCTGTCAGTCTTTGTACACATCATACACTACAGTTACATCTGTCAGTCTTTATACACATCATACACTACAGTTACATCTGTCAGTCTTTGTACACATCATACACTACAGCTACATCTGTCAGTCTTTGTACACACCATACACTACAGTTACATCTGTCAGTCTTTGTACACACCATACACTACAGTTACATCTGTCAGTCTTTGTACAGATCATAACTACAGTTACATCTGTCAGTCTTTATACACATCATACACTACAGTAACATCTGTCAGTCTTTGTACACACCATACACTACAGTTACATCTGTCAGTCTTTGTACACATCATACACTACAGTTACATCTGTCAGTCTTTGTACACACCATACACTACAGTTACATCTGTCAGCCTTTGTACACACCATATACTAGAGTTACATCTGTCAGTCTTTGTACACATCATACACTACAGTTACATCTGTCTGTCTTTGTACACACCATACACTACAGTTACATCTGTCAGTTTTTGTACACACCATACACTACAGTTACAGAGCATTTTTTTACTCCAAGCGTGCGTGTCATAATTACAATCTGGTGGTAGCAGACATGGTTAAAACATACCCTGATACGTAAACCTTTTTTTGGAACTATACAACGTGTACACTATCTGGTCAAAGCATCTACAACGAGATGGTCATTTTTTCAGAAAGCATGTTTCCAATATGACTGTAAAACGTCTGTGCGAAAAAAAAAAGGTGGGAATGTAGAATAGATAGTTTCAAAGCACTTCGTTATCAATTGCCTGAAATTTGACGCACTGATGAATTAGCTATAATATAAAAGTGAAGCAGAAAAAACATATAACATTGAAGCAGAACACATTCTTAGTGTCACTTGTGTTTAGGGTCTTTGTACACATCATACACTACAGTTACATCTGTCAGTCTTTGTACACATCATACACTACAGTTACATCTGTCAGTCTTTGTACACATCATACACTACAGTTACATCTGTCAGTCTTTGTACACATCATACACTACAGTTACATCTGTCAGTCTTTGTACACACCATACACTACAGTTACATCTGTCAGTCTTTGTACAGATCATAACTACAGTTACATCTGTCAGTCTTTATACACATCATACACTACAGTTACATCTGTCAGTCTTTGTACACACCATACACTACAGTTACATCTGTCAGTCTTTGTACACATCATACACTACAGTTACATCTGTCAGTCTTTGTACACACCATACACTACAGTTACATCTGTCAGTCTTTGTACACACCATACACTACAGTTACATCTGTCAGCCTTTGTACACACCATACACTAGAGTTACATCTGTCAGTCTTTGTACACATCATACACTACAGTTACATCTGTCAGTCTTTGTACACACCATACACTACAGTTACATCTGTCAGTCTTTGTACACATCATACACTACAGTTACATCTGTCAGTCTTTGTACACATCATACACTACAGTTACATCTGTCAGTCTTTGTACACATCATACACTACAGTTACATCTGTCAGTCTTTGTACACATCATACACTACAGTTACATCTGTCAGTCTTTATACACATCATACACTACAGTTACATCTGTCAGTCTTTGTACACATCATACACTACAGTTACATCTGTCTGTTATTGTATACACCATACACTACAGTTACATCTGTCAGTCTTTGTACACACCATACACTACAGTTACCCCTGTCTGCAGAGCGGGCGTAGGCCGCTGTGGGCCCCGGACTTTCATAGGCCCTGCGCTAATTCTAGGTGTAAATTATTAAATTAAATCATTATAACTTATAATCATTTATAGGTCAGCGTGTTTATTCTGTTTTTATATTTTTACAGTGTTTATAATATATTACGTCGTTGTTTCAAATAATTGGGGAACATCTTCGACGTGTTACAAATACAGAAATTCAAGATCATTGCCTGGGAAAGAAGATTCAAAACAAACTAGTTACTGTAGTAGCTGATGGTGTTATGAATACTATCCTTTGAGACATCAAGAATGCAAGGTATTTTTCAGTGATATTGGATTGTACTCCAGACATACGTCACAAAGAGCAGATGTCATTAACTAACGATATGTATCAGATGTCATTAACTAACGATATGTATCAGATGTCATTAACTAACGATATGTATCAGATGTCATTAACTAACGATATGTATCAGATGTCATTAACTAACGATATGTATCAGATGTCATTAACTAACGATATGTATCAGATGTCATTAACTAACGATATGTATCAGATGTCATTAACTAACGATATGCTTATCAGATGTATTAACTAACGATATGTATCAGATGTCATTAACTAACGATATGTATCAGATGTCATTAACTAACAATATGTATCAGATGTCATTAACTAACGATATGTATCAGATGTCATTAACTAACAATATGTATCAGATGTCATTAACTAACGATATGTATCAGATGTCATTAACTAACAATATGTATCAGATGTCATTAACTAACGATATGTATCAGATGTCATTAACTAACAATATGTATCAGATGTCATTAACTAACGATATGTATCAGATGTCATTAACTAACGATATGTATCAGATGTCATTAACTAACGATATGTATCAGATGTCATTAACTAACAATATGTATCAGATGTCATTAACTAACGATATGTATCAGATGTCATTAACTAACGATATGTATCAGATGTCATTAACTAACGATATGTATCAGATGTCATTAACTAACGATATGTATCAGATGTCATTAACTAACGATATGTATCAGATGTCATTAACTAACGATATGTATCAGATGTCATTAACTAACGATATGTATCAGATGTCATTAACTAACGATATGTATCAGATGTCATTAACTAACGATATGTATCAGATGTCATTAACTAACAATATGTATCAGATGTCATTAACTAACGATATGTATCAGATGTCATTAACTAACGATATGTATCAGATGTCATTAACTAACGATATGTATCAGATGTCATTAACTAACGATATGTATCAGATGTCATTAACTAACGATATGTATCAGATGTCATTAACTAACGATATGTATCAGATGCCATTAACTAACGATATGTATCAGATGTCATTAACTAACGATATGTATCAGATGTCATTAACTAACAATATGTATCAGATGAGATTAATGTGAAAGAGCATCTGGTTGTATATGAAACGGCTTTTAAATATTAACAGCAGAGCATTTTTTACTCCATGTGCGTGTCATAATTACAATCTGGTGGTAGCAGACATGGTTAAAACATACCCTGATACGTAAACCTTTTTTTTTGGAACTATACAACGCGTGTACACTATCTGGTCAGCATCTACAACGAGATGGTCATTTTTCAGAAAGCATGTTTCCAATATGACTGTAAAACGTCTGTGCGAAAAAAAAGGTGGGAATGTAGAATAGATAGTTTCAAAGCACTTCGTTATCAATTGCCTGAAATTTGTGACGCACTTGATGAATTAGCTATAATTAAAAGTGAAGCAGAAACACTATATAACATTGAAGCAGAACACATTCTTAGTGTCACTTGTGTTTAGGGTCAACATACTCTTCCAAGTCAATTTCCTAAGTAAAGAACTGCAAGGGGGAACAGTAGATTTGAGCACTGCAATGGATTCTTACAACAACTTGATGACATGGCTAAGGAAACTGAGAGTTGATGGGTTTGTTCAGATTCTTGTTATAGCAAAGGAATCGGCTAAAAACATGAAAGCTGTTGCAATCTTTCTAGCCAAACGTCAAAGGAAAAGGCTGTATGATAAATCTGTGGAAAACTTTACACCTGAAAATGTTGAAGATGACTGCAGGATAAATGGCTTCAACATAATTGTGGACACTGCAATTCAATCCTTGCTGCCGACATTTGAACTGCTGAAATCAAACCACAGTCTATCTGGGTTTCTTGCCAGCTTCAAGAGCCTTCAGCGTGATGGCATACGAAAGTTTACAGCGAGACTCCTGCAAGCATTGACATCATCAACAGACCAGTCAGCAGATATTTATGTAAATACGCGCTAATTTTTTCTTTATTTAACAGGAGGGAATCATAGCTTATTTGTAATTCAGTGTTGTTGTGATTAAGTATAAATATGTCTTCAACTATACTGAGGTCTATGTCACAGAGGCTGATTTCAGAACCGTGCTGTGAGCGGCAAACCAAACCTCGTGTCTTTGACAGTTACACAGTGGCGTAGCTAAAGGGGGGCGAGGGGGCGGACCGCCCCGGGTGACAGCATATGGAGGGTGACACTATGTCACCTCCAACAAATGTTTTCAGCCAGGCTAAGGTGCGAAAATCGTCTGAAAATAGAATTGTTATAAAAACTAGGGAGCGACCGATATGCCTTTTTACCGATAGTCCGATACCGATATTTTTCCCCAGCATTTTTACCGATACAGATACCGATACCGATATTTTTTTAATCAACAACAATGCCAAACACGTGTTTTTCTCGTGCTACAGCTAATGACGTATGTCAACCCATGCTCACCCCTTCCCTGTCATATTTCGTAACACTTCGCCCACACGTAAGTCTTGTTCCCCCCCCCCCCAACTTCCCATCCCAAAAAAAAAAAAATACACACAGATGTTCAATAATTGTATCATTTAAGGTCATACATTAGAATTAAAAAATGCCAATCCTATTGTTTCAAGGTCATATCGCTGATGCAATTTTTGTGGACGTGACAATTTCTGTGTACGGGTTTTTTTTCCTTTTTTTTTAAAATCTTTTCTGCAACTCTGTTGTGAAAAAAAACAAACAATGTATCGGCAGTCAAAAAACGGCCGGTCCGATAGTTAACCCATAGTGCCAATATCGGTTCGACTATCGGTCGCTCCCTACAAAAATCGGTCGATCCGATATTAACCGATAGTGCCAATATCGGTCCGATACCGATACCGATCCGATTATCGCTCGCTCCCTAATAAAAACCCAACCAACACAGGAAATCTGACCGGTATTAGATCAGCGGTGGTACAGTTGAAGTCATTCCTTGGATTGTTTCCTCTGAAAGGTAAAACAGCTACTGCATTGACTAGAAAACGAAGGACTGGATATTCAGTTATGTTGCGGTCAAGGGTACGATAATGCAACAAGCATGGCTGGAATCCTCGGTGGTGTGCAACAAAAGATCAAAGACACTAATCCGAAGGCAATTTTTTTTACCTTGTTCGAATCATTCATTGAGCCTTTGCGGGAACATTCGTTTGCTAGCTATCCGTCTTGTGTAACGTTTTTTGGAAGTCTTGAGGCGCTGTACACATTTTTGCACTGTGGACCGATCGTTGGGATGTACTAGAGAAATACACAGGTCTAACAGTGAAGAGACTGCACACAACGCGCTGGAGTGCACATGATGATGCAGTGAAGCTAATGATACAGAAGTTTAACCAGTTTGTGGAAGCCATTGAAGTTCTGTGTGATGTCGAAGAAAGCGTCGAGACAAGAGGCGCTGCGCACAATCTGTTGCCAGCTTATATGCGACTTTCATTTCGTTCTTGTTTTACTGAGGTGATGTTTTACAAGAAGTCGACATAGCACAGAAGTACATGAAAACACCAGGTATTACTGTGGACATGGTATGCAACCAATTTAAGGGCTCTCAAGGTCTTTGTGGAAGAGCATCGTACGAAGGTTATTGACAATGCCGTCCAGCAGGCACTTGCGAATGTGAAGAACTTGATATCCCTACAGAGAAGAGGATCATAAGAAAGAGAAGATTACCAGGAGAGTAGGCAAGAGATGCTGGATTGTCATTGGAGCAGGAGACCAAGAGAGCAGTGTTAAATTGGACTGTTTTCATATGGTTTTAGAGAAAAGGCAGTGAATGACATTTTGCTGACTTTTTCTGCCGTTCAGCCAGACCATAATATTTGTGCCAACGACGAAGAAATACAGTTGTCTGTTACCAAGCTCACAACCGTGTATAATGAGCTGTCTGAAAAAGACCTTTGTCTAGAAATTCCACGTTTATGGCAACACATACAAGCAGCTGAAATAAACTTGGAGGAAGCCAAGCATTGGATTGTACTGCAACTCCTACGGTTTATCATCAAGTAGGACTTTTTTGAATCAATGCCATATCTTACCATGACTCTAAGATTCTTTCTGACAATATTTGTTTCTGTGGCATCGTGTGATAGAAGTTTCTCCAAAATGAAACTTATAAAACATTGCCTCCGGTTAACCATGAGCCAGTCGAGGTTGTGAGATTGTCGGATATAGCTGTTCTGTCCACTGAACGCGAGCTTACAAGACAAATAGATTTTGACAATGTCATTGACCTGTTTGCCACAATGAAAACAAGAAGACATTCCTTCTAGGACTATAGTGTCGAAGAACATTCTTTTGGGCTGTGCATTGTCGTGTTTTGCATTTAGATGTTTTGAAAGTGAACAGTTGCATTTTAAAAAATCTTTCAATTTGAACTATTTGTTTTGTGGTATTGGATTCGGATTTGGTCTTAGATCATACATGTAAGCAGTAACGTACCGGTCAGTAGAGTAAAGTAGAGCCTAGAGGCAGGGGGCAGGGGGTCATTGCCAGGGGGCCCGCATCTGTAAGGGGGCCCGCATCTGTAAGGGGGCCCGGCCGCCCGGACCATGTCAATTTTTTCACGAATTATTGTTTATTAAGTGGCCCACAATGATGTCCTGCCCTGGGGCCCTGTGTTGGCTCTCGGCGCCACTGCCTAGAGGTAGAGTATTTATGAAAATTTTGCTAAACCTAAACATTCAGCAAAAAGTCGTGTGGGGTCACTGGGGTGACATTTGAACGGACCGCCCCGGGTGACGTTTACTCTAGCTACGCCACTGTCTGGAAAACTCGTTTCTGACATTAACAATGCAAAGTACTTTAGCATACTTTTTGATAGCACACTGGACGTTTTGCATACATATCAAATGTCAACCGTAATTAGATATGTGCACATCAGCGGTGGCACATTAGAAGTGCGGGAGTCATTTACCGTCTTTCCTTGGATTTTTTCATCTGAAAGGTAAAACAGCTACTATCCTCGAGAAACTAGAAAACGAAGGACTGGATATTCAGTTATGTCGTGGTCAAGGGTACGATGGCTTGAATCCACAGTGGTGTGCAACAAAAAGATCAAAGACATTAATCCGAAGGCAATTTTTGTACCTTGTTCGGTTGTTCCAATCATTCTTTGAGCTTTCGTGGCAAACATTCGTTTGCTAACGTGTAACGTTTTTTGAAAGTCTTAAGGCGATGTACACTTTTTTTTTACACAGGTCTAACAGTGAAGAGACTGTCCACAACTCGCTGGAGTGTACATGCTGATGCAGTGAAGCCAGTGATACAGAAGTTTAACCAGTTTGTGGAAGCCATTGAAGCTCTGTGTGATGTCGAAGAAAGCGTCGAGACAAGAATGAGCTGCGCACATTCTGTTGCCAGCTATATGCAACTTTTCTTTTATTTCTTTCTTGTTTTTCTGGGGTGACGTTTTACAAGAAGTCGACTTAGCACAGAAGTACATGCAAACACCAGGTATTACTGTGGACAAGGCTGCAACCAATTTAAGGACTCTCAAGGTCTTTGTGGTAGAGCATCGTACGAGGGTTATTGACAATGCCGTCCAGCAGGCACTTGCGAATGTGAATAACTTGATATCCCTACAGAGTAGAGAATCATAAGAAAGATTACCAGGAAATGAGGCAAGAGATGCTGGATTGTCATTGGAGCAGGAGACCAAGAGAGCAATGTTAGATTGTCTGGACCGTTTTCATATGGTTTTAGATACGAGAGGAAAGGCAGTGAATGACATTTTGCTGACTTTTTCTGCCGTTCAGCCAGACCTTATTATTTGTGCCAACGACGTAGAAATACAGTTGTCTGTTAACAAGCTCACAGCCGTGTATGATGAGCTGTCTGAAGAAGACCTTTGTCTATAAACTTTGTTTCCTAGTGTGTGTAACAGCTGACTCGAGTGAATTTTCTTAAATATGGTTGAATATTATTTAATATTAGGTTGATATTGAAATACTTATGAGTTGTTATATTATAAAGAAATGTTGCACATGAATCAGCCATGCAGTTTTGAGACTCTCATTGATGAAGTGTTTGTGAACATTTGTGTCAACATAGCAGACTTCACCACGCTATCGTACGCCTCCAAGTTTATGCTATTTATCTACATTCAGAGTATAACATTACAACCTTCACAGAAGCAAAGCACTAGACTGTAATGCAATTCCTACGGTTTATTATCAAGTGGGACTTTGTTGAATCATTGGCATATCTTACGCTGAGTCTAAGATTTTTTCTGACAGTATTTGTTTCTGTGCCATTGTGTGAAAGAAGTTTCTCCAAAATGAAACTTATAAAAAATTACCTCCGGTCAACCATGAGCTAGTCGAGATTGTCGAATCTGGCTGTTCTGTTCATTGAACACGAGCTTACAGGACAAATAGATTTTGACGATGTCATTAACCTGTATGTCACAATAAAAGCAAGAAGACATTCCTTCTAGGGCATTCTTTTGGGCTGTGTTTTGCATTTAGATGTTCTGAAAGTGAAAGTTGCATTTTAAAAATCTTTGGATTTGAACTATTTGTTTTGTGGTATAGGATTCGGATTTTGTCTTGGATCATACATGTAAGCAGTAACGTACCGGTCAGTAAAGTAGAGCCTAGAGGTAGAGTATGTATGAAAATTTAGCTACACCTAACCGTTCACCAAAGGGTCGTGTGGGGTCACTGGTGTGACATTTGAACGGACCGCCTCGGGTGACGTGTACTCTAGCTACGCCACTGCAGTCACGTATATTTAAAGTATAATGTAAATGAACTACTGGAAGAATTTTGTCTTATTCGTGACTGCCAAATAAAGTTGAACAGTTCCATGGTCATGATATAGATATGTAGATAATGCAATTTAAATGAATATATATGTACTCACTTGTAGTATTTTTATTGTTATGTAAGCTTACTGATAATTGTTTTCTTTGATTTATTGTTTTACGTAAAAATTGGTCGACATGATTACATTTTATTTTATTCTTAATCATATACGTTAATTAAATACGACATAATTTGAAAATAATTATTACTAGAATGCTTTAAGTATCCGTTTTTTTCACAATTTTTTTTTTATAAAACCGAAAACCGGTTTTCGCCGTTTTTTTTTTTAGAGAAATTCGAAAATCGGTTTTTTATGAAGTCGGTTTTTGTATAATCCCAAGAACGACCTCATTAGAATCTTAACACCGTTGGAGAGGAAATGAATTTGTATATTTACACCTGCATAATATGAAACTTATTTGCTAAGGGAGGTAATCTAATATTAATCAGTAATTCTTCCTTATAAGCAAGTTGTGTTTCCTAGTAGTCATTGTCCAACATAATAGGTTGACTTTTTTAAAATAATATATTTGACCGAATGTTCTCAATCAGATCTATTGACAAAATAAAAACAAATAACTTTCTACTTACGAAATAAACAAATTGCTTCTGCCCAAAGGTAAAGCGGATGACGATTATTGCATTAGGGTTTGACGTTAAATACATAAACCGATTACATTGACTTGCTCTGTGTATAAGACGATGATGAACCAGCCATTTCCCCATGGAAAGCTGATTTATTCTAGAATATAGAGCTGTGATTATTCGTGAACTCATAGTCTCATAGTGATATGTTTTAGTATACTGTGAATGTGTTTAGCAAGTAAAATATTTTTCAAATGTAACTTATTTAACTCAATAACATAAAATCCAATTGCATAAAATATTTTTTTAAGTTTCTATAGTAGTTTTTCATTGTTACAGCAACTATCATGCCCTAAGAATCAACTAGTTTTGGTGCCATAACCTCAGTTGAAATTGCTCTATCTCGTTTTAGAGCTATGTTTTTAAAAAATTCGATGACCAGCAAAGAAAGATGGGCATTATGCATAGGCATATTCAGTGACCATATGCAGAGGTAAATTTGGGACCTTAGGCAAAAATGCTGGCAAGACCACAGCTTGTAAATTTTAAATCCCCTATCTTTGAAAAAGATGCCCCAACAATATAAACCTGTTTAAGCCCAGGGTTTCAAGTCAATGGTAATATCGCCCTTGCTTGTCCCAGAGGTTCTAGCTAATGGTAAGATTGTCCTTGTTTGTCCCAGAGGTTCTAGCTAATGGTAAGATTGTCCTTGTTTGTCCCAGGGATTCTAGCTAATGGTAAGATTGTCCTTGTTTGTCCCAGGGGTTCTAGCTAATGGTAAGATTGTCCTTGTTTGTCCCAGAGGTTCTAGCTAATGGTAAGATTGTCCTTGTTTGTCCCAGGGATTATAGCTAATGTTAAGATTGTCCATGTTTGTCCCAGGGGTTCTGGCCAATGATAAGATTGTTCTTAATTGTTCTTGTAAATAAACGTCACGACAAGGGGCCCCATCTCTACTAGTAGAGTGAATGAATTGAAATGTTAAGTTAGGCTAATGGTGTTTTTATTTTGTACAACTAACTCGCTTGATGCTCTAAGTACGTGATTATATTGTATCTGTGATGGTCGTTAGTCTTGGGCCTGATCACCTAGTGAGTTTTAGGCGAGTTTTTGTATTTTATCCAGTCACGTTGTTCCACAGGTCTAACACAATACAACAAGAAATAAACACATGACGCAAATATGTAAATACAACAAATATGTAAATACAACAAACATGTAAATACAACAAATATGTATTTACAACAAATATTAAATACAATAAATATGCAGATACAACAAATATGTAAATACAGTAAATATGTAAATCCAACAAATATGTAAATACAATAAATATGTAGATACAACAAATATGTAAATACAGTAAATATGTAAATACAACAAATATGTAAATACAGTAAATATGTAAATACAACAAATATGTAAATACAACAAATTTTGTAAATACAATAAATATGTAAATACAATAAATATGTAAATACAATAAATATGTAAATACAATAAATATGTAAATACAATAAATATGTAAATACAGTAAATATGTAAATACAACAAATATGAGAATACAACAAATTTGTAAATACAACAAATATTAAATACAATAAATATGTAAATACAACAAATATGTAAATATAACAAATATGTAAATACAATAAATATGTAGATACAACAAATATGTAAATACAGTAAATATGTAAATACAACAAATATGTAAATACAGTAAATATGTAAATACAACAAATATGTAAATACAACAAATTTTGTAAATACAATAAATATGTAAATACAATAAATATGTAAATACAATAAATATGTAAATACAATAAATATGTAAATACAGTAAATATGTAAATACAACAAATATGAGAATACAACAAATTTGTAAATACAACAAATATTAAATACAATAAATATGTAAATACAATAAATATGTAAATATAACAAATATGTAAATACAACAAATATGTAAATACAACAAATATGTAAATACAACAAATTTTGTAAATACAATAAATATGTAAATATAATAAATATGTAAATACAACAAATATGTAAATACAATAAATATGTAAATACAACAAATATGTAGATACAACAAATATGTAAATATAACAAATATGTAAATACAATAAATATGTAGATACAACAAATACATAGATAAAACAATTATGTAAATAAAACAAAGATACTTTATTTCCATGAAGTGAAAAAAACAACATTGTGCCCTCAGAAGGGCAAGTTGTTTTATCAGCTACCTTCTTCATAGGACAAACTATAACTAAAAAAAGACCACATGAGTTGGTCTCTGCCAGACAGGCTGGTGGTTCTAAAAAAAAAAAAACTCGAACTCTTGAGTGAGACATGAGGTATCCATCACATATGACTTCCCGCCTTAAGGTAACCGCCCAAGTGACTACATGCACCTGGTCTGTCGAATTCCACCTTATCAATATGAGGCCCGTAGCGCACGTCCTCTTAGGTGCTCAATGGATGAGTCCGTCGTCTCTCACTGAAGTCTCAGCGGTGCGCATGGCTTCGTTCCCACGCATCATGCGCGCACAGAATTCCGGTCCGCTGACCAATGGTCCAGATAATTTGATCTAAAATTGTAGCGCGATAATACAGCATTTACTGCAAAAATAAAGAAAATCACAAAAAGAGATTTTTTTTTCAGTATTTCACATTTTCGCTTAAAACTTTAAAGCTTTGCACCTAAAACATTTGAGATAATTAAAGGTTTGACGTTAGTAAGAAAAAAAAATACATAGAAACTTAAAGAATTCTCCATTATATGATGAAATAAAAATACTGCTAATTTACAAATATTTGTTTTAGTTTACTGGATTTATTTTTATAGGCTCTGTTATATTTAATTTTTGTTTTTCTGAAATCTGGCAGTCAAGACTTGCCTTTTTTCAACTTTTGTCTTTACATTTTTTGAATATTTTGACATTTTTTAAATAGGACAATGAAAGTATTTCTTCAGACTACTTTGAAAGAAAAGTCTTATATGTCAATCAAAGTTCATAGATAAAATCGCCGATTGAAATAACTTTGATAAGTCAACGAATGCTAAACTGTCCGGGGATCGAATCGTCCGTCGTGATCCAAGTCTCAGGGAAATAAAATGTTGAAACTTTAGATTCTTGTGGATTCCCCTTTTTAAAAAATATCATTTTAACCTTTCTCATTCTCTTTTCTCCAATTCTTCTTTCATATCCAAGATGAAATTTCACAATAGAAAACGCCATGTTAATAACATAGATAATTTTATATATTTATTTACCTGAATGTCTTATTGTTGTTATAATTCAAGTCTACATTAAGACCCTGAATGAAATGTTTATCTCTTAGAATGCATTAATCTTTGTTAAAAAAAAAGGGATGCGTCTTCTATAAAAGTATCTGCTTCTTATCAGGAGACTAATTCATTTTGCTGTTCATTATAATAAACTCAAGTCTGTAAATGGTTGATATATTTATGTTTATTAAGTTAGCATTATTCCTATTTATTAATATTTTATTGTTGAATTATTTTCTTTTTACTGATGGCGTTTATACTTTGGACCTTTTTTCATTTTGCCACCCGACCTTTTCTAACTTAATTTTTTTCTTTCTGTTAACTTTTTTACTATGTTATAATTTACTGTTGACTTTTTTACTATGTGATGTTTTATTGTTGACTTTTTTAATAAGTGATGTTTTACTGTTCAATTTTATTTACTGTACTATTTTTACCTGTTGACATTTATTTTATATTTATTGTTAACATGAATTTAACCAGCTACATTTGGTTGTAGTTTGGTGAATGTTAACAACAAACCTTTCTATGTTTATAACACATATTACACGCCGTTGTAATATATTTTTGTTCAGTTTTAAAGTTAAGAGGGTTTGTATATTGTAATTAATTGCGATATTATTTTTAGTTGCAACTATATCTAAAAACATAGAGCTGTACATTTACACGGAGTTGTACATGGAAGTGATATTACAATGATAGAGCAGTACATTTACAAGGGTTTGTACATGGAAGTGATATTACAATGATAGAGCAGTACATTTACACGGAGTTGTACATGGAAGTGATATTACAATGATAGAGCTGTACATTTACACGGAGCTGTACATGGAAGTGATATTAAAATGATAGAGCAGTACATTTTCACGGAGTTGTACATGGAAGTGATATTACAATGATGGAGCTGTACATTTACACGGAGCTGTACATGGAAGTGGTATTACAATGATAGAGCAGTACATTTACACGGAGTTGTACATGGAAGTGGTAGTACAATGATAGAGCAGTACATTTACACGGAGTTGTACATGGAAGTGGTATTACAATGACAGCAGATAATATATGATATGATAAAAAGCACGACCTCTTATGTACAGAATCAAAACTAATGCTGTACATTGTATAAGTTGTGACTGTTACGTAAATAAATACTACAACAATACATCGATTGTATACGTTCCTTGGACAAAACAGGTGCATGAAATATAACACTGGTACAACATTCACATTAGTTATGGATGCAATTTGCAGTGTATTACAAAGATGTGATGTTTAGATAAAGTAAGATGTAGTAGTAGTAGTCATTAGGATGTAGCAGTCATTATGATTTAGTAGTCACTAGGTTGTAGTAAGTAGTAAGTAGCAGTCAGTAGGATGTAGTAGGTAGTAGTCACTAGGATGTAGTAAGTAGTAAGTAGCAGTCAGTAGGATGTAGTAAGTAGCAGTCAGTAGGATGAAGAAAGTAGTAACTAGTAGTCAGTAGGATGTAGTGAGTAACAGTCAGTGGGATGTAGTAAGTATCAGTCAGTAGGAAGTAGTAAGTAGCAGTCAGTAGGATGTAGTAAGTAGCAGTCAATAGGATGTAGTAAGTAGCAGTCAGTAGGATGTAGTAAGTAGTAAGTAGCAGTCAGTAGGATATAGTAAGTAGCAGTCAGTAGGATGTAGTAAGTAGCAGTCAGTAGGATGTAGTAAGTAGCAGACAGTAGGATGTAGTAAGTAGTAGTCAGTAGGATGTAGTAAGTAGCAGTCAGTAGGATGTAGTAAGTAGCAGACAGTAGGATGTAGTAAGTAGCAGTCAGTAGGATGTAGTAAGTAGCAGTCAGTAGGATGTAGTAAGTAGCAGTCAGTAGGATGTAGTAAGTAGCAGTCAGTAGGATGTAGTAAGTAGCAGACAGTAGGATGTAGTAAGTAGTAGTCAGTAGGATGTAGTAAGTAGCAGTCAGTAGTATGTAGTAAGTAGCAGACAGTAGGATGTAGTAAGTAGCAGTCAGTAGGATGTAGTAAGTTGCAGACAGTAGGATGTAGTAAGTAGCAGTCAGTAGGATGTAGTAAGTAGCAGTCAGTAGGATGTAGTAAGTAGCAGACAGTAGGATGTAGTAAGTAGCAGTCAGTAGGATGTAGTAAGTAGCAGTCAGTAGGATGTAGTAAGTAGCAGTCAGTAGGAAGTAGTAAGTAGCAGTCAGTAGGATGTAGTAAGTAGCAGTCAGTAGGATGTAGTAAGTAGCAGTCAGTAGGATGTAGTAAGTAGCAGACAGTAGGATGTAGTAAGTAGCAGACAGTAGGATGTAGTAAGTAGTAGTCAGTAGGATGTAGTAAGTAGCAGTCAGTAGGATGTAGTAAGTAGCAGACAGTAGGATGTAGTAAGTAGCAGTCAGTAGGATGTAGTAAGTAGCAGTCAGTAGGATGTAGTAAGTAGCAGTCAGTAGGATGTAGTAAGTAGCAGTCAGTAGGATGTAGTAAGTAGCAGACAGTAGGATGTAGTAAGTAGTAGTCAGTAGGATGTAGTAAGTAGCAGTCAGTAGGATGTAGTAAGTAGCAGACAGTAGGATGTAGTAAGTAGCAGTCAGTAGGATGTAGTAAGTAGCAGTCAGTAGGATGTAGTAAGTAGCAGTCAGTAGGATGTAGTAAGTAGCAGTCAGTAGGATGTAGTAAGTAGCAGACAGTAGGATGTAGTAAGTAGCAGTCAGTAGGATGTAGTAAGTAGCAGTCAGTAGGATGTAGTAAGTAGCAGTCAGTAGGAAGTAGTAAGTAGCAGTCAGTAGGATGTAGTAAGTAGCAGTCAGTAGGATGTAGTAAGTAGCAGTCAGTAGGATGTAGTAAGTAGCAGACAGTAGGATGTAGTAAGTAGCAGTCAGTAGGATGTAGTAAGTAGCAGTCAGTAGGAAGTAGTAAGTAGCAGTCATTAAGATGTAGTAAATAGCAGTCAATAGGATGTAGTAAGTAGCAGTCAGTGGGATGTAGTAAGTAGTAAGTAGCAGTCAGTTGGATGTAGTAAGTAGCAGACAGTAGGATGTAGTAAGTAGTAGTCAGTAGGATGTAGTAAGTAGCAGTCAGTTGGATGTAGTAAGTAGCAGTCAGTAGGATGTAATAAGTAGCAGTCAGTACGATGTAGTAAGTGGCAGTCATTAAGATGTAGTAAATAGCAGTCAATAGGATGCAGTAAGTAGCAGTCAGTGGGATGTAGTAAGTAGTAAGTAGCAGTCAGTAGGATGTAGTAAGTAGCAGACAGTAGGATGTAGTAAGTAGCAGTCAGTAGGATGTAGTAAGTAGCAGTCAGTAGGATGTAGTAAGTAGCAATCAGTAGGAAGTAGTAAGTAGCAGTCAATCGGATGTAGTAAGTAGCAGTCAGTAGGATGTAGTAAGTAGCAGTCAATCGGATGTAGTAAGTAGCAGTCAGTAGGATGTAGTAAGTAGCAGTCAATAGGATGTAGTAAGTAGCAGTCAGTAGGATGTAGTAAGTAGCAGTCAGTAGGATGTAGTAAGTAGCAGTCAGTAGGATGTAGTAAGTAGCAGTCAGTAGGATGTAGTAAGTAGCAGTCATTAAGATGTAGTAAATAGCAGTCAATAGGATGTAGTAAGTAGCAGTCAGTGGGATGTAGTAAGTAGTAAGTAGCAGTCAGTAGGATGTAGTAAGTAGCAGTCAGTAGGATGTAGTAAGTAGCAGTCAGTAGGATGTAGTAAGTAGCAGTCAGTAGGATGTAGTAAGTAGCAGTCAGTTGGATGTAGTAAGTAGCAGTCAGTAGGATGTAATAAGTAGCAGTCAGTACGATGTAGTAAGTGGCAGTCATTAAGATGTAGTAAATAGCAGTCAATAGGATGCAGTAAGTAGCAGTCAGTAGGATGTAGTAAGTAGCAGTCAGTAGGATGTAGTAAGTAGTAGTCATTAGGATGTATTAAGTTTTAGTCAGTAGGTATAGTACGTTGCAGTCAGTAGGATGTATTGAGTTTAGTCAGTAGGATGTAATAAGTTGTAGTCAGTTGGATGTAGTAAGTGGCAGTCAGTAGGATATTGCACTGAATAGGATTAGTAAGTAGCAGTCAGTATGATGTAGCAGTCAGTAGGATAACAGTCTTTAGGATGTAGTAGGTAGCAGTCAGTAGGATGTAGTAAGTAGCAGACAGTAGGATGTAGTATGTAGCAGTCAGTAGGTAGCATTCAGTAGGATGTAGTAGGTAGCAGTCAGTAGGATATCAGTCAGTAGGATGTAGTAAGTAGCAGTCAGTGTTCTCGAATAAATTTAGGCACTATTAAACTTGTCCCTACCCACTTCATATTAACTCGTGACCTACCTATATGTTTAGACTTTGCGACACTAAATTTAAGAACCACTCCAATAGAACTAATATATTTAATGAAACACGCAATTTAAGTCTTTTCCGTTTCGGACAAAGGACATTTTAGAGCATTTTCGTGTACGCAGTGGCTACCGTTACGCCGGACGAAATCCGTATTTTTTTTTCCGGGTTATAGCCATAGATATTGCTCCACGCGTATGGGTTTTGATAAATAGAGAGGGAAGATATCATGTTGAATAACTGTTACAAAAATAAATAATGATTACGCCCCTTTGATTAGCTTTTATTATTTATATTTAAATATAAGCAAAAGCGGTACCTAAGAAACTCTTATATTCGACCCTGAGAGGTCAGATCGCGAAATGGACTTTTGATGTACACTTTGGTACGCCAAGACCTTCAAAATGATTTATACATCATGGGTCTAGGACTTATGGTTGCTGAGATATAGGGCGCTCCTTTGTTAATATAACTTATATAGTAAAAATACGGTACTTAATACGCCCCCTTTTTCAACCCTCAGAGGTCAGATCGCGAAATGGACTTTTGATGCACACATGGCAGGCCAAAACCTACAAAATGATATATACATCATGGGTCTAGGACTTATGTTTGTTGAGATCTAGGGTGATGACGGACAGACAGACAGACAGACAGACAAAACGGGGACAATAGAGCATTTTTTTTTCGAAAATGCTCTAAAAATTAATAAATTCTGTCATACAAACTAGCTAAAATCATATACATTTAGAACGCCTAATTCACACTTCTTTTATTCTATTCTCTCTCTAAAAAGGGTCAGCGCACATCTAAATAAATGTACAAATATATTGTTGGATTCTTCACACATCTAAATAAATATACAAATATTTTGTTGGATTCTTCACACATCTAAATAAATGTACAAATATACTGTAGGATGTTTCACACATCTAAATAAATGTACAAATATATTATTGGATTCTTCAGGGACAAATAACACCGTTGCCCGCTTATTTTATTTTGAAACTCACTTTAAAACCAAGCAAACTAAGCCTGGTATCAGGACGTGTTAGAGCATTTTCGTGTTATAAGTAAGGGAAATAAGTCATGTTGAATAACTGTTACAGAAATAAATAATGAGTTACGCCCCTTTGTACGCCCCTTTGTTAATATAGCTTATATAGTTAAAAAACGGTACTTAATAAGCCCCCTTTTTCGGCCCTCAGAGGTCAGATCGCAAAATAGACTTTTGATACACACATGGCAGGCCAAGACCTACAAAATGATATATATATCATGGTTCTAGGACTTATGGTTGTTGAGATCTAGGGTGATGACGGACAGACAGACAAGACAGACAGACAAAACGGGGACAATAGAGCATTTTTTTCGAAAATGCTCTAAAAATGTGGACATTCTCTAAGTTCGAATCGAAGAATTAAAAAATCTGCCATGTACATGTTCAGAGTGTAGGACCAAACCACCAGCGGACAAAACCCCGCAGACAAAACCCTCACTTACAAAACCACGAGCGGACAAATCCCCCAGCGGACAAAACCCCCAATATACTTTTGGAAGAAAATTAAGAAGTAATTTAAGTCGATATTATTGATACTAATATATTAACATTCATCTTGACCTTGGGCTAAGTGAAATGGCTGCCGATTTGAGAAATTATGCCTGTCAACAAATATAGTACCAACAGGCATGTTCTTATGTTGTTTGTTTATCTAAATAACGGATTGGCTTTCGACCATTGTGATTCTTGAGCTGTTTGTTTTACTTTCTGCTATAAAAATGTGTGTCTGGCGCGAGATTTACAAGGTACAATAAAAATACGGTCAATCTTGACCTTGGGCTAAAACAATTAATTTTGTTTGTTCTACCTTGTCAGATAAGCTGGCTGTTGATTTAAAGCTAACTAAGGATTGACTTTTGACCACTGTGGCTTGAAGGGCTAATGCAGCTTATTGGGGTAATTTGAAAAACAATCCTTTCAAATTACGTATTTTAAAATATTTTTACATCTAGGTATCATATATATATTACATTTGATAATAACAACTGGGACTAAATGTTAGATTTAATAGTGGGCAATGTGGGGGTTTTCTCCGCTTTTTTTCCGCTGGGGGTTTTGTCCGGATACCTAATTTACAAGACTTAAAGGTCAGATGAAGTAGTAAATTTTGCCCTTGTGGCAAAGATTTGATGACCGAATTATTTTTAATAAACCAAAAAGGTAAAAGCAACGATAAGAATGGACTCATACTTATAAATTTAGGATGATGCTGTAGGCCTACACCTAATTTTTAAATATTTTTTTTTGTTTATAAATCAATCTTTTAATGCCAATTATAATAATTTGAGTTGGTTTACATATTTTATTTTGTTTAAAACATATAACCTATTAATTGTTACAAGAAATATACAACTTTTTACTGCTTTTATAGCGCACATTGTTTTAATTGTTTTCTTGTTCACCATAAACATTTTCATCATACAGTAGATTTTTAAGAATTATATTTCTGATATAGATAATTTAGTGCACGTTGATAGAGTACGCTGATAGAGTACGTTGATAGAGTACATTTATAGAGTACGTTGATAGAGTACATTTATAGAGTACGTTGATAGAGTACGTTGATAGAGTACATTGATAGAGTGCGTTGATAGAGTACGTTGATAGAGTACGTTGATAGAGTACGTTGATATAGTACATTGATAGATTACATTGATAGAGTACGTTGATAGAGTACGTTGATAGAGTACATTTATAGAGTACGTTGATAGAGTACATTGATAGGGTACATTGATAGAGTACATTTATAGAGTACGTTGATAGAGTGCGTTGATAGAGTACGTTGATAGAGTACATTGATAGAGTACATTGATAGAGTACATTGATAGAGTACGTTAATAGAGTACATTGATAGAGTACATTGATAGAGTACATTGATAGAGTACGTTGATAGAGTACGTTGATAGAGTACGTTGATAGAGTACATTGATAGGGTACATTGATAGAGTACATTTATAGAGTACGTTGATAGAGTGCGTTGATAGAGTACGTTGATAGAGTACATTGATAGAGTACGTTGATAGAGTACGTTGATAGAGTACATTGATAGAGTACATTGATAGAGTACGTTGATAGAGTACGTTGATAGAGTACATTGATAGAGTACATTGATAGAGTACATTGATAGAGTACATTGATAGAGTACGTTGATAGAATACGTTGATAGAGTACATTTATAGAGTATGTTGATAGTGTTCATTGATAGAGTACGTTGATAGGGTACGTTGATAGAGTACATTGATAGAGTACATTGATAGAGTACATTGATAGAGTACGTTGATAGAGTACATTTATAGAGTACGTTGATAGAGTACGTTGATAGAGTATGTTGATAGAGTACATTGATAGAGTACATTGATATAGCACATTGATAGAGTACATTGATAGAGTACGTTGATAGAGTACGTTGATAGAGTACGTTGATAGAGTACGTTGATAGAGTACGGTATGGAGCCCTGCCAAGAAGTTTCCTATCACCCCACCCTCCCACACATCCCAATGTCGGATTTAAAAATAACTATTTTGTATTGTAAGCCTTAAATCAATATATTTATTACTTATCTTTTTTAAATGATTGTCTGATCTCTGTAAAATGATTTTCTGTATTTGTACTGAAGTTTTATCAGCTATTTACTGTATTTGTACTGAAGTTTTATCAGCTATTTACTGTATTTGTACTGAAGTTTTATCAGCTATTTACTGTATTTGTACTGAAGTTTTATCAGCTATTTACCTCATCAATAAACAACAATTACTCATTTCATTTTTAAGAAAAATACATTTCTGATCACAGTTGCGTGTCGTAAATGTTTCCTTGACCTTTCTTCAATGCACCCATCTAACATCACACAATGGAGCCGCCACTGGAATATGTGAAAGCAAGCGATAAAGTTTTCCTCAAGTACTGTTCCTTTTGAAAACGTTGTAGACAGGTCGGCGCCAGTCTGTCGCGAGTAAACACCTGCCCTATTGGTTACACAATACACCTACCTGGCGGGGTTAAGCCACACCTGGACCTAGAGGTAGCGCACTGATTACACACGAAGGGGAGAAGAAGCAACCCGCCAGCCCGCCAGATAAGCAGCCGACTATCTGGCGTTGTGGTGTGTCAACAATTAGGTTATTGAAGATGGCTGACAGAATATGAAAATAAAAATCTTCCTTAAAGTAAAACGTTAATATCACAATACTAAGTGAACGGGTCGCTTTTTTATATTGACTTACATTTGTATAGAATAATACATTCTTGAATCAGAACATTGTTGCTAATTACACTTGTATAGAATAATACATTCTTGAATCAGAACATTGTTGCTAATTACACTTGTATAGAATAATACATTCTTGAATTAGAACATTGTTGCTAATTACACTTGTATATGTTACAAAAGGTGACAATAATGAAAGGGAGACAATTTACTTCGACTCTATTGATGGGTTTCTTTGTATCTCTACTAGGAAAATTATACCTGTGTATGGTTGTATATACATATATTATACCTGCGTGTGGTTGTATATACCTTTATTATACCTGCGTATGGTTGTGTATACCTATATTAAACCTGTGTATGGTTGTATATACCTATATTATACCTGTGTATGGTTGTACATACCTATATTATACCTGTGTATGGTTGTATATACCTATATTATACCTGTGTATGGTTGTATATACCTATATTAAACCTGTGTATGGTTGTATATACCTATATTATACCTGTGTATGGTTGTACATAACTATATTATACCTGTGTATGGTTGTATATACCTATATTATACCTGTGTATGGTTGTACATACCTATATTATACCTGTGTATACAGTGTATGGTTGTATATACCTATATTATACCTGTGTATGGTTGTACATACCTATATTATACCTGTGTATACAGTGTATGGTTGTATATACATATATTATACCTGTGTATGGTTGTACATACCTATATTATACCTGTGTATGGTTGTATATACATATATTATACCTGTGTAGGGTGTATATACCTATATTATACCTGTGTATGGTTGTACATACATATATTATACCTGTGTATGGTTGTACATACCTATATTATACCTGTATATGATTGTATAATCATATATTATACCTGTGTATGGTTGTACATACATATATTATACCTGTGTATGGTTGTACATACATATATTATACCTGTGTATGGTTGTACATACCTATATTATACCTGTGTATGATTGTATATACATATATTATACTTGTGTATGGTTGTACATACCTATATTATACCTGTATATGATTGTATATACCTATATTATACCTGTGTATGATTGTATATACATATATTATACCTGTGTATGGTTGTATATACCTATATTATACCTGTGTATACAGTGTATGGTTTTATATACATATAATATACTGTGTATGGTTGTATATACCTATATTATACCTGTGTATACAGTGTATGGTTGTATATACCTACATTATACCTGTGTATACAGTGTATGGTTGTATATACCTATATTATACCTGTGTATACAGTGTATGGTTGTATATACCTATATTATACCTGTGTATACAGTGTATGGTTGTATATACCTGTATTATACCTGTGTATACAGTGTTTAGTTGTACATACCTATTTTATACCTGTGTATACAGTGTTTAGTTGTATATACATATATTATACCTGTGTATAATGGTTATATCTCTTTTAATCTTGTTTATGGTGGTATATATCTATATTACACATGTTTATTCTGGTATATGTCTCTCTCTCTCTCTCTCTAGTCTCTATTATACCTGTGTATTGTGGTATATTTCTCTATTATACATGTTCATAGTGGTATGTGTCTATAAACATACAGGTATAAACATACTACAAGGCGATGCTCGGGAAAGCAACGTGTGCACATATAGAACACATAGGAGCATACTGTTTTTGTTTGTTACAGTTTTCGCTGGTTTTAATCAGCGAAATATTCCCAATTTTCAATTGATGAATTCATTTAAGAAGATAAATGTAACACCGTTCTTACATAAGTTACGAGTGTATGCTGTTCTTACAGAAGTTACGAGTGTATGCTGTTCTTACAGAAGTTACGAGTGTATGCTGTTCTTACAGAAGTTACGAGCGTATGCTGTTCTTACAGAAGTTACGAGTGTATGTTGCTCTTACAGAAGTTACGAGTGTATGCTGTTCTTACAGAAGTTACGAGTGTATGCTGTTCTTACAGAAGTTACGAGTGCATGCTGTTCTTACAGACGTGACGAGTGTATGCTGTTCTTACAGAAGTTACGAGTGTATGCTGTTCTTACAGAATTTACGAGTGTATGCTGTTCTTACAGAAGTTACGAGTGTATGCTGTTCTTACAGAAGTTACGAGTGTATGCTGTTCTTACAGACGTGACGAGTGTATGCTGTTCTTACAGAAGTTACGAGTGTATGCGCTGAAAAACTAAAATCGGAGATTAATCTTTCTATTTATATATCTTATCAAAGACTTAGAATTAACTTAGAAAGCCCCTTAAATGGAATAAGTATTCAGACTTAGAAAGCCCCTAGAATTGAAGAAGTATTCATATTCATAGAATAAATAGTACTATACGAACAGTAATAACGTTTCATTTCTTAGAATTACAAATAAACATCCTATTTATGTTTAGAACATAATAAATGCTTTCCACTTTATTTTCGCTGGCAAACTATTGATATTTTGTCTTTTTGATTATATCAGTTGATAAAAAAGATAGATGCTAGAGTTTGGCTCACAGCCTGCATTTGATTTGATTATATCAGTTGATAAAAAAGATAGATGCTAGAGTTTGGCTCACAGCCTGCATTTGATTTGATTATATCAGTTGATAAAAAAGATAGATGCTAGAGTTTGGCTCACAGCCTGCATTTGATCACACAGATTGTTGTTGTGTGCTAATGGAATGTTTTTTTTTCAGTGCCCTTATTTCATCCCCACCATAGTGCAATGACCATGAAGGTACAACGGGAGAATTATGTAGGTGGCTGAGACCAATCGGAAGTCGAACCCGTACCCATAGCATGCAGGTCGTACTATGAAGATTGGCTTCTTACCAAAGATGAGAATCCTCCCCCCTCCCCCCCAAATGGAATCATTATTACCGGGAGTGTTATGGCCTTGGAGACATGACGCAAGGGGACGGGTGGTCGCGCGGAAAAGCACTTGACTGCCAACCTGAAGGTACCTGGTTCGATCTCTGGTGAGGACAAAGGAATTTTTTCCGGTCATGGTTGAAGTTCCCGCCATGCCACTATCGGCTATGGTGGGGACGAAATAAGGGCACCATAAAAACTGATCATCTCATTCTTACAGGGAATTCACATACATCACGAAAAAGTCCCTATAATTCTCACCGAACATCGAACCCGGTAAGTCTGCTCTGGGGAGGGGTGTAACTATGCTGTAGTCATGTGATCAATCAATGACAGGAGAAAATAAAATTCCTCATTTCACGGGTAGACTATTACAGTTTACTATAGGTTTAATGGTACAAAAAAAAGTCGAACTCGTTGATAAGTCATATCACTATCTCGTACTCGTTGATAAGTCATGTCACACATCTCGTTGATAAGTCATGCCACACATCTCGCACTCGTTGATAAGTCATGTCACACATCTCGCACTCGTTGTTAAGTCATGTCACACATCTCGCACTCGTTGATAAGTCATGTCACACATCTCGCACTCGTTGATAAGTCATGTCACACATCTCGCACTCGTTGATAAGTCATGCCACACATCTCGCACTCGTTGATAAGTCATGTCACACATCTCGCACTCGTTGTTAAGTCATGTCACACATCTCGCACTCGTTGATAAGTCATGTCACACATCTCGCACTCGTTGATAAGTCATGTCACACATCTCGCACTCGTTGATAAGTCATGCCACACATCTCGCACTCGTTGATAAGTCATGTCACACAAAGTGTGTCTTATTCAAGGCCTTCCATTATTAACTGATGTACATTATATCATTGGATTTAGATGGTAAAATAATGGACTGTCAGCCTGGGTATTGCAGCATCGAGCCTCGCCGTCAACCAAGAGAATTTACCAGCTCCTGGTATAAGTCGGTTGAAAGACCCCCAAGTCCAGCTCCTGGTATAAGTCAGTTGAAAGACCCCAAGTCCAGCTCCTGGTATAAGTCGGTTGAAAGACCCCCAAGTCCAGCTCCTGGTATAAGTCGGTTGAAAGACCCCCAAGTCCAGCTCCTGGTATAAGTCGGTTGAAAGACCCCCCAAGTCCAGCTCCTGGTATAAGTCGGTTGAAAGACCCCCCAAGTCCAGCTCCTGGTATAAGCCGGTTGAAAGACCCCAAGTCCAGCTCCTGGTATAAGTCGGTTGAAAAAATGGGTACCTGACTTTAATTAAGGGAAGTAGAGGCGGCTGGTCGTTGTGCTAGATACACTCTCCCAAGGATGTGGCTAAAGAAAAATATTAATTTTACACTTCGTCTTGATAACACGTTAGGGATAAAGAAACTAAATGTTTTAGTAATATTCTTATAACAACTATTCCAAACTATCACGTGTGTACCTATGTTAGATGCTGTACTTTATACCATACAACTATTCCAAACTATTACGTGTGTACCTATGTTAGATGCCGTACTTTATATCATGCAACTGTTCCAAACTATCACGTGTGTACCTATGTTAGATGCCGTACTTTATACCATACAACTGTTCCAAACTATCACGTGTGTACCTATGTTAGATGCCGTACATTATTATTTCATCCAGGTGACAGAAGGTATTTCACTGATACACTCAACAGATGCTTGGATTTCCTCACTATCAAAGAACAACTCACTTAGTTATGGGAGCTAACCCCCTCCCAAAATCCTCAACCCATCACGTCATCCGTTCAGGATACACTTAAAAAAGTGGTGTTTGCTCTCAGGGGCGTATAGAAGGGTTTTGTGATTCCCAAATTTAACAAACACTTGCGCCAAATAAGTTAAAAAATCTCATTCTTGGAACTAGAATCTGTTCATCATAACATAATGGTTATCTCCCCGTGTAGTACAATGAGGCGAGTAGATGTACTAACAGAGGGTTATCTCCCCGTCTTGTACAATGAGGCGAGTAGATGTACTTACACAATGGTTATCTCCCTGTTTAGTACAATGAGGCGAGTAGATGTACTTACACAATGGTTATCTCCCTGTTTAGTACAATGAGGCGAGTAGATGCACTAACAGAGGGTTATCTCCCCGTGTAGTACAGTGAGGCGAGTAGATGCACTAACAGATGGTTATCTATCTCCCCGTGTAGTACAGTGAGGCGATTAGATGTACTTACATAATGGTTATCTCCCTGTGTAGTACAGTGAGGCGATTAGATGTACTTACATAATGGTTATCTCCCTGTGTAGTACAGTGAGGCGAGTAGATGCACTAACAGAGGGTTATCTCCCCGTCTTGTACAGTGAGGCGAGTAGATGCACTAACAGAGGGTTATCTCCCCGTCTTGTACAGTGAGGCGAGTAGATGTACTTACATAATGGTTATCTCCCTGTGTAGTACACGTATACAAGTTTTTGCCTCCACTATCTACATTCAGTACATATATAGAAGTTGGCTCCACTATCTACATTCAGTACAAATACACTACTTTTACACAGAACGACTAAACTGGCAACTAGCAGCTATTGGTTGAACAAAATCTGCCAGATGTCTGAGATGAACCTGGCACCAAATCAAAACGAAGTTGTAACTACTTACACTTTAACAACTGCTTCATAGTCTACTCACCTACTGGTGTGGTAACAATCAAATGTGTACTGTTACCTGTGTCATACTGTAGGTACACATTTGCTGATATTTAGATTGTTCTCTTTTTCTGAGCATCTATTCTTTGTTATATACATGTGTCTGTGTGTGTGTGTGTGTGTGTGTATAAAGGCTTAAGTATATATATCTAAATAAAGGTACTGTGTGTATTAATGTATGTATGTTCATGTGTAGCTGAACCTGTCATTATGTCGTCTCAAACACGACCGTTGTTGGAAACTTTGTATAATAAACTATTCAAATTAAATCTACAGTTGCCAATGACCCGTCGAAGAAATGTCTTGATTTGATGTCACATATAAATTTATTTGATTTCATACATTTTATCTCAGGCAATTTAAAAGTTTCTTAGGAATCAAAACAGAAAATTATAACATAACAGGAGATTTTTATTTCACAACGTGGCTGGAGAGAATCAGCAATTAGAGAATCCGTAATTAGAGAATGAGTCAGTAATTAGAGACCAAATATTACAAAGTCTTACTGTATGGTAAGATATGTATATTTTCAGTATTTAAATACTGAAACTTTAAAGGCATTTCACAAACTATCATTTTATTTTATTGAATTAAAATGTCTGCAATATTACTGCCTGTTAATATAGAGTTCATTTTTACTGAATGACGTTATACTCCTCAATCACTGCATGAAATTTTAAAATCTTACTGTCTGATACTATAGTCTTTGAACTTACTGTCTGATACTATAGTCTTTGAACTTACTGTCTGATACTATAGTCTTTGAACTTACTGTCTGATACTATAGTCTTTGAACTTACTGTCTGATACTATAGTCTTTGAACTTACTGTCTGATACTATAGTTTTTGAACTTACTGTCTGATACTATAGACTTTAAAATCTGATACTATAGACCTTAAAGTCTGATACTATAGACTTTAAAATCTGATACTATAGACCGTAAAGTCTGATACTATAGACTGTAAAGTCTGATACTATAGACCGTAAAGTCTGATACTATAGACCGTAAAGTCTGATACTATAGACCGTAAAGTCTGATACTATAGACCGTAAAGTCTGATACTATAGACCGTAAAGTCTGATACTATAGACTGTAAAGTCTGATACTATAGACTGTAAAGTCTGATACTATAGACTGTAAAGTCTGATACTATAGACTGTAAAGTCTGATACTATAGACCGTAAAGTCTGATACTATAGACGGTAAAGTCTGATACTATAGACCGTAAAGTCTGATACTATAGACCGTAAAGTCTGATACTATAGACCGTAAAGTCTGATACTATAGACTGTAAAGTCTGATACTATAGACTGTAATCTTACTTGACACCATTTTAATTGCCCATTGGGAGGGGGGAGGGGTGTCATGAAAATACCAGGGGAAAGTTTAAAACTCACATTGTCATATGTTGCACAATGTTTGCTTATAATTTCTACACAGATCCTGTGTACGGACTAATAGTCTCAAATAAAACTTTATAAAATAGATCGGTTTATAGAAACACTTATTATTACTTATTATTACTTATTATTACTTATTATTACTTATTATTACTTCACATGTTCAAAAACAATCGATCGCCGAAAATGTGGAGATTGAGGCCAGTTTGTTCAATATGGTTCGTCGTAGTTTAAGTAACTTAACACATGTATTCTGTTTATGTAACTTAACACATGTATTCTGTTTATGTAACTTAACACATATATTCTGTGTATGTAACTTAACACATGTATTCTGTTTATGTAACTTAACACATGTATTCTGTTTAAGTAACTTAACACATATATTCTGCTTATGTAACTTAACACATGTATTCTGTTTATGTAACTTAACACATATATTCTGTGTATGTAACTTAACACATGTATTCTGTTTATGTAACTTAACACATGTATTCTGTTTATGTAACTTAACACATGTATTCTGTTTATGTAACTTAACACATATATTCTGCTTATGTAACTTAACACATATATTCTGCTTATGTAACTTAACACATGTATTCTGTTTATGTAACTTAACACATATATTCTGTTTATGTAACTTAACACATATCTTCTGCTTATGTAACTTAACACATGTATTCTGTTTATGTAACTTAACACATATCTTCTGCTTATGTAACTTAACACATATCTTCTGCTTATGTAACTTAGCACATATATTCTGCTTATGTAACTTCAAACAGGTTTTCTCCAAGTAATTGTCTTGCAATTTGATTGTATCTTGGGGATGGAGGAAGGGATGAGGGGAATTTAAAAATTCAGCTTGTCTAGATTTTCCAACATTTCTCTACTTTGTAGACTCTACAATGTTCTCGCGGGGTCGGGGGGGGGCGGTGGGGGGCGGGGTGTCTTAGAATAAATTTAGGAAGGCTTTCATAGAGCATGGAACAGGTCAATACAAATGTTGGGGTACACTAGTAGACAGGAACGTCGATTTACGCCAAAAGAATGTCAACTGTGTTGTGCCATAATACATAATACTGATACTGTGAACTGTGTTGTGCTATAATACATATTACCTTTACCGCCTGTGCGGCTCTCATCATAGTTTGATACAATAGTATAATCACTTTTGTTTGATCCGTTGTTTATGTTTACGCTCTTTACTTTTACTTTTAAAAAAACCGAAATGTGACTCTTATTGACCTCTTACGTTACCATCTCTGTTTACACTTACTGAATATTGTTTACACTTATTGAATATTGTTTACACTTACTGAATATTGTTTACACTTACTGAATATTGTTTATACTTACTGAATATTGTTTACACTTACTGAATATTGTTTACACTTACTGAATATTGTTTACACTTACTGAATATTGTTTACACTTACTGAATATTGTTTATATATCTAATTGACATAGCCTTCGTGTTGAACAATGACTACGGATTGACTTTTGTACCTGCTATAGACCGGCCCCTCTACCAACCAGCTCACAATAGACCGGCATATCTCTAGTCTATACCAACCCACCCACTATAGACTGACCCGTCTGTGCCAACCCACCCACTATAGACTGACCCGTCTGTGCCAACCCACCCACTATAGACTGACCCGTCTGTGCCAACCCACCCACTATAGACTAACCCGTCTGTGCCAACCCACTGCTACATTAGTCAATGCATCCGAAGATATTTTTTCTCTCTCTCTTCCCGTGTGGGCTTGTACCATCTGGCAGCCCGTCTGGCGTGAAACAGTGGAGTGTAAACATACAGACTTGATGGCCTCGCCGACACTTGCTCTGACTTCGCCTCTTAGTTTTTTTTCCTGCCCACGTTAAACTCTCCCTCCCCGTCTCTCCACACACCCTTCCCGTCTCTCCACCAACTCTCTTGTCATTTTTCTCCCTTTAGTAATAATAAGAAATGAAGACTTCCCCCCTCCCCCCATTGATGCAGATGGGTGTGGGTGGGGAAGAGATGTTTTCACGAATCAGTATCTGGCCTTATCAAAAGACAACTGGTATTTAGTGTGTTCGCGTGTTTGCCTGGTGTCTATTACGGTAATCGCCTTTCTATCGACTCTCTCTCTCTCTCTCTCTCTCTCTCTCTCTCTCTCTCTCTCTCTCCTTCCCTCACGGCTACATTCAGTGTTTGGATTCCTAAGACAAAGTTCAAGTTGATTCCAAAACATCGCAGGTTTTATTATGAGCAAGTTTTGTGTTGTTTGTTTCTAAGGGGATCTTATAATTATTGCGTGTGTGTGTGTGTGATCTATACAGTGGTCACTTGTTTGTTGGGCATCACGTCCCAGTCTGATATACAGCCAACCATATGTATTCATGAATACTTAATAATTGTGACCGTTAAAGACCCACGTGATATAAATAAACGACACGGTTCATTGTATGCACACAAACATACTGTACAGGTGGAATAAATCAAACTTGTGCTGGTGTACAGGTAATCCAATGTACTAAGGAATAACAAGTCGTGTGGATCGTTATTGTTCATGTAGGATAAAGTTCACACATCGTGAGTACTTGTTGTTACCTCAACCTGTTCGTTATGGACGGCCATCTAGTCATTAGATGTTAATTAATAACATTTTCTGATTGTCTGGTGAGTTCATGAATAATATCAGATGCCTTTCAAATGAAACCCACATGATGATAAATGCAATACACTATTATGTTGAAGATTATCATGATACAATGTTAATATGAATTTCGCTGGCTATGATTGTGTTATTTACTTACCTGGTAGCTCGACATTTTTTATATTATCATAATGTCGACTGTATACGAAATAATATTACACTAGAGCATTGAGTCGATGTATCCATGGTTACAAATCGTTTCAATGAAAGTGAAGGACAACACAACTCCCGATGGTGACTACAATGGCCAGTGTCCAGTTGGTGAACAATCACCTCCCACATCATCAACGTCATTACCACACGAACCTTCACTTTCCACTTCTCCGTCCTATTCCGTCTGACCCAGCCATGACACTGGACTTCAGTGTAACTCACGCCTCAGAGAACTGCTCACCTAGAGATGTGACGTCACCACCGTCAGCCAGTGAGTCTGAAGGTCGAGACGTTCAAAATGAAACTCCATTCAAGAAAAACAAGCGTAAACTAAGTGAGCCCAAGAAGAGGTCAGACGGGGTCACGAAAAGACTCAGTCCTAATAAAAGTCAAGCAGCGCTAGACAGTCCAGTCTTTGGACCATTGGATGCTGCTGAGAGAAATGACGACCAGGATAGGGTGATTACAAATAAAACCAAAACAAAGAAACTCACCAGCGGTCATGCTAAGAAAGCGTTGTCACGGCCAACACCACAACAAGTGACAGAATGTAGGCAGGAGACCCCGTCGTCCTCATCTTCAGAGAATGATCCCAGTAGGGAACCTGGCGGGATCCCCTCATCTTACTTTCTCCAACAGGGAGCTCCATCGGGGTCACTAAGTTACTTACCTGGATTTTATTATCCAGGTACAAACTATCCTCACCCTGCCCTTCATGCGTCTTTCTCTGTTTTACCATTACACTTGCAACAAACCTACCTCGCTGCAGCGGCAGCAGCAGTTCAAGTCTCATCAAATAGCAAGTCCACCAATCCAACATCAGCTCCAGGAATATCATCTTTAAGTACAAGTGGAATTGAAATCAACTCCGAAAGAAGTCATCCGTCAAAACCAAACTTCAATCAAACAATTATTCCCCCTTCTACGTCCACGACACCATTGGTCCTACAGCCGTCCTCCATCCAGCGTGCCTCCAGCTCAAAGACCAGCACATCAAACCATGAAGATGACGACGACGCCTACTCGTCAAGAGCTCAATCGCCTGAAGATCTCAGCATCTCTGGAAAACTCTCACGCAAACACAGAAAGAATTATAAAAACATGACTCGTGAACGACGGGTAGAAGCCAATGCACGAGAAAGGACTCGAGTGCACACCATCAGTGCGGCGTTTGATGCACTCAGACATGCTGTACCTTCGTATTCTCATAATCAGAAACTGTCGAAGCTTGCCATATTGCGGATAGCTTGCAGTTACATTATGTCACTGGCTCGTCTGGCTGATCTAGATTATACATCTTGTTCAGAACACATTGGTACACCTCTGACATTTGCCCAGTGTGTTGACATGTGTACAAATACCATCCAGACAGAGGGGAGGGCTAGAAGACGACACTGACCATTGTATTTATTAGTCATTCTCTGTGGATCTATTGTTGTAACATATATTTACTAACACATACGCAACTGATGCAAGGTATATCAATGTATCATTTGTTATTTTATAATTCTTTTTATTTTCATAAATAAGAAAGCAAGTTACTATAACACTTCGACTCGCAGAATTAGGTTAACATAGTCAGTATTGAAGCTGAAAAATAAATTTAAAACTTTCATTTAGTATCTGTCTTAAGGTGTGTATGTCGGATCAACTACATCTTATCATAGGCCAACTGTGTATTTAACTCATCAATACCCATGGCACTCAGCTGTAACTATATTTACAATGTAACATTTAATATCAGTAACGAACAATTCAATAACTATTATATCACTTATTTATTTCTTAAACAATGACACATTCAGTGAATGGTGGTATTGCTTTGTTTCAAAACATAACATTGACAGTTTCACAGCCAAAATTGTACCTGACATTTTCAAAAAATAAACCTTTACATTGACAGTTTCACAGCCAAAATTGTACCTGACATTTTCAAAAAATAAACCTTTACATTGACAGTTTCACAGGCAAAACTTTTACATCCAGTTTTACTGTTTATGACAAGCTTCCTGATTTTCAATGTGTGTTTCTATATTCAATTGTTTTAGCTGGTCAATGTATTAATTCACAATAAGTTCTCTAGACAACTTTACTAGACTAGGTTATCTCTGCATCGCGCACTGTCAGGTTCAAATTGATATATGACGTATTTCCCTACGTTAACCTTGTGGTGCACTTTTAACCATATCGCAACAAACACTGTGATGGTGTGAACAACAAAGATGGTTTGTCCACAGTTAAATCTGACTACCACAGTGGAGTTTGATTATCACAGTTTAGTCTGACTAGCACAGTAGACGAGTTTAGACGTAATACCTTAGATGTACTGTGTCAGAACAGAAAGTATTGAACTTTATTTTTCAAAATTTATTACATTACCTGCTCTTGTTTCATTGTTCTATTAGAAGCTTGTTTAAATCTTAATTCGATATTTCCTAGTTCGGAATAAAAACAATTCACGATGTTACAGTCTATAAGTACACATTAACAATTTTGTTTTAACAAAATGATATTCCCTATAACTGATACGTGAGGTTTACTAAACATTAATTACTGAAAGTTAAACTGCGAAAAAATATCTGTTATACACTACAAACACAATGTGTGCAGACATCCATCATACAAACACAATGTGTGCAGGTATCTATCATACACAACAAACACAATGTGTGCAGGTATCCATCATACACAACAAACACAATGTGTGCAGGTATCCATCATACACTACAAACACAATGTGTGCAGACATCCATCATACACTACAAACACAATGTGTGCAGGTATCTATCATACACAACAAACACAATGTGTGCAGGTATCTATCATACACAACAAACACAATGTGTGCAGGTATCTATCATACACAACAAACACAATGTGTGCAGGTATCTATCATACACAACAAACACAATGTGTGCAGGTATCCATCAAAATTCTTCTCAAGTCTTGTTATTTGTTCCAACTGGTTTAATTCCTTGCTGAATGTTAAGAGGGGGTGGGGGTGGTTGAGGGGATGCCTCAGGTCATAAGCTGTGGATTACACAGACTCGACATCAGTGTTGGGAGAAGGCGGGGATACATCAAAGTGAAATGATGGACCCCGGAAGACAGGTTGTGTGACAAACTGAAGACAGGTTGTGTGACAAACTGAAGACAGGTTGTGTGACAAACTGAAGACAGGTTGTGTGACAAACTGAAGACAGGTTGTGTGACAAACTGAAGACAGGTTGTGTGACAAACTGAAGACAGGTTGTGTGACAAACTGAAGACAGGTTGTGTGACAAACTGAAGACAGGTTGTGTGACAAACCACAGACAACTAACGAGAGTTAGTTCCTTATACCACAGAAACATGTTTGTCTCAAATTGTTTTGGACTTGTGATTAAGTTTGAGGTACGTTAGAAAAAAAAAGTCATTTCTCAAAGTACAAAAAGTGTCTGTCATTTTTTCTTCAGTCTAAATAACTTCAAATAACTCCATCAACAAATATATTTCATCAGTCCATATAATCAACTAACGTTAGTATATCTCAGACTCTCCCATCTACCGGTATATCTCAGACTCTCCCATCTATTAGTATATCTCAGACTCTCCTATCTATTAGTATATCCCAGACTCCCATCTACCGGTATATCTCAGACTCTCCTATCTATTGGTATATCTCCTCAGACTCTCCCATCTATTGGTATATCTCCTCAGACTCTCCCATCTATTGATATATCTCCTCAGACTCTCCCATCTATTGGTATATCTCCTCAGACTCTCCCATCTATTGGTATATCTCCTCAGACTCTCCTATCTATTAGTATATCTCAGACTCTCCCATCTATTGGTATATCTCCTCAGACTCTCCTGTCTATTAGTATATCTCAGACTTTCCTATCTATTGGTATATCTCCTCAGACTCTCCCATCTATTGGTATATCTCCTCAGACTCTCCCATCTATTGGTATATCTCCTCAGACTCTCCCATCTATTGATATATCTCATCAGACTCTCCCATCTACCGGTATATCTCCTCAGACTCTCCTATCTATTGGTATATCTCCTCAGACTTGCCCATCTATTGGTATATCTCATCATACTCTTCTTTCTATTAGTATATCTCAGACTCTCCCATCTATTGATATATCTCCTCAGACTCTCCCATCTATTGGTATATCTCCTCAGACTCTCCCATCTATTGGTATATCTCCTCAGACTCTCCTATCTATTAGTATATCTCAGACTCTCCCATCTATTGGTATATCTCCTCAGACTCTCCTATCTATTAGTATATCTCAGACTTTCCTATCTATTGGTATATCTCCTCAGACTCTCCCATCTATTGGTATATCTCCTCAGACTCTCCCATCTATTGGTATATCACCTCAGACTATCCCATCTATTAGTATATCTCAGACTCTCCCATCGTGTAGTCCATCTCAAACTCTCCCATCTATTTGTATTTCTTATCAACTTTATTGACTGAAATCATTAAACATGATTATTCTTTTGCTTTATAGCAAGAGTCTTACATCGTCTGGTAGACACGAAGTTTTAATAGTTCTTTCATCTTGAAATGTAGAATGGTATTAGAATCAATACTACCCATGCCTTTATGCAATGTTTCTTACACACATTAAACTAATTTTTTTTTGTAGACCAGTATTGGTCATAACTTTATTATAAGAACTACGTTGACTAATTTACTTCCCTCAAATAACCAACTAACATTGATTTATTTATAACACGGCTTAAGAGGGTTTCAGACTGTTTGTATTATAGACTATATAGAAACATTAACTAGTCGAATATTTTACACAGGTTAATTTATAAATAGTATTTGAGGTGATTGAATATTTCATGTGTACAAATAATATTTGATGTGATTGAATATTTCACTGTATATATTACCTGTATTTTTGAATGTAATAATGAAATGTGGATTTGTTTTAGGATTAAAATTGTAATTGTGACTATTCCCAGTTTATATGTATATATTTATATACATATATATATACATACACACACATATATTTATATGTATATATGTATACACATATGCTGTGTCTGCTGTGTAAGCAGATAATTAAAGTTCACACTTGTTTGAATACAATGGCTGGCATTATCTTCATTTTTTAAATACATTTAACTTATCACGTCAAGAGAGATCAAATTTAAAGCATAAATGTGTATAGTGTACATGGTTGCACTATGATTGCAACCCAGAATACCTGCTTAAGGTTAAGGGCTCAAATCCCATTGAGCCCAGTTACCTAACTATATATATAATAAACATCTTACCATTACAGTAACTGGATACTCTTCAAATTTAACAGTCAAATATTTTGTTTCTTTATTGTATAAATTTTACAAAACAAGACATGCACAAACGCCCATCAAACGCTTATTACAAACGACATGAACAAAAGGCCACCAAAATGTGCAATACATGAGATGAACAAAAGGCCACCAAAATGTGCAATACATGACATGAACAAAAGGCCACCAAAATGTGCAATACATGAGATGAACAAAAGGCCACCAAAATGTGCAATACATGACATGAACAAATGCCCCACAGCATTAAAAATGTTCATTTGACAATCACGTGGTATAAGCTCCATTTATTTACTATCCTTGGATCATCATCCAGGGTCAATTTTTTCTCAGTGTTGACTACAGAAATAGAAAGACAATCTAGCCTTATAATGGTTGAAATACTGGTATTCGTTGTGATAATACTTCACTACATAATACAACTACAAACACTTAGTAATTAGAAGCGATAATACTTCACTACATAATACAACTACAAACACTAAGTAATTAGAAGCGATAATACCTCACTACATAATACAACTACAAACACTAAGTAATTAGAAGCGATAATACTTCACTACATAATAAAACTACAAATACTCAGTAATCAGAAGATATGTCATCAACCAGCTTATAACAGACATATAGAAAAGAATCATCCACTTTTGATAAATCTGTAATGTTTTAGACCTGTTGGTCCATTTCAAACATGAGCAGCTCGTATTACATGTATCACACTAAAACAATCCAAATAATAAACTGCCGCACTTCAATTGATCAATGTTAACATTATTCACTAGCCTTCAGTGGGCTGAGAAAACATTTATTTGTTTCATTGTGTGTATTATCTATGGTTCAATGGGTGCATGCATGGTCATTAGAAACAAGCAGGTAACAGATAAGTGAATTATGAAATCAATACCGCAGATGGTGTTCATGTAAACTACATGGCTGTACATACAGAGACTGTCAACAGGTTGATATATTAATGTCACAATAATTTTGTGGATACAGCATATCCAATTATTTTTTGTTTATAGAAGAGCTTCCATCGGTCTGTTCAACTGCCCATCTAATTATTTGGAAAAAAAGTCTATTGTTTATTAGACCATTACAATTATTGTATGATATGAATTTCAATTTGGTAAATTTGTGAATACATAGAACTAGGTCCGATTGGTCAGTACGTGGATACATTGAACTAGGTCCAGTTGTCAGTGTGGATACATTGAAGTAGGTCCAATTTGTCAGTTTTTGGATACATTGAAGTAGGTCCAGTTTGTGGATACATTGAAGTAGGTCCAGATTGTGGATATATTGAAGTAGGTCCAGATTGTCAGTGTGGATACATTGAAGTAGGTCCAGTTTGTGGATACATTGAACTAGGTCCAGTTGGTCAGTTTGTGGATACATAGAACTAGGTCCAGTTGGTCAGTTTGTGGATACATTGAACTAGGTCCAGTAGGTCCAGTTTTTGGATACATTGAAGTGGGTCCAGATTGTCAGTGTGGATACATTGAAGTAGGTCCAGTTTGTGGATACATTGAAGTAGGTCCAGATTGTCAGTGTGGATACATTGAAGTACGTCCAGTTTGTGGATACATTGAAGTAGGTCCAGTTTGTGGATACATTGAAGTAGGTCCAGTTTGTGGATACATTGAACTAGGTCCAGTTGGTCAGTTTGTGGATACATAGAACTAGGTCCAGTTGGTCAGTTTGTGGATACATTGAACTAGGTCCAGTTGGTCAGTTTGTGGATACATTGAACTAGGTCCAGTTTGTCAGTTTGTGGATACATTGAACTAGGTCCAGTTTGTCAGTTTGTGGATACATTGAACTAGGTCCAGTTTGTCAGTTTGTGGATACATTGAACTAGGTCCAGTTTGTCAGTTTGTGGATACATTGAACTAGGTCCAGTTTGTCAGTTTGTGGATACATTGAACTAGGTCCAGTTTGTCAGTTTGTGGATACATTGAACTAGGTCCAGTTTGTCAGTTTGTGGATACATTGAACTAGGTCCAGTTGGTCAGTTTGTGGATACATTGAACTAGGTCCAGTTTGTCAGTTTGTGGATACATTGAACTAGGTCCAGTTTGTCAGTTTGTGGATACATTGAACTAGGTCCAGTTGGTCAGTTTGTGGATACATAGAACTAGGTCCAGTTTGTCAGTTTGTGATTAACCCTCTCAAGATATTTCATGTCGAGGTCTAGATCTATCCCTACAATATACAGTTTCTAGTCTAGATCTATCCCTACAATATACAGTTTCTAGTCTAGATTTATCCCTACAATATACAGTTTCTAGTCTAGATCTATCCCTACAATATACAGTTTCTAGTCTAGATCTATCCCTACAATATACAGTTTCTAGTCTAGATCTATCCCTACAATATACAGTTTCTAGTCTAGATCTATCCCTACAATATATAGTTTCTAGTCTAGATCTATCCCTACAATATATAGTTTCTAGTCTAGATCTATCCCTACAATATACAGTTTCTAGTCTAGATCTATCCCTACAATATACAGTTTCTAGTCTAGATCTATCCCTACAATATATAGTTTCTAGTCTAGATTTATCCCTACAATATACAGCTTCTAGTCTAGATCTATCCCTACAATATACAGTTTCTAGTGTAGATCAAGTGATAAATCAGAATCTGAGCTTCATCCGTTCCTGAAAATCAGTCATAAAATAAATTGATTCTTTCATGGAGTTCCACAAACTGGATATTTTTGAAATAATTTTGGGCAGACTTTTCTTTCGAGTCAAATATAGAATATTTAAATATTGATAGTTTTATTTTAAAAGAAATAAAGCAAGGTATAAGCAAATCGCGAGAACCAACCAGCAGGGATGTGATACTTGGTTCTTGTTCATGCATGGTCAGTACATAGAACATCTCTGACAACAGTTTACTTCAATACAAGGAGAAATGTTAATTGTTCCATTAATTTGGCATGAACACTAGGAAAAAATACCCATTTAAATAATGCACTAAATATTCAGGTCTTTATTTTAATTTATTTTTAACGGATTATAATTTAATCAATCAGCCTCTAGCTGACTAGCTAATAACAAATGTTTACATTGACACTTAGAGACTACTTATTTGCAATTATTCTGTTTACCTCTCTGCATTTTCTGACGTCGTCCTTCAATTTTAATTCTCTAAGACCAGTGCTCGATTTACCGCCGGGGATGCCGGGGATATCCCCGGCACTGAGGACTGACATCCCCTGCTCTGGTGTAGTTTTTTTCATCCCCGCCGGGGATGACATTTATCCCCGGCTCTGCGGAATTTTTTTTTCATCCCCATCACTGATTTTTTCTTAAGTCGAGCGAGCACTGGTAAATATTTCCGTGTAACTTCAAAACTGCGTACTGCGCTTCTATCTACCGAATCAATAGAAATAAACGTACAGTAAGAGTTCGAAGTATTTTTTTTTTGTAATCTTTGGTTCTAATTTTATGTTCACTTTTAATTCGTCGCTTATAAGTCGAAAGTCGCAAGTTATCAATCGAAAAATGTTATTTTTATATACAAATCCAGACAAATATTTAAAGTAATATTTTTATTTTATAATTTTAAATTAAGTTGCTAAAGGGCCGTCTTGCAAAAACGTTAACCCAAACAAAGTTGTTTTATACAAACAAACAACTGTATTTCAAGGAGTCAAATCTCGAAAAGATGATCTTTGCACTACGTCTACTGCGTGTAAGTCATGTGTTACAGTATATCCGTAGCAATAATGTGTTATTACAAGTTTAGATTATCCGACTTTAATAAGTTGAATTTGAAGTTGAAATCAAAATACCTAAGTAGCTGGATGTGTTGATAAAATAATGTTTTATTCTGCACGCACTAGATTTATGTTTAATGGTAACACTAGAGTAAAACCATTTGCTCGTAAATAGTGTAATATAAGTTTTCAAGACTTATTCACAGCTATAAGATACGTCCAATTCTGCCAGGGATGTATCTTCAGGCAAACCAACAAAAGAATTAGTTATGGAACAACGTCATAATTTATTTAAATAATTGAAATAATTATGAGTAATAGAATATTTGCTTTCAACAAACAGAGAATATCTGAAAATTTTGCATTTTTTGTAAAAATAAATTCATTGCTTGTCCAATTAATGTGCAGCTTCAAATTTTTTTTGAACCAACGCGAACTATGTTAATTAAGACAAAAGTTTTCACCATTTTTAAAAAATATTTTTGTTGGTTTTGTCTACGAAAATAAATTAGCTAATTGTTGGCCCGTGGTTTGTAAATTGGAGTTCCTCAAAAAAATTGTTGGTATCTCGCCGTCGCTGGGGATGCCGGGGTTATCCCCGGCACTGAGACTTGACATCCCCGGCTCTGGTTTAGCTTTTTTCATCCCCGCCGGGAATGACATTTATCCCCGGCTCTGCAGAAAATTTTGTTCATCCCCGGCACTGGTTTTTTCTTAAATCGAGCACTGTCTAAGACTGTGATTATGTTTACATTAGATGTCAAAAGTTAAATCCAGTCGGTAAGATAAATTGATCGTTGCCAATTTGATATGAAACATTTTAAATATTGTATTGTATCATTTAAATTGACAAGTACAAATATGAATTAAATAAGACTTAAGGGTAAAAATTTGTTGACAAAATGTTTGTTGATGGGTTATTCACAACTTAACTGTATGGGGTTGTCCATTTGTAACGTCAAAAACATTTCGTCAAATTTTCGTTGACCTTGCCGAGCAAAATAATGCCAAAATGTATTTACCCCCCCCCCCAATTAAAATTTACATAAAGCGATAAAAAAATAACAAAAAATTCTTCTCCCCAATGTAACATTATATAACTAACTTCTCCCCAATGTAACATTATATAACTAACTTCTAAACAACTCACTGAAAAAAAAAAACAGAATAAATTATTATTGTCTAATAAGACCCCCACCCACCCATTCCGAAAAAGGGCCCCGAATAGTTAACGACGCCATTACTTATAATTCTGTTATATGTTGTTTTTTTTTAAACGACAATATTTCTATTGAATGAATTTATTTTATCATGTTTCAATAACAACGCTCTTGTCACGAATTCATAAAATAACTGAAATCACATTTACCTAGATAAATAATCCGGCGTATGTAAAGGTTTGAACAAAAACCAGAACCAACCTCACAGCCTTCAACATATTATAACAGTGAATGCGTCCAATCAATGATACATATACAGATCTTAATGTGCCAAATTTTTTTATTATTATAGAAATACTTTTACTCTCTGAATTTTGGTAAAGTGAACGATTTACATTATTATTACCTATTTTATGCACTGCCTTTTAAATAAAACCTACAGTACTTATTGTACTGTTCAAAACTAGAGTCTGTTGCCGACAGCGTCAGTCTTTAATTTAATTTGCTTGTTAGTAGATTTATTAAAATGAGAGTATGTATCAACACTATCACAGGGAGTATGTATCAACACTATCACAGGGAGTATGTATCAACACTATCACAGGGGGTATGTATCAACACTATCACAGGGGGTATGTATCAACACTATCACAGGAAGTATGTATCAACACTATCACAGGAAGTATGTATCAACACTATCACAGGGAGTATGTATCAACATTATCACAGGGAGTATGTATCAACACTATCACAGGGAGTATGTATCAACACTATCACAGGGAGTATGTATCAACACTATCACAGGGAGTATGTATCAACACTATCACAGGGAGTATGTATCAACACTATCACAGGGAGTGTGTATCAACACTATCACAGGGAGTGTTTATCAACACTATCACAGGGAGTATGTATCAACACTATCACAGGGAGTATGTATCAACACTATCACAGGGAGTGTGTATCAACACTATCACAGGGAGTATGTATCAACACTATCACAGGGAGTGTGTATCAACACTATCACAGGGAGTATGTATCAACACTATCACAGGGAGTATGTATCAACACTATCACAGGGGGTATGTATATTTGCAAGTTAAAATATCAACACTATCACAAGGAGTATGTATATTTGCAAGTTAAAATATCAACACTATCACAGGGGGTATGTATGTTTACAAGTTAAAATAACACTATGAAATTGCTTGTCATTTAAATCTTACAATGGGTAATTCGAGTTAGTTGGGAAAATAACAGAAAATGGCTCTGTATTATGAAATTTTGTATTACGCAAACATAGCTCTGTATTATGACATTTTGTTTTGCACAAACATGGCTCTTTATATTCGAATTTCGTTTTACAGTAAAATGGCTCTGTATTGTGTAATTCGCCTTACAGAAACATGGCTCTATATTGTGGAATGTTGTATTAGGTAGTAATAAAGAGTAATGTTCCTTTATCTTTTAAGTCATTTAGAATGTTTCATTGTTACAGTTGCCAGTGCGGACCAGACTAGAATTGTTGAAGTGTGCGTGAACTCAATCCTGGCAACGGTGACTCGCTCTACAAATGAACTCAGTTGAACGTTGTCTGAACTACCGTGTCCATCCTTCTATTGTCTCTGCAGCATTGTCAGGACGGCGTGAAACCAGTCCAAGCCTGCCCCAGGGTCCGAGGCTGGTTGAACCAACATCATTTGTAGGTCTGTGCAGTTGAATTCAATACACAGAAATACCGGATCGATGCGCTTCTACCAGCTGCCAGATGAGACCAGATGCTTACTGCCTATCGTAGTGTGGTGGGGAAGGGACAGTGGGTGGTTTCCATGGGGACAGGAGGCCCGAGGGTTATAAAAACTTCATTGTTTAGATTTCATCACTTAGGGTTGGAGGCTTTTATTTACTTACAGCTACGTCTCCTCTGTCAAACAGCTGCTCAATAGCACTCATTATAACATTTAATTGAACAGTAGCACACACTATTATATTTAGGTGAACAGTACCACATAATATTACATTTAATTGAACAGTAGCACATAATATTACATTTAATTGAACAGTAGCACACACTATTATATTTAGTTGAACAGTAGCACATAATATTACATTTAGTTGAACAGTAGCACATAATATTATTACATTTAGTTGAACAGTAGCACATAATATTATTACATTTAGTTGAACAGTAGCACATAATATTATTACATTTAGTTGAACAGTAGCACATAATATTACATCTAGTGCAATAGCACATAGTATGTGTATGTAACGTAGTATCATTAGCAGACTAAAATACCATGAACATTTTCATCAAATTTCCATGATTTCAATGTTTAATTTGTCTACTCTGCCATTACATTTAGGTGAATAGAGAAGCACATAATTAAATTTAGTTGATTAGTGGTGTAATAATTTTCTATTATATTTGAAATAAATGTATACACAAGACATGAACGTGTATCCATTGGATTAAGATGTCTATTCTGGACCTTGAACATTAACACCAATATTGTAAAGTTGAGCTGTACACATACAAACCACAAAGATATAATATTACTCAAGCTATCTATGTAAAATATAGACTTTGCACAGTTCAAACATGTACAGATTGACATACACCTATTCATGTGAATGTATAATTGTATAAATACCTTGCTTAACAGATTCTATATTTTGGAAACATAAATATGGTAGAAAGGTTTAAAAACACAAATTTAATAAATTGATGACATCGTCAATGAATTTCAAATCTATCACCCCTCCCCCCCCCCATGTGACCCCTGAAACAAAATTGTTTGAGAATCTTCTCAATTTATGCTGCCGCCAAGATTGGCTACCCAGCTGGCAGGCGACACTACGACCTGCAATGAGGTCTCTTGACGTCTGCTCCTTAACGCTGTGATCGATACCGTGAGTTCTGTACCGCGCACTACCATCTGGTCACACACAAAAAAAAGTTTCCGCCATTCAACTCACCCTGTTGTCTGGGTGGTTTGTTGAAATGTTCTGAACGATTTAATCTCGAGACTGAACACATTTACACATGTGTTGAGGCGGTTTGTTATCGCTGATATCCAGCTGCTAGCTGACATTCAGTTCATGATAGAATGATTCTATTACATCAAACATTCAGTTCATTATAGGATGGTTCTATTACATGAAGAAATCAGTTCATGATAGAATGGTTCTATTACATGAAGCATTCAGTTCATGATAGAATGGTTCTATTACATCAAACATTCAGTTCATGATAGAATGGTTCTATTACATCAAACATTCAGTTCATGATAGAATGGTTCTATTACATCAAACATTCAGTTTATGATAAAATGGTTCTATTACATCAAACATTCAGTTCATGATAGAATGGTTCTATTATATCAAACATTCAGTTCATGATAGAATGGTTCTATTACATCAAACATTCAGTTCATGATAGAATGGTTCTATTACATCAAACATTCAGTTCATGATAGAATGGTTCTATTACATCAAACATTCAGTTCATGATATAATAGTTCTATTACATCAAACATTAAGATCATGACATAATGGTTCTATTATATCAAACATTCAGTTCATGATGAATAGAATATTTCTGTCTTTTTCATGTCATCAAGTCATACAAACATTAATCTTTCAGTCTATAGGGATGACGTCATAGAAAACAATGTACTTGAAACGTATATAGCAAGGAATGGTATTAGTTTGCCCACAAAGTATGTTGATCAATGGCATTAGTTTGCCCACAAAGTATGTTGATCAATGGTATTAGTTTGCCCACATAGTATGTTGATCAATGGTATTAGTTTGCCCACAAAGTATGTTGATCAATGGTATTAGTTTGCCCACAAAGTATGTTGATCAATGGTATTAGTTTGCCCACAAAGTATGTTGATCAATGGTATTAGTTTGCCCACAAAGTATGTTGATCAATGGTATTAGTTTGCCCACAAAGTATGTTGATCAATGGTATTAGTTTGCCCACAAAGTATGTTGATCAATGGTATTAGTTTGCCCACACAGTACGTTGATCAATGGTATTAGTTTGCCCACAAAGTATGTTGATCAATGGTATTAGTTTGCCCATAAAGTATGTTGATCAATGGTATTAGTTTGCCCACAAAGTACGTTGATCAATGGTATTAGTTTGCCCACAAAGTATGTTGATCAATGGTATTAGTTTGCCCACAAAGTATGTTGATCAATGGTATTAGTTTGCCCACAAAGTGTGTTGATCAATGGTATTAGTTTGCCCACAAAGTACGTTGATCAATGGTATTAGTTTGCCCACACAGTACGTTAATCAATGGTATTAGTTTGCCCATAAAGTATGTTGATCAATGGTATTAGTTTGCCCACAAAGTATGTTGATCAATGGTATTAGTTTGCCCACAAAGTATGTTGATCAATGGTATTAGTTTGCCCACAAATTACGTTAATCAATGGTATTAATTTGCCCACAAAGTATATTGATCAATGGTATTAGTTTGCCCACAAAGTATGTTGATCATTGGTATTAGTTTGCCCACAAAGTATGTTGATCAATGGTATTAGTTTGCCCACAAAGTATGTTGATCAATGGTATTAGTTTGCCCACAAAGTACGTTGATCAATGGTATTAGTTTGCCCACAAAGTATGTTGATCAATGGTATTAGTTTGCCCACAAAGTACGTTGACCAATGGTATTAGTTTGCCCACAAAGTACGTTGATCAATGATATTAGTTTTCCCACAAAGTAAGTTGATCAATGGTATTAGTTTGCCCACAAAGTACGTTAATCAATGGTATTAGTTTGCCCACGAAGTATGTTGATCAATGGTATTAGTTTGCCCACAAAGTATGTTGATCAAATGTATTAGTTTGCCCATAAAGTATGTTGATCAATGGTATTAGTTTTCCCACAAAGTATGTTGATCAATGGTATTAGTTTGCCCACAAAGTATGTTGATCAATGGTATTAGTTTGCCCACAAAGTATGTTGATCAATGGTATTAGTTTGCCCACACAGTTCGTTGAACAATGGTATTACTTTGCCCACACAGGACAATGATCAATGGTACTAGTTTGCCCATAAAGTATGTTGATCAATGGTATTAGTTTGCCCACAAAGTATGTTGATCAATGGTATTAGTTTGCCCACAAAGTATGTTGATCAATGGTATTAGTTTGCCCACAAAGTATGTTGATCAATGGTATTAGTTTGCCCACAAAGTACGTTGATCAATGGTATTAGTTTGCCCACACAGTACGTTAATCAATGGTATTAGTTTGCCCATAAAGTATGTTGATCAATGGTATTAGTTTGCCCACAAAGTATGTTGATCAATGGTATTAGTTTGCCCACAAAGTATGTTGATCAATGGTATTAGTTTGCCCAAAAATTACGTTAATCAATGGTATTAGTTTGCCCACAAAGTATATTGATCAATGGTATTAGTTTGCCCACAAAGTATGTTGATCATTGGTATTAGTTTGCCCACAAAGTATGTTGATCAATGGTATTAGTTTGCCCACAAAGTAAGTTGATCAATGGTATTAGTTTACCCACAAATTACGTTAATCAATGGTATTAGTTTGCCCACAAAGTATGTTGATCAATGGTATTAGTTTGCCCACAAAGTATGTTGATCAATGGTATTAGTTTGCCCACAAAGTATGTTGATCAATGGTATTAGTTTGCCCACAAAGTACGTTGATCAATGGTATTAGTTTGCCCACAAAGTATGTTGATCAATGGTATTAGTTTGCCCACAAAGTACGTTGATCAATGGTATTAGTTTGCCCACAAAGTATGTTGATCAATGGTATTAGTTTGCCCACAAAGTACGTTGATCAATGGTATTAGTTTGCCCACAAAGTACGTTGATCAATGATATTAGTTTGCCCACAAAGTATGTTGATCAATGGTATTAGTTTGCCCACAAAGTACGTTGATCAATGGAATTAGTTTGCCCACAAAGTATGTTGATCAATGGTATTAGTTTGCCCACAAAGTATGTTGATCAATAGTATTAGTTTGCCCACACAGTTCGTTGATCAATGGTATTACTTTGCCCACACAGTACGTTGATCAATGGTACTAGTTTGCCCATAAAGTATGTTGGTCAATGGTATTAGTTTGCCCACAAAGTATGTTGATCAATGGTTTTAGTTTGCCCACAAAGTATGTTGATCAATGGTATTAGTTTGCCCACAAAGTATGTTGATCAATGGTATTAGTTTGCCCACAAAGTACGTTGATCAATGGTATTAGTTTGCCCACACAGTACGTTAATCAATGGTATTAGTTTGCCCAAAAAGTATGTTGATCAATGGTATTAGTTTGCCCACAAAGTATGTTGATCAATGGTATTAGTTTGCCCACAAATTACGTTAATTAATGGTATTAGTTTGCCCACAAAGTATATTGATCAATGGTATTAGTTTGCCCACAAAGTATGTTGATCAATGGTATTAGTTTGCCCACAAAGTATGTTGATCAATGGTATTAGTTTGCCCACAAAGTATGTTGATCAATGGTATTAGTTTGCCCACAAATTACGTTAATCAATGGTATTAGTTTGCCCACAAAGTATGTTGATCAATGGTATTAGTTTGCCCACAAAGTATGTTGATCAATGGTATTAGTTTGCCCACAAAGTATGTTGATCAATGGTATTAGTTTGCCCACAAAGTACGTTGATCAATGGTATTAGTTTGCCCATAAAGTATGTTGATCAATGGTATTAGTTTGCCCACAAAGTACGTTGAGTAATGGTATTAGTTTGCCCACAAAGTTTGTTGATCAATGGTATTAGTTTGCCCACAAAGTACGTTGATCAATGGTATTAGTTTGCCCACAAAGTATGTTGATCAATGGTATTAGTTTGCCCACAAAGTATGTTGATCAATGGTATTAGTTTGCCCACAGAGTATGTTGATCAATGGTGTTAGTTTGCCCACAAAGTATGTTGATCAATGGTATTAGTTTGCCCACAAAGTATGTTGATCAATGGTATTAGTTTGCCCACAAAGTAAGTTGATCAATGGTATTAGTTTGCCCACAAAGTACGTTAATCAATGGTATTAGTTTGCCCACGAAGTATGTTGATCAATGGTACTAGTTTGCCCACAAAGTATGTTGATCAAAGGTATTAGTTTGCCTATAAAGTATGTTGATCAATGGTATTAGTTTTCCCACAAAGTATGTTGATCAATGGTATTAGTTTGCCCACAAAGTATGTTGATCAATGGTATTAGTTTGCCCACAAAGTATGTTGATCAATGGTATTAGTTTGCCCACAAAGTACGTTGATCAATGGTATTAGTTTGCCCACAAAGTATGTTGATTAATGGTATTAGTTTGCCCACAAAGTACGTTGATCAATGGTATTAGTTTGCCCACAAAGTATGTTGATCAATGGTATTAGTTTGCCCACAAAGTATGTTGATCAATGGTATTAGTTTGCCCACAGAGTATGTTGATCAATGGTATTAGTTTGCCCACAGAGTACGTTGATCAATGGTATAATTTTGCCCACAAAGTATGTTGATCAATGGTATTAGTTTGCCCACAAAGTATGTTGATCAATGGTATTAGTTTGCCCACAAAGTATGTTGATCAATGGTATTAGTTTGCCCACAAAGTAAGTTGATCAATGGTATTAGTTTGCCCACAAAGTACGTTAATCAATGGTATTAGTTTGCCGACGAAGTATGTTGATCAATGGTATTAGTTAGCCCACAAAGTATGGTGATCAAAGGTATTAGTTTGCCCATAAAGTATGTTGATCAATGGTATTAGTTTTCCCACAAAGTATGTTGATCAATGGTATTAGTTTGCCCACAAAGTATGTTGATCAATGGTATTAGTTTGCCCATTAAGAATGTTGATCAATGGTATTAGTTTGCCCACAAAGTATGTTGATCAATGGTATTAGTTTGCCCACAAAGTATGTTGATCAATGGTATTAGTTTGCCCATTAAGAATGTTGATCAATGGTATTAGTTTGCCCACAAAGTATGTTGATCAATGGTATTAGTTTGCCCATTAAGAATGTTGATCAATGGTATTAGTTTGCCCACAAAGTATGTTGATCAATGGTATTAGTTTGCCCACAAAGTATGTTGATCAATGGTATTAGTTTGCCCACAAAGTACGTTGATCAATGGTATTACTTTGCCCACACAGTACGTTAATCAATGGTATTAGTTTGGCGATAAAGTATGTTGATCAATGGTATTAGTTTGCCCACAAAGTATGTTGATCAATGGTATTAGTTTGCCCACAAATTACGTTAATCAATGGTATTAGTTTGCCCACAAAGTATGTTGATCAATGGTATTAGTTTGCCCACAAAGTATGTTGATCAATGGTATTAGTTTGCCCACAAAGTATGTTGATCAATGGTATTAGTTTGCCCACACAGTTCGTTGATCAATGGTATTAATTTGCCCACACAGTACGTTGATCAATGGTACTAGTTTGCCCATAAAGTATGTTGATCAATGGTACTAGTTTGCCCGCAAAGTATGTTGATCAATGGTATTAGTTTGCCCACAAAGTATGTTGATCAATGGTATTAGTTTGCCCACAAAGTATGTTGATCAATGGTATTAGTTTGCCCACAAAGTACGTTGATCAATGGTATTAGTTTGCCCACACAGTACGTTAATCAATGGTATTATTTTGCCCATAAAGTATGTTGATCAATGGTATTAGTTTGCCCACAAAGTATGTTGATCAATGGTATTAGTTTGCCCACAAAGTATGTTGATCAATGGTATTAGTTTGCCCACAAATTACGTTAATCAATGGTATTAGTTTGCCCACAAAGTATGTTGATCAATGGTATTAGTTTGCCCACAAAGTATGTTGATCAATGGTATTAGTTTGCCCACAGAGTATGTTGATCAATGGTATTAGTTTGCCCACAGAGTACGTTGATCAATGGTATTATTTTGCCCACAAAGTATGTTGATCAATGGTATTAGTTTGCCCACAAAGTATGTTGATCAATGGTATTAGTTTGCCCACAAAGTATGTTGATCAATGGTATTAGTTTGCCCACAAAGTAAGTTGATCAATGGTATTAGTTTGCCCACAAAGTACGTTAATCAATGGTATTAGTTTGCCGACGAAGTATGTTGATCAATGGTATTAGTTAGCCCACAAAGTATGGTGATCAAAGGTATTAGTTTGCCCATAAAGTATGTTGATCAATGGTATTAGTTTTCCCACAAAGTATGTTGATCAATGGTATTAGTTTGCCCACAAAGTATGTTGATCAATGGTATTAGTTTGCCCATTAAGAATGTTGATCAATGGTATTAGTTTGCCCACAAAGTATGTTGATCAATGGTATTAGTTTGCCCACAAATTATGTTGATCAATGGTATTAGTTTGCCCACAAAGTATGTTGATCAATGGTATTAGTTTGCCCACAAAGTATGTTGATCAATGGTATTAGTTAGCCCACAAAGTATGTTGATCAATGGTATTAGTTTGCCCACAAAGTACGTTAATCAATGGTATTAGTTTGCCCACAAAGTATGTTGATCAATGGTATTAGTTTGCCCACAAAGTATGTTGATCAATGGAATTAGTTTGCCCACAAAGTACGTTGATCAATGGTATTAGTTTGCCCACAAAGTACGTTGATCAATGGTTATAGTTTGCCTACAAAGTACGTTGACCAATGGTATTAGTTTGCCCACAAAGTACGTTGATCAATGGTATTAGTTTGCCCACACAGTACGTTGATCAATGGTATTAGTTTGCCCACACAGTACGTTGATCAATGGTATTAGTTTGCCCACAAAGTATGTTGATCAATGGTATTAGTTTGCCCACAAAGTATGTTGATCAATGTTATTAGTTTGCCAACAAAGTATGTTGATCAATGGTATTAGTTTGCCCACAAAGTACGTTGATCAATGGTATTAGTTTGCCCACAAAGTATGTTGATCAATGGTATTAGTTTGCCCACAAAGTATGTTGATCAATGGTATTAGTTTGCCCACAAAGTAAGTTGATCAATGGTATTAGTTTGCCCACAAAGTACGTTAATCAATGGTATTAGTTTGCCGACGAAGTATGTTGATCAATGGTATTAGTTAGCCCACAAAGTATGGTGATCAAAGGTATTAGTTTGCCCATAAAGTATGTTGATCAATGGTATTAGTTTTCCCACAAAGTATGTTGATCAATGGTATTAGTTTGCCCACAAAGTATGTTGATCAATGGTATTAGTTTGCCCATTAAGAATGTTGATCAATGGTATTAGTTTGCCCACAAAGTATGTTGATCAATGGTATTAGTTTGCCCACAAAGTATGTTGATCAATGGTATTAGTTTGCCCATTAAGAATGTTGATCAATGGTATTAGTTTGCCCACAAAGTATGTTGATCAATGGTATTAGTTTGCCCATTAAGAATGTTGATCAATGGTATTAGTTTGCCCACAAAGTATGTTGATCAATGGTATTAGTTTGCCCACAAAGTATGTTGATCAATGGTATTAGTTTGCCCACAAAGTACGTTGATCAATGGTATTACTTTGCCCACACAGTACGTTAATCAATGGTATTAGTTTGGCGATAAAGTATGTTGATCAATGGTATTAGTTTGCCCACAAAGTATGTTGATCAATGGTATTAGTTTGCCCACAAATTACGTTAATCAATGGTATTAGTTTGCCCACAAAGTATGTTGATCAATGGTATTAGTTTGCCCACAAAGTATGTTGATCAATGGTATTAGTTTGCCCACAAAGTATGTTGATCAATGGTATTAGTTTGCCCACACAGTTCGTTGATCAATGGTATTACTTTGCCCACACAGTACGTTGATCAATGGTACTAGTTTGCCCACAAAGTATGTTGATCAATGGTATTAGTTTGCCCACAAATTACGTTAATCAATGGTATTAGTTTGCCCACAAAGTATGTTGATCAATGGTATTAGTTTGCCCACAAAGTATGTTGATCAATGGTATTAGTTTGCCCACAGAGTATGTTGATCAATGGTATTAGTTTGCCCACAGAGTACGTTGATCAATGGTATTATTTTGCCCACAAAGTATGTTGATCAATGGTATTAGTTTGCCCACAAAGTATGTTGATCAATGGTATTAGTTTGCCCACAAAGTATGTTGATCAATGGTATTAGTTTGCCCACAAAGTAAGTTGATCAATGGTATTAGTTTGCCCACAAAGTACGTTAATCAATGGTATTAGTTTGCCGACGAAGTATGTTGATCAATGGTATTAGTTAGCCCACAAAGTATGGTGATCAAAGGTATTAGTTTGCCCATAAAGTATGTTGATCAATGGTATTAGTTTTCCCACAAAGTATGTTGATCAATGGTATTAGTTTGCCCACAAAGTATGTTGATCAATGGTATTAGTTTGCCCATTAAGAATGTTGATCAATGGTATTAGTTTTCCCACAAAGTATGTTGATCAATGGTATTAGTTTGCCCACAAATTATGTTGATCAATGGTATTAGTTTGCCCACAAAGTATGTTGATCAATGGTATTAGTTTGCCCACAAAGTATGTTGATCAATGGTATTAGTTAGCCCACAAAGTATGTTGATCAATGGTATTAGTTTGCCCACAAAGTACGTTAATCAATGGTATTAGTTTGCCCACAAAGTATGTTGATCAATGGTATTAGTTTGCCCACAAAATATGTTGATCAATGGAATTAGTTTGCCCACAAAGTACGTTGATCAATGGTATTAGTTTGCCCACAAAGTACGTTGATCAATGGTTATAGTTTGCCTACAAAGTACGTTGACCAATGGTATTAGTTTGCCCACAAAGTACGTTGATCAATGGTATTAGTTTGCCCACACAGTACGTTGATCAATGGTATTAGTTTGCCCACACAGTACGTTGATCAATGGTATTAGTTTGCCCACAAAGTATGTTGATCAATGGTATTAGTTTGCCCACAAAGTATGTTGATCAATGTTATTAGTTTGCCAACAAAGTATGTTGATCAATGGTATTAGTTTGCCCACAAAGTACGTTGATCAATGGTATTAGTTTGCCCACAAAGTATGTTGATCAATGGTATTAGTTTGCCCACAAAGTATGTTGATCAATGGTATTAGTTTGCCCACAAAGTAAGTTGATCAATGGTATTAGTTTGCCCACAAAGTACGTTAATCAATGGTATTAGTTTGCCGACGAAGTATGTTGATCAATGGTATTAGTTAGCCCACAAAGTATGGTGATCAAAGGTATTAGTTTGCCCATAAAGTATGTTGATCAATGGTATTAGTTTTCCCACAAAGTATGTTGATCAATGGTATTAGTTTGCCCACAAAGTATGTTGATCAATGGTATTAGTTTGCCCATTAAGAATGTTGATCAATGGTATTAGTTTGCCCACAAAGTATGTTGATCAATGGTATTAGTTTGCCCACAAAGTATGTTGATCAATGGTATTAGTTTGCCCATTAAGAATGTTGATCAATGGTATTAGTTTGCCCACAAAGTATGTTGATCAATGGTATTAGTTTGCCCATTAAGAATGTTGATCAATGGTATTAGTTTGCCCACAAAGTATGTTGATCAATGGTATTAGTTTGCCCACAAAGTATGTTGATCAATGGTATTAGTTTGCCCACAAAGTACGTTGATCAATGGTATTACTTTGCCCACACAGTACGTTAATCAATGGTATTAGTTTGGCGATAAAGTATGTTGATCAATGGTATTAGTTTGCCCACAAAGTATGTTGATCAATGGTATTAGTTTGCCCACAAATTACGTTAATCAATGGTATTAGTTTGCCCACAAAGTATGTTGATCAATGGTATTAGTTTGCCCACAAAGTATGTTGATCAATGGTATTAGTTTGCCCACAAAGTATGTTGATTAATGGTATTAGTTTGCCCACACAGTTCGTTGATCAATGGTATTACTTTGCCCACACAGTACGTTGATCAATGGTACTAGTTTGCCCATAAAGTATGTTGATCAATGGTACTAGTTTGCCCGCAAAGTATGTTGATCAATGGTATTAGTTTGCCCACAAAGTATGTTGATCAATGGTATTAGTTTGCCCACAAAGTATGTTGATCAATGGTATTAGTTTGCCCACAAAGTACGTTGATCAATGGTATTAGTTTGCCCACACAGTACGTTAATCAATGGTATTATTTTGCCCATAAAGTATGTTGATCAATGGTATTAGTTTGCCCACAAAGTATGTTGATCAATGGTATTAGTTTGCCCACAAAGTATGTTGATCAATGGTATTAGTTTGCCCACAAATTACGTTAATCAATGGTATTAGTTTGCCCACAAAGTATGTTGATCAATGGTATTAGTTTGCCCACAAAGTATGTTGATCAATGGTATTAGTTTGCCCACAGAGTATGTTGATCAATGGTATTAGTTTGCCCACAGAGTACGTTGATCAATGGTATTATTTTGCCCACAAAGTATGTTGATCAATGGTATTAGTTTGCCCACAAAGTATGTTGATCAATGGTATTAGTTTGCCCACAAAGTATGTTGATCAATGGTATTAGTTTGCCCACAAAGTAAGTTGATCAATGGTATTAGTTTGCCCACAAAGTACGTTAATCAATGGTATTAGTTTGCCGACGAAGTATGTTGATCAATGGTATTAGTTAGCCCACAAAGTATGGTGATCAAAGGTATTAGTTTGCCCATAAAGTATGTTGATCAATGGTATTAGTTTTCCCACAAAGTATGTTGATCAATGGTATTAGTTTGCCCACAAAGTATGTTGATCAATGGTATTAGTTTGCCCATTAAGAATGTTGATCAATGGTATTAGTTTGCCCACAAAGTATGTTGATCAATGGTATTAGTTTGCCCACAAATTATGTTGATCAATGGTATTAGTTTGCCCACAAAGTATGTTGATCAATGGTATTAGTTTGCCCACAAAGTATGTTGATCAATGGTATTAGTTAGCCCACAAAGTATGTTGATCAATGGTATTAGTTTGCCCACAAAGTACGTTAATCAATGGTATTAGTTTGCCCACAAAGTATGTTGATCAATGGTATTAGTTTGCCCACAAAGTATGTTGATCAATGGAATTAGTTTGCCCACAAAGTACGTTGATCAATGGTATTAGTTTGCCCACAAAGTACGTTGATCAATGGTTATAGTTTGCCTACAAAGTACGTTGACCAATGGTATTAGTTTGCCCACAAAGTACGTTGATCAATGGTATTAGTTTGCCCACACAGTACGTTGATCAATGGTATTAGTTTGCCCACACAGTACGTTGATCAATGGTATTAGTTTGCCCACAAAGTATGTTGATCAATGGTATTAGTTTGCCCACAAAGTATGTTGATCAATGTTATTAGTTTGCCAACAAAGTATGTTGATCAATGGTATTAGTTTGCCCACAAAGTACGTTGATCAATGGTATTAGTTTGCCCACAAAGTATGTTGATCAATGGTATTAGTTTGCCCACAAAGTACGTTGATCAATGGTATTAGTTTGCCCACAAAGTACGTTGATCAATGGTATTAGTTTGCCCACAAAGTACGTTGATCAATGGTATTAGTTTGCCCACAAAGTATGTTGATCAATGGTATTAGTTAGCCCACAAAGTATGTTGATCAATGGTATTATTTTGCCCACAAAGTACGTTGATCAATGGTATTAGTTTGCCCACAAAGTATGTTGATCAATGATATTAGTTTGCCCACAAAGTACGTTGATCAATGTTATTAGTTTGCCCACAAAGTACGTTGATCAATGTTATTAGTTTGCCCACAAAGAATGTTGATCAATGGTATTAGTTTGCCCACACAGTACGTTGATCAATGGTATTAGTTTGCCCACAAAGTACGTTGATCAATGGTATTAGTTTGCCCACAAAGTACGTTGATCAATGGTATTAGTTTGCCCACAAAGTACGTTGATCAATGGTATTAGTTTGCCCACAAAGTATGTTGATCAATGGTATTAGTTTGCCCACAAAGTATGTTGATCAATGGTATTAGTTTGCCCACAAAGTACGTTGATCAATGGTATTATTTTGCCAACAAAGTATGTTGATAAATGGTATTAGTTTGCCCACAAAGTATGTTGATCAATGGTATTAGTTTGCCCACAAAGTACGTTGATCAATGGTATTAGTTTGCCCACAAAGTATGTTGATCAATGGTATTAGTTTGCCCACACAGTACGTTGATCAATGGTATTAGTTTGCCCACAAAGTATGTTGATCAATGGTATTAGTTTGCCCACAAAGTATGTTGATCAATGGTATTAGTTTGCCCACAAAGTATGTTGATCAATGGTATTAGTTTGCCCACAAAGTACGTTGATCAATGGTATTAGTTTGCCCACAAAGTATGTTGATCAATGGTATTAGTTTGCCCACTTAGTACGTTGATCAATGGTATTAGTTTGCCCACAAAGTATGTTGATCAATGGTATTAGTTTGCCCACAAAGTACGTTGATCAATGGTATTAGTTTGCCCACAAAGTATGTTGATCAATGGTATTAGTTTGCCCACAAAGTACGTAGATCAATGGTATTAGTTTGCCCACAAAGTACGTTGATCAATGGTATTAGTTTGCCCATAAAGTATGTTGATCAATGGTATTAGTTTGCCCATAAAGTATATTGATCAATGGTATTAGTTTGCCCATAAAGTATGTTGATCAATGGTATTAGTTTGCCCACAAAGTATGTTAATCAATGGTATTAGTTTTCCCACAAAGTATGTTAATCAATGGTATTTGTTTGCCCACAAAGTACGTTGATCAAAGACCATAATCATTGGAACTGTATAAAAGACCATCAGGTCTATTAGCCATCACTCCGCACGTATTTTATTTTTTTAATTTTCTTTCTGGTTTAACGATTATTGATTTTTTATATACACCTTTCCAAACAAACGTTAATATCATTGATGTACTTTCTCTTCTAATTAATCCACATAGGTGCACTTAATGCACAGTTGCACTTTAACAATTGCTAAATACAGTGTAAATCCATGTACTGAGTGACGTAAATAAGAGTGTACGGTCCTGTAGATGCTGGCGGATTTGGGGGGGGGGGCATATTAGGTTTCAGTAACGTGATACCTCAGAACGCGAACTTGATTCATATGAAATTGTTCAAATCATTCAGGTTTCGTATATTTTTCACTTTATAATGACATAAAATAATTAATTTTATCAAATAAATAAAAATAAACAAGGCCGTCATTACAATCTACCGTGTTTAAATTCAGATTCCTTAGAATACTATCTCGGAATTTGTATTAAAATCGTTTCAATTTCAAAGCGTTCAATCTATGAATACATTTTTGTCTATAGAAATAAAATGGAAAGATCCATTTCAGGATCCCTACAAACACTAAATATTTGATGGAGGGGGGGGGGGCTCATTTTGTATATGGTACAGCTTGGGCGGTCGCTAGACTCATTTTTGTCAGATATTACTGAAGAAATACGTAAATCTTTTTTTCACGGCTGCCGTTAACCCTTTGTAACCACCCAAAGGTTATGTAAAGTATTACAGGAAACATCCGTCATGTTTAACTACAATGAAATATTAGAATCCATTTGTAAAACTACAAAGATGGATGCAGGGATCTGTTTTCAAAATTATTTGCCGCACTTTGATTCAATAATTCGCCCGCAGAAACACAATTTATCCCATTGTATCCAATCGCTAAAATTCAAATCTTTCGTAATTTTCAATCAGTTTATGTAAATCCTATAATATTGAATCGCCACTAGAAGTATTGTATCTTAATACTGTTTTTATAAGTACTTATAAAGTGTTTGCAGAGATCGCTATAGAACGCAGGAGCTAGTGTGAAATCATTTGGGTTTATAAGGATAGTGTCATATGTACGTATAAGGCTAGCGTTATATGTACGTATAAGGCTAGTGTCATATGTACGTATAAGGCTAGTGTCATATGTACGTATAAGGCTAGTGTCATATGTACGTATAAGGCTAGTGTCATATGTACGTAAAAGGCTAGTGTCATATGTACGTATAAGGCTAGTGTCATATGTACGTATAAGGCTAGTGTCATATGTACGTATAAGGCTAGTGTCATATGTACGTATAAGGCTAGTGTCATATGTACGTATAAGGCTAGTGTCATATGTACGTATAAGGCTAGTGTCATAAGTACGTATAAGGCTAGTGTCATAAGTACGTATAAGGCTAGTGTCATAAGTACGTATAAGGCTAGTTTTATATGCGGGGCCAGAAAAAACTACCGTTTAGTTTAGCTAATTATGTAACAATATTACAAAATAACTCCAAGCGCGTACCCGCTAAGAAGCGATTCTGCCTTCAAGCGCATAGACATCCTCAGAGCCGCTACTGGGGTATATAAGATATACTCATGATTGCTACTGGGGTATATAAGATATACTCAAGATTGCTACTGGGGTATATAAGATATACTCAAGATTGCTACTGGGGTATATAAGATATACTCAAGATTGCTACTGGGGTATATAAGATATACTCAAGATTGCTACTGGGGTATATAAGATATACTCAAGATTACTACTGGGGTATATAAGATATACTCAAGATTGCTACTGGGGTATATAAGATATACTAAAGATTGCTACTGGGGTATATATTTCAAAGACACATTGTACTAAGTTATTAGTAAATTAAAAAAAAATAATCCCCCCCCCCAAAAAAAAAGCTGTAAAAATAAAATACGTGAATACTTTCACCACACATAGGAGAAACATGAATGACATATAGATAACATGATCATGAATACTTTCACCACACATAGGAGAAACATGAATGACATATAGATAACATGATCATGAATACTTTCACCACACATAGGAGAAACATGAATGACATATAGATAACATGATCGTGAATACTTTCACCACACATAGGAGAAACATGAATGACATATAGATAACATGATCGTGAATACTTTCACCACACATAGGAGAAACATGAATGACATATAGATAACATGATCGTGAATACTTTCACCACACATAGGAGAAACATGAATGACATATAGATAACATGATCGTGAATACTTTCACCACACACAGGAGAAACATGAATGACATATAGATAACATGATCGTGAATACTTTCACCACACATAGGAGAGACATGAATGACATATAGATAACATGATCATGAATACTTTCACCACACATAGGAGAGACATGAATGACATATAGATAACATGATCGTGAATACTTTCACCACACATAGGAGAGACATGAATGACATATAGATAACATGATCGTGAATACTTTCACTACACATAGGAGAGACATGAATGACATGTAGATAACATGATCGTGAATACTTTCACCACACATAGGAGAAACATGAATGACATATAGATAACATGATCGTGAATACTTTCACCACACACAGGAGAAACATGAATGACATATAGATAACATGATCGTGAATACTTTCACCACACATAGGAGAGACATGAATGACATGTAGATAACATGATCGTGAATACTTTCACCACACATAGGAGAAACATGAATGACATGTTGATAACATGATCGTGAATACTTTCACCACACATAGGAGAGACATGAATGACATGTAGATAACATGATCGTGAATACTTTCACCACACATAGAAGAGACATGAATGACATGTAGATAACATGATCGTGAATACTTTCACCACACATAGGAGAAACATGAATGACATATAGATAACATGATCGTGAAAAAAAGTATTAAACAAATTTTAAAAAATCGCCAGATGTTCGAATGTCAAAGCACGTTTGTATTTCAAGTAAATTAATAGATTAGTTTTAAAACCCTACTACAACATTAACAAATACAATCTACCTACTACAGCATCAACAAATACAGCCTACCTACTACAACATCAACAAATACAGTCTACCTAATACAACATCAACAAATAATATCTACCTAATACAACATCAACAAATAATGTCTACCTAATACAACATCAACAAATACAGTTTACCTAATACAACACCAACAAATACATTATACAGTCTTCTACAACATCAACAAATACAGTCTGCAGTCTACTACAACACCAACAAATACAGTCTACTACAACACCAACAAATACAGTCTACAGTCTGCTACAACACCAACAAATACAGTCTACAGTCTACTACAACATCAACAAATACAGTCTACTACAACATCAACAAATACAGTCTACAGTCTACTACAACACCAACAAATACAGTCTACTACAACACCAACAAATACAGTCTACTACAACATCAACAAATACAGTCTACAGTCTACTACAACACCAACAAATACAGTCTACAGTCTACTACAACACAAACAAATACAGTCTACAGTCTACTACAACACCAACAAATACAGTCTACAGTCTACTACAACACCAACAAATACAGTCTACAGTCTACTACAACACAAACAAATACAGTCTACTACAACATCAACAAATACAGTCTACTACAACACCAACAAATACAGTCTACAGTCTGCTACAACACCAACAAATACAGTCTACAGTCTACTACAACACCAACAAATACAGTCTACAGTCTACTACAACACCAACAAATACAGTCTACAGTCTACTACAACACAAACAAATACAGTATACTACAACACCAACATTAGACACTACATTATGACGGTAATACAATAAAGGACAGTAACCTGACCACTATCTAGGAGTCCCCTACCCCCCCCCCCCCAATAAATCTGTTTGTGAAGTTGATCAGAGTGTGAGAGACAGTGCTAACAACAACCGTCTGGCTCTACCTTTAATCCGACAGTCTACCCAGGCTCAGCCCTTGAACAATCTGTCCCTTCCCCTCCCCCGGACCTCACAGAATCAAACATTTGTTCAAACCTGTTCTCTTTATGTCCTTTTCACCTGGTATTATAACAACACTTACCATACTCTAGTAGTTCAATTTCACCTGGTAATATTAAAAGGTATATCTGAACATGTTTTCGATGTACTGAATACCTCTCCCCCCCTTCCTAATCAAGAATTAGGTTTGACCCACCTACCCATAAAAAAATAAACATAAAATTAATTTATGTCGATTCACCTATCTATAATTTAAGTTGTTATTTCTTCTAAGAACAGATGAAATAACTTATAGCAAGATGATAGAGTTAATAACTGTGTGACCCCCAGAGTTTAGTCACCGCACTGTCAGCGAGCCACCTTGTCAGACGAAGTTTATGGTGGTTTGCTCTTCACCTCAAACACCCGGAGGCTTTTCAAAGTGACAACAATTACAAGCGTAGGTCCCGCCATGCAGGCGCCAGTCGGACGAGCTTGTCGCGGAGAGAAGAAACCAGTAGTACATTCATCCCGCTAGCTTTCCTTTGTCCCCAGGTGGCGACACCAACAGGTGACAGGTTTTTTTTTTGGTGACTGGATTTACCGAGAACAGAAAAAGGGCGGGAGGTTAAGGGAACTAGATGAGAGTTTTTTTTAAACAAAACGAAAAAAAATTGTTTGGATAAGGGTGTGTGTGTGTGTGGGGGGGGGTTTACTGTCAGATATAGCAATAAAGTAAAATTTAAAAAAAAAAGTAGGCAATATTTGTAGGCAATATTTATAGGCAATATTTGTAGACGACTAGTTATCAAAGGCCCGGTACCCGGACCGGCGAGTAGGCACACAGTTGGAGTTGAAAATGGTGATATATATTTTAGCGCGTTAACAATCAGTCTATATCAGAGGTGTGCGGATCTTGAAATTTAGCGTCCGCGACCGTCCGCGGATTTCTATCAATGATCCGCGACCGCGTCCGCAGAATCTTACAACATTGGTCCACAGTCAGTCCGTGCGTCCGCATTGCTGAAATTTAGCTGTTTAAATGGATTGAAATTTTTTATGGTAACGCTAAAGAAGATCCGCGTCAGTCCGCGAGTCCGCAACTTAACCATACGAAGCGTCCGCTGTCAGTCCGCTGATTCGGAAAAGTCTGCGGATCTGCGTCCGCTCATCTCTGGTCTATATACTTGCAGTGGCCCCAAGGACATGAACAGATTATTGTAGCCAAAATACATTTGAGAATAGGGACACCTAATAATACATCAAATAAAATTCATATGTTAAATAGTTCCTCCCCAAAAAAAATAATCCTTACTATGGGTAAACATAAACAACAACTCTTAAAATCATATTCCTTCATAATATTTTAATGGACTCCTTTCCAAACAGTTATTCATTTAATGTTTTATGATGTTCAACATGGCGTATTTAAAAAAAAAGAGAGACGTGAGTGAGTGCTTGTGTTAAGCAAAACGCTACATGTTTAACAGGTGGTTTATTTACTGTTTTACATTGTAGCATATTACAATTAACTAAGAAAAATTGCCGACCCGGCAGTGCAGAACCTAAGGATTTACGGGCCCGGTGGGCTTGGCCTCTTTGGGGGCTGCCCCTGCATTTTGACATGAGATAATTTTTTGACGCTTCTCAAGCTTGGTCCCGAGAAGAAAGAATCGTTGTGTAGCTTTTAGCTGACCTTCAATTAAAAACATAGTATTCCATCAATGCAGTTGAGGCCGCAGACGCAGAAAACATTAGGCCTCTTAAAAAAGAAAGACATATCAAAGCTTTCAACATTATATTTCTGTGAAGTCATTGCCGAACCAAGGGATTTTAGGCATCTTCGGGAGCCACTACATTTTGACATGAGATAATGTACTTAATATTTAGTTTAAAAAATAGTTTGGGGGCCCTCCTCAAACTGGGCCCCCTCCATACACCCTCTGTGTGAAGCCCCCATCATAAATGTGTTAGTTTGCATTGTAAACGTTGTGTACGGCGCTACTCAAACTCAACCCTTATTCAATTCATTCATGTGACGTAATAGTCAAAAAATGAAAAAAAAGTGACATATTTTAGGTTAGTAATAAAGGGAAATAATTGTACATTAGAAATAGACATATTTTAGAAATAATAACAACTTAAACAATATAAATATTACATAATATTTAGGTATCCATAATTTTGATTTAAAATTGAAATTGTGGAACATAACACAGAATATTAATTGAACGATTTCTGTAAATATTTCTTTTATGATCGCTTCTCATTTAATAACAAATTGAACACCATAGATTTATTACGTTACTGTGAGATATTAATAGGCCTTTGGAACCTCTTTCTGATTAATATTTGTTTCGGAGAGTATCACAAAATATTTTGGCATGATTTTGTGTTACTTCTCCTAAGATCGCTTAATTACCCTTTGGTAATAATTGAGGCGGTCGAAATCAGAATTACATTGTGATTGCCATTTGGCATTCATGATCTTACCTGCCGTATGTTAGTGTGCGGTGTTTTGTCACCTCGGCACTAAACATATGGCTGGTCCAATGTCAATTCTGGCAGCCATGTTGGAGATTATTCTTCCTCGGCTGGCCAGTTGGTAACCGGATTATGCATGTTAAGAAGAAAACAGTAAATGTTTCTGCCATCTTTGAATTGTTTATGCCGCCATCTTGGATGACAGACGGAAGTAGCGATGACAGACGGAAACCGGAACATATGATGTAAAATTTGTATTATAGATGTTAGAAGACATGTTGGTTATCAGTTTCTATATTCCGGTAGTGTATCAGTGGTTGAATTGTAAATAGAAGTAGCAAAATGGTTATAAAGTTGTTAAACAATGTACTGATCCAATGAACTGGCACGATCTACTAGTACAATGTATTGATACAAGTTGTTGATACAAAGTTAGTATATAATGTCTTGATAAAATATGTTGAAACAATGTTGATTTTTTAAAGCTTTACATTGTTCTATTATCATCGCTTCATACATTCATTTGCTGATTATCACTGTCTCATACATTCTTAGTTGATTATTACTGTCTCATACATTCATTGGTTGATTATACACTAGGGAACAGCATTTTTGCTACCTGGGCTGATTCCAAATATGTTATTGAATTTTGTGTATCACGTCAGGTTTTAAAGTTATGTTAATATCTTGATTTACCATTATAACACTTTATGGTCACTAGAAATATAATGTCCCAAATCCTTGCATGTTGCTAGTAGTCTCTCAACCAACTCTGCATAGTTCTCTGACATGTGGTTACCCAGAAAGTTAGAAACCACAGCCACAAATGCATCACAGGCTGCCAACTGAGCAGGTTGCAGATGTGTCTTAAAGGTGGGATCACGAATTACTTCACGAATTTGAGGTCCGGTGAACACACCCGCACTTATCTTTGCTGATGTAAGAGTGGTCTTGAACTTCTCTTGAAGCCATCCGAATCCTTGTCCAGAGCGTTCACAAAATTTTTGAACAGTCCAAGCTTTAATACACAATCAGTCTAAATAAAAAAAACGTAACATTTAAAGGTAAAGCACATAGCATGGTAAGTGTACAACATTATTAAGCAATTATAATAGCTAGCTATTTTACCAAAAATGTAAAAATCATATAACTCAAGAACCTGATGTGCTAGAAAAATTCTGATTACACCACAGTAATCAGCGTGTCAGAATTAGTCAAACTGACACGTTTTTTTCTCAGGTAGCAGACGAAAAAAACTATTTCTTACCTAATGTAATTAGCTACAACATGCAATTTTAGCAAAAAATTTTACCAAAAATTAAGTCATATAACTCAAAAACCTGACGTGCTAGAAAATTCTGATTACACCAAAAATTAAGTCATATAACTCAAAAACCTGACGTGCTAGAAAAATTCTGATTACACCACTGTAATCAGCGTGTCAGAATTGGTTGATTATCACTGCCTTATACATTCATTGGTTGATTATCACTGTCTCATACATTCATTGGTTGATTATCACGGCTCGTAAATCATGGACTGACCATCACTGACTCGTAAATCATTATTGACTGGTAGACGTAAGAGTTCTGGGCTTGATCTTAAGTGAGAACCGATGGAATAGTTCAGGTCATGGTGTTCCCGTGGTGTCTTGAATTTCATTGCACTATCGGCTATTGTAAGAAATGAAAGAAGAACACTGCACAAACTGCCCAATAGTGGTTTATAGAATCTAACAGATAAACATCCTATCCTTACATGGACTTCACAGATAGGTTGTTCTGCCTATAATATAAAAACAACAACATAGAAACCTAGTATATATTAGCATTAATATCTTTTCTATATTAGCATTAATATCTATTTTATATTAAAATTAATAAATATATATTATATAAACATTAATATCTATTTTATACCAGCATTAATATCTATTTTATATTAGAGTGGAGGCAAGGGGGGGGGTTCAAAATCGAAAGTCTCCTGGGCCCCAACTTGAGGGGGGCACCCACAATTTTTTTACATCAGATATTAAGTCCGTTATCTCATGTCATGATGTCGAATGTCAAAATGCAGCCCCCCCCCCCCGAAGGGCCCCCAAAATCCCTAGGTTAGGCACTGATGTCTTTGAAATCTTTACTCGCTTGTCATGAATGAATCTAAATAAAGCTATGTGAAACCTATCAACACATTTTGGAATTAGCTTTGCGATTAAACGTTGTCTTTCATAAACGGTATTGATATATTAAACTTTCTTCACGAGAATGATTAAACTAAACTCTAACTACAGAACAGAAATGAACGATATAAAAATAAAATAATTGTGAAATCATGTTTGGCTTCTTATATTGTACAACAATGTAATATATCCAGATATATTTGAGAGTTACCTCCCCAGCAAATCCAGCTGTTCTCCTGATGCAGGGCCAATAGAGAACAGGTTGGAACATTGACAAGGATAAAAAGGTAATGAGATCCTTTGGAATGTCTGGTTATTGTTGAGTTTCTGTGTTGTTCGGGAAAAAAAAAGGAAAAGCTTTGGTGGTGAATTTGTTGAACCAGATGGGTTATAACATAGCAACTATCTTAGCATGACGAAATTTAAATACAAACTTGAAATATCCCAAGTTTTAACAAACGGACTAACTTGAAACATCCCAAATTTTATCATACAGACTAACTTGAAATATCCCGTTTTAACAAACGGACTAACTTGAAATATCCCAAGTTTTAACAAACGGACTAACTTGAAATATCCCAAGTTTTAACAAACGGACTAACTTGAAACATCCCAAGTTTTATCATACAGACTAACTTGAAATATCCCGTTTTAACAAACGGACTAACTTGAAACATCCTAAGTTTTAACAAATGGACTAACTTGAAATATCCCAAGTTTAACAAACGGACTAACTTGAAATATCCCAAGTTTTAACATACAGACTAACTTGAAATATCCCAAGTTTTAACATACGGACTAATTTGAAATATCCCAAGTTTTAACATACAGACTAACTTGAAATATCCCAAGTTTTAACAAACAGACTAATTTGAAATATCCCAAGTTTTAACAAACAGACTAATTTGAAATATCCCAAGTTTTAACAAACAGACTAACTTGAAATATCCCAAGTTTTAACAAACAGGCTAACTTGAAATATCCCAAGTTTTAACAAACAGACTAATTTGAAATATCCCAAGTTTTAACAAACAGACTAATTTGAAATATCCCAAGTTTTAACAAACAGACTAATTTGAAATATCCCAAGTTTTAACAAACAGACTTATTTGAAATATCCCAAGTTTTAACAAACAGACTAACTTGAAATATCCCACTGATCTAATACGATATCTCTAGAAAACATCTCGTAACGTTTCTAACATTTCGAAATAGGGATAAGTTAAGTTAGTTTCCATGTTAAAGCTTGTGAAATTTCACGTTGGTCTGTATGTTTCATATTACAATATGCGCATCTATAACTGTATTAACGTCAAACTAAACAATAACATATAAGAACGTTATCACACCATGTACATTATGACTCCACACATTTCACCAATACATCTCTGAAGTGTATCACAGTGTAAACAGATGTCACTGTCGTGTATCACTGTGTAAACAGATGTCACTGTAGTGTATCACTGTGTAAACAGATGTCACTGTAGTATATCACAGTGTAAACAGATGTCACTGTAGTGTATCACCGTGTAAACAGATGTCACTGTAGTGTATCACAGTGTAAACAGATGTCACTGTAGTATATCACAGTGTAAACAGATGTCACTGTAGTGTATCACCGAGTAAACAGATGTCACTGTAGTGTATCACTGTGTAAACAGATGTCACTGAAGTGTATCACTGTGTAAACAGATGTCACTGTCGTGTATCGCCGTGTAAACAGATGTCACTGTAGTGTATCACTGTGTAAACAGATGTCACTGTAGTGTATCACTGTGTAAACAGATGTCACTGTAGTGTATCACCGTGTAAACAGATGTCAATGTAGTGTATCACTGTGTAAACAGATGTCACCAAAGTGTATCACTGTGTAAACAGATGTCACTGAAGTGTATCACTGTGTAAACAGATGTCACTGAAGTGTATCATTGTGTAAACAGATGTCACTGTAGTGTATCACAGTGTAAACAGATGTCACTGTAGTGTATCACCGTGTAAACAGATCACTTCAGGAATCGAATGGAGTATAGAATTAGATTGAACAGTCTTCGATTAGTTTCCGATACCAGTAAAAAGTACAGATCCTTTCTACTCTCGATGAAACATCCCATCACTAATCACGACCACAATGTGTTGATACTTCCACTATGAGAACCACGGAATTAGATGAAGCAAAGATTTTAAAGTTAATGTTGAGAATAGAAAAGCATGAACTGAAAGGTAAATCCTTAATAGTGTTGAGACATTATGAATCATTGGGTGTTTTCAATTTTTTTTAAGTCCATGAGAGATATTCTCGGTATATTGCCATTTGGATGTGATTACTCGGTATATTGACATTTGGATGTGATTACTCGGTATATTGACATTTGGATGTCATTTCTGGTACATTGACATTATTCGGTAATACTTTAGATACTTTTTTTAAAGTTAAGTAAAAGTTTTTTGTTCGGGGATTTTTTTTTAAATATACAGACAACTTAGTACATTTACCGTTTAATACATGTGTACCCCAGAAGCGGGCTTAGTGAGTTGCATCGTGGGCTGACAACCTATGCTCCTCACCTAATTAGGCCCCAAAATCTGAAAAGGTTTTTACTGCAACCTACATAGCTGAAGTACAATCAAACGTTTGTTTCAGTCCCACCACACGATATTGATCCCAAAGATGACTCACTTTTAACCCCACGATACTCATTATACTTTAGATGTCTTGGCCAGTTCCATCGTTGTCTCTTGATGTACTTTGCCATGGGATTCAAAACAACTATTTGATTTTTTTATCATTTAAGTTAGGATCGAAAAGTTTCATTCAACTTATCGACACCGACCTGGGCAGGCAAAAAACAAATTACATGGAAAATATTGTTTTTGTAGAACTTTGAACAGATCCATCCACCTCCAACCTGGCAGGTGGTAACAAAAATAGCCGCCCCCCCCCCCCCTAATTTACGCTACTGTCACATTAATGCGTTCTGGAAATAGAACATCGGTGAGAAAATACCTAAATGGTACAAACTTTATATTAAATTTGTCATCTTTTAGGGGTCAGTGATATGATAATGTTACTATATATATATAATTAATTAAACTAAACTAAATGACAATATATATATATATATATATGCTTATAATTATTTGCCGATACTAATTTGTAGTAGGGAGCGACTGATATGCCTTTTTACCGATAGTCCGATACCGATATTTACCCCCAGCATTTTTACCGATACCGATATTTTATTTTTAGGGGCTGTCCATTATTTATGTCAACAAATTTTTGGCGATTTTTACCTCTCCCCCCTTGTCAACAACTTGTCAAACTTCCAGAGACCCCCCTATAAAATTACGTCAACATTTGATTACCCCCCACCCTAAAAAGGTGCCTTCCAAAATGTTTATGTGGCAAAATTAGTAGGAATATAGTTAGTTTAATTAAAATACTGAATGTTAAGCGAGTGTGTAACACAGAACTACAAACGCTGCTTAATTTTCCTATTTATTAAGTAATTATATTCAATTTAAAAAAGTAACATTGTTGACGTCAACTTTTCTTGACCTCCCTCCCCTCCCCCTTGTCAACAATTGTCAAAAATTTTCTGACCCCCCCTATTTTGTTGACGTAATTAATGGACAGCCCCTTAAGCAACAACAATGCCAATTGCCAACACGTGTTTCTCTCGTGCTATAATACAGCTAAGGACGTATGTCAACCCATGCTTACCCCTTCCCTGTCATATTTCTTGACGCTTCGCTCACACGTAAGTCTTGTTCCCCCCCCCCCCCCCCAACTTCCCATCCCAATAAAAAATACGCACAGATGTTTACTAATTGTATCATTCAAGGTCATACATTAGAATTAAGAAATGCCAATCTTATTGTTTCAAGGTCGTATCTCTGATGTATACGTGACAATTTCTGTGTACGGGTTTTTTTTTTCTTTTTTTTTTTTAAATCTTGTCTGATCTAGTTATAGAATTGGGTTATTTACTGATTTTCTTTTCTGCAACTCTGTTGTGAAAAAAAAAATGTATCGGCAGCCAAAAAACGGCCGGTCCGACAGTTAACCCATAGTGCCAATATCGGTTCGACTATCGGTCGCTCCCTAGAACAATCGGCCGATCCGATATTAACCGATAGTGCCAATATCGGTCCGATACCGATAGCGATCCGATAATCGGTCGCTCCCTAATTTGTAGCACTGTCAAATACAGGGTTGCATTATTACAAAATTGGAAAAAAAAATGCTAATTGCTCTTAGTGCATTTGGGTAAAATTTAACGCATTTAGGTGATAGCGTTGAAAAATTTAATCGCATAATTTTTAATGCAAATATTTCCCGTTAATTGCAATTAATCAGCAGCCCTAATTTTTAGTTCTGTTTTTTGTCCACATTACTAGGGGTGGGGATTTGTGTGCGAATTGCGACTTGTGGGGATAGGAAGAGCTACGTAGTAAGTGAAAGGAGTTTTACTTCAAATTGTAGAGTGAAATTTGGTTATTTATCGATTTGGCGCTAATCTGAACTTTCAGCGATTTAGTCAAATTAACACAATTAGTTAAAAATTTTAATCGCAATTTTTTTTTAACCTACTTAAGACGAAAGCTTTGACACAAGAGAGTAGTTTTATTCAATGGAAAAAATGACAGTGTATCTATAGATATATAAGAATGTATCTATATATATATATATATATATATATATAATGTATCTATAGATATACAATAATGTATCCATATATATATATATATATAAGAATGTATCTGTAGATATATAAGAGTATATCTATAGATATTTAAGAATGTATCTATAGATATATAAGAATGATTCTATAGATGTATAAAAGTGTATCTATCTATCTATCTATCTATCTATATATATATATATATATAAGAGTGTACCTATAGATATATAAGAGTGTATCTATAGATATATAAGAGTGTATTTAGAGATATATGAGTGTATCTATAGATATATAAGAGTGCATCTATAGATATATAAGAGTGTATCTATAGATATATAAGAGTGCATCTATAGATATATAAGAGTGTATCTATATATGTATCTATATATATATATAAGAGTGTACCTATAGATACATAAGAGTGTATCTGTGATATATAAGAGTGTATTTAGAGATATATAAGAGTGTATCAATAGATATATAAGAGTGTATCTATAGATAAATAAGAGTGTATCTATAGATATATAAGAGTGCATCTATAGATAAATAAGAGTGTATTTATCGAGTTTAGTTGAAACGTTTCGATTTATTAAACAAGACCAAGAGAGATAATCGTTTTTTTTAAATGTCTTTCTTCGGTAATCTCCCATGTCAGTTTCAAAACAGAATTTAGTGAACGAAATATATCACATTGGATGAAAAACAAAAGCAATAAAAATTTCTTAGATCATACAAATATTTATTAAAGAAGATCCATAGATTACACAGCCCAACAAAAAAAAAATTGTGAATTGCCAAGAATGTTTGAATGAATTTATAGCAATTCATGGGTGCTGATTTCAAAACTGCCACTGCTTTTGCTGAACTGGCTCTAGTTTCTGAGATATCGGACACCCTTGAAAATATGATTGTACCCTTTGTGTAAAACAAATGCAATAGGTTTGGTGTATGTAGTTTAATTAAACTATATCAAGTTATAACTTGGTTTTTTTTTTCTATTTATCTCTGCTTTCTAAAGACATCATGAGTTCATCACGAAAATGCTGCAAAAATAATCAGAATGTATTCTGTTACATCTCTGGACAATACCTGATTGAAAGGCAAAGAAGAAATATAACCGACTTTGTGCAGCAGGCATATTTCGCTTATTTCGGTGTGAAGCTGGGAGACCAAGACACGTCTTGGGTTCCCCATAAGGTCTGCAAAAACTGTGTGGAGAGCCTACGGCAGTGGACAAATGGTGAGAAGAAAAGTCTAAGTTTCGGTGTACCATTGGTATGGCGAGAGCCGAAAGACCATTTTGGTGATTTTTATTTTTGTATTGTTAATGTTAAAGGCTTCAATCGCTACAAGAAATCTAAGTGGGATATCCTGATCTTGAATCTGCAAGGAGACTAATTCCACGTAGCAGTGAAGTTCCTATACCAGTGTTTACTGGATTATTAGAGCTTTCACCATCAGACTCCGACGAGGAGCAAGATCTGGAGTTTTTGGCAGGTGAAAACAGTGGAAGCGATTAGAAGGAAGTTCTTCAACACCTCAACCATTCAGCCAAGAAGAATTCAATGACCTAATACGAGACCTAAATCTGTCCAAGCAAGCATCTGAGCTTTTAGCGTCCAGGCTCAATGAAAGACATTTTCTCAAACCAGAAGTTAAAATAACATTTTATCGGAAAAGAGAAGAGTTTCTTCTTTCATATTTCAGCCAAGAGGAAGATCTTGTTTACTGGAAATGACATCCCTGGACTTCTGCTCCAAATGGGACTACAAGACTACCATTCCGAAGACTGGCGTCTTTTTATAGACAGTTCCATCAGAAGCTTGAAATGCGTTCTGTTACACAATAGTAACCATTATGCATCTCTTCCCATTGCTCACTCAACAACACTTAAAGAAGAGTATGAGAATATCAAAACAGTATTACAGAAAGTCCGTTATTATGAGCATCAGTGGTCAATTTGTGTTGATCTAAAAATGGTAAACTTCTTGCTTGGGTAGCAGTCAGGATACACAAAATACCCATGCTTCATGTGCCTTTGGGATAGCAGGGCAAGGCAAGATCATTGGACAAGAGTGACATGGCCTGCAAGGGAAACCATGACTGTAGGTAAAGAAAATATCATCAACAAGCCACTGGTTGACAAAAATAAGATCATTCTCCCACCGCTTCATATCAAATTAGGTTTAATGAAACAATTTGTTAATGCTTTGGACAAATCTAGCAATTGGTTCAAGTATATTTGCAGATCATTCCCCGGATTGAGCATGGAGAAACTGAAAGCTGGGATTTTTGACGGTCCTCAGATTCGGAAACTCATCAACGATCGAAATCACCTTGAAGCTTCTTCATGGAACAGTTTTGTTTCAGTTGTCAGGAACTTCTTAGGTAATAACAGAGCAGAGAATTACGAAGAACTGGTGCAAGATATGCTAGCTAACTTCAGAAACAGTGGAACAAATATGAGCATCAAGGTACATTACCTGCACAGTCATTTAGACTAATTTCTAGGTAACCTTGGGGACTTCAGTGAGGAACAAGGCGAGAGGTTCCATCAGGATATGAGGGTGATGGAGGAGAGATATCAAGGAATATGGGACATACATATGATGGCTGACTACTGTTGGAGCCTCCAGCGCAATAGCACCAACGACACATACAAAAGGAAGTCGAGCAAACAGCGATTTGCTAATGCATTACCATAGACAACATATTAATTAATTAATTAGACATAATTAGTTTTTCAAATGAAAATGTTTCCTTCGATAACACTATTACACATATTTTTGAAAAAAATTCTGCGTGACTATTAACATTTTCACTACTATTTGTTAGTATACTATTATACTTCATGCAATTCTTGACAAATTCCAAACACGGTGCATACATTATTTAATTCATTTTAATTATCTCGTAAAATAGAGCCAATCTAGCAAAAGCACTTACATATTCTAAATCAGCATAGTTGACTTTGTATAAAATGATTCAAATATCACTGGCAATGAATTCACTGTTTACCAGTGTTATTCATCTATTTATTTATATCAACTAATGTAAAGATATATTTAGTCCAGTATATTGTATCAACATATGCCTTTAATTTTAGTAATAATGTATATCAATATGTGCATGATATAAGAATTGATTTATTACTTTTTAATGCACTATAATAAAAGCTATTTTTTTAAATACTTTTTCTTTAAGGATTCTGTCTCAACGATTGCATTGTGATGTTACTTGCTGGTTTTCGTAATGTGTGGCTTATCTCGCCCCATGAACTCTTCCTGATTCCTTGTTCCGTTGAAACTTGGACGGTCCGTTCTAAATGAAAGAGAAGCCGCCAAAGAAAGACCTGTAGGTCAGACCTTGAAGTCGACGTCACTAGGATGGGGTCCAGCTGGAAGCAGCTAGAGAAGATGGCTCAGGACAGAAGTCGCTGGAGATCTTTAGTTAGTGGACCATACTCTGACAGAAGTCGCTGGAAATCTTGAGTTAGTGGACCATACTCTGACAGAAGTAGCTGGAGATCTTTAGTTAGTGGACCATACTCTGACAGAAGTCGCTGGAAATCTTTAGTTAGTGGACCATACTCTGACAGAAGTCACTGGAAATCTTTAGTTAGTGGACCATACTCTGACAGAAGTCGCTGGAGATCTTTAGTTAGTGGACCATACTCTGACAGAAGTCGCTCGAAATCTTGAGTTAGTGGACCATACTCTGACAGAAGTCGCTGAAAATCTTGAGTTAGTGGACCATACTCTGACAGAAGTCGCTGGAAATCTTTAGTTAGTGGACCATACTCTGACAGAAGTAGCTGGAGATCTAGTTAGTGGACCATACTCTGACAGAAGTCGCTGGAAATCTTTAGTTAGTGGACCATACTCTGACAGAAGTCGCTGTAAATCTTGAGTTAGTGGACCATACTCTGACAGAAGTCGCTGGAAATCTTTAGTTAGTGGACCATACTCTGACAGAAGTAGCTGGAGATCTTTAGTTAGTGGACCATACTCTGACAGAAGTCGCTGGAAATCTTTAGTTAGTGGACCATACTCTGACAGAAGTCACTGGAAATCTTTAGTTAGTGGACCATACTCTGACAGAAGTCGCTGGAGATCTTTAGTTAGTGGACCATACTCTGACAGAAGTCGCTCGAAATCTTGAGTTAGTGGACCATACTCTGACAGAAGTCACTGGAAATCTTTAGTTAGTGGACCATACTCTGACAGAAGACGCTGGAGATCTTTAGTTAGTGGACCATACTCTGACAGAAGTCGCTCGAAATCTTGAGTTAGTGGACCATACTCTGACAGAAGTCGCTGTAAATCTTGAGTTAGTGGACCATACTCTGACAGAAGTCGCTGGAGATCTTTAGTTAGTGGACCATACTCTGACAGAAGACGCTGGAGATCTTTATTTAGTGGGCCATACTCTGACAGAAGTCGCTGGAGATCTTTAGTTAGTGGATCATACTCTGACAGAAGACGCTGGAGATCTTTAGTTAGTGGACCATTTTCTGACAAAAGTTGCTGGAGATCTTTAAATCTTAAAAGTAACATTTAAAATTGAATAACTTGCAACTTTCTCATGATCTGTTTGCAACTTATTATATTTAGACACTGATTTACTGCCACCAAACATTTGAAAAGCATAAAATTATAATGTGTAAATTATTTCCTTGAAATCTTGTGATAGTTACAGGAAATATTCTTGATGAACCACTACCACGCTTATTGGATTGAGATCTATTGATAAAAAATTGAAACCATTCGTTAAACATTTTGCAATCTGCTCTCGATTTTTAAAGATTGTTTATTTAACTTGCTGTGTCTGGGAGTTCTAATGAATCTAAGCTGTTTACAGTCAGGAGAAAAAAATTGTCAGGCTAGTTAGCGGTGAAAAAAAATCTATTTATAAATATTACAACACTTCTGTCAACGAAAGTGTTGATCTGGAAGTGGTTGGTCAGACTTGGTCCGGCTGCGAGCAATAGACTTGAGAAAAGCCACCGAGAATCAACCAGGTAGAATACATAGGACAATGTTGAATACACACAATTATTTTAAGTATTTATATATTTTTCATTATTTAAATTAAAAGTGTGGCTGAATACTAATAGACATGACTAATATGTCTTCACACTCAATTATAGTTTTAACTAATTTCTGAACTTAGGGGTCGTCCATTAAGTACGTCACGCTACTTTTGACCATTTTTGACCCCCCCTCCCCCCCCTGTCACAAAGTGTCACAAATTTCAGGACCCCCCCCCCCTAAAGTACGTCACACTTTCAAGAAAATTTTTAATTAACAACTAATTAAAATGTAATCAAAAACTTAAAACGCACTTCACTATTAAACTGCCTTAAAATATAAATATTAAAAGAACTACCAGATTATTATATGACTTTACTAGTAGAATAACTAATTGTCAACAGTTGCCACAGTTATTCTTTGTAACAGTAACTCAATCAATTGAATTTGAAAGAAAAAAATTGTAAAAATTAGACTTGACAATTATATAATAAAATCATTTATCTGCTACCTTGTCATTTACAATGGATGTGGTCAACTTTGAGATAATCTTCCGATTATGCATCCTATTGACACAGGATAAGAAGTAGGTTAGCGAAACTTGACCTCAAGCGGTGATTAAATAATAAAAATGGAAACAAAACAATGCGACTAAAAAACGACTAGATTGACAAATTATGTGAGCAGCATTTGTGTTATATAGAATATCTTTATAGTGGATCTGTGAATTATGTTTAGTTAAAAAAAATATTCACTAGACATCATCCATCTATGGTGAAGTGAAGTGTTCATCCATAGTTACGAGTGAAATAAATCTTTCCCCATCATCGTTTCCTGGAAGAATAATCGCAGAAAGAACAACTTCATCCTCATCTAGCCACTCAACATCCTCTGAATGTGCATTTTCCAATCTGCCAATAACTGCCATGAGTTCTCTTTGCCTTCTAGCAGCGATTCTCAAAGGACGGAGGCGTTTTATCTGAGTTGATTCTAAAAAATTGTGTGTTGGAACATTCTCCTGCGCCCGAGCTCTGTGTTGTCCTGTATGTTTCTTCAACATTGTTTGTGACACACTTTGCAAATTCGATCATGTACGCTGGTCTGCAAAGATGGACGATAAAGATCATATGGTTGTATTTTTAAATCACCTGTTGATCTTGGCATAATGTCATCAAATTTGAGAGTTTGTGCCACAAACAATGAAGGAAATTTATGAGCATCGGCATCTGCTCTTTCTGAAGCTCTGAGTCCATCAGTTCAGGGCCGTTTTAAGTTCACCGTAGGCCCTAGGCACTTTCAAAGTCGTAGGCCCTCCCCATCTTCATTTTCAATATTTTTCAAGAATGCACCGCACTTCTTTGCTATTTGAAATCTAAATAAACTTTGAGGACGTCATATGTGACTTTGTTAAGACAAAGAGCCGAAAAGTTAACACGCTGTAATTTACAGATCTGCAGCTTGACGTGCTCATCTCACACGGTCATATATAGTTACTTTAATACAAACATTATTAAACTGTATTGACAATCTGAACTTGTTTTCACTTTATGTTCTGGCTTTCGTAGGCCCTTGAAAAGTCCGTAGGCCCTGCATCAGTTGTTTGATTGATTGGGATTGGAGGAGGATAAAATCTCGAAGTTGAAATATGATCTCCTAACTAGCATGAGGAATTGTGAACAACACATTGAAAATTTACAATTTTAACGCATCAAAAGTTGTTAACAAATATTTCAAAAACTCTTTAAAAAAGTCTTTATTAAACAATGTATCAAGATTCATTGGGAAAAAAATATTTTAAAATAAAAATTTTGACCTAGCAATGTGTGGCTCCAGCAGAAGCTTTTATTTGGCTACCGATGTTAAAGTCAGTTTACAGATTTACATTGATATAGGATATACCAAGGTGGACATAGCAGCATTTCAGTACAATGTGGAAGATATCCTCGATGTGTTTTAATTAACCGCAGTAGGCGTTTTTGTTATCGTTAGCTGAACCCATTGACTTGACCAATTCCAACAATTCCTTGTTCACAGAATTTAGCGCCTTATGTTATTCTTGTGGTGTGTACGTCTATTCTCATGAAACACACACCTATCTAAAGAAATCGAAATAAAAATAATAACCCTTGGCTCTTTTAGTCCAGTGTCTCTTTGCCAGCTGATTGATACTACGTCATTTATCGAACAGAGTCATGTGCTTCACTTTATATGAAAGATAGTCAATATCAGCGCCGAAGATGACAATTCATGCCCTATATATTGTCGAACAATTACACTGATATCTGTTGCTGCAATGAGATTCATTATTTGTTTACACTTTGTTGCTAACTGAATGAACTAAGATTATTAATTGGCATATCAAAGAAAAAAAAGTACATGCAGTACGGAACTTGCAGTATACAGTGCCGGCCTTAGACATTTTTGTGATATAGGCAAGGACAAAAATGCCGCCCTTTTTAGTTTCATTTTTCTAAGAAAACTCTATAAATGCTATTTATTATAATACATTTTTAAAATTTGGCAACTTTATAAAAGTTAAAGAGTTTTAAGTATACGTAGTGTATTTTAGGAAGTTTTTTTTTTTTGGCTAAGTTAAAAAAAGTAATGAAAAATTTAAAAAAAATGAAATGTCATGTTTATTAAGCATTAAAAAGATTGAAGAGAATTCAAGAAAAATATGCTTTTCTAGCTTTTGCAGAGGCAAACTCTTCAATTACTTCGGTCAGATCCAAATCTTCTGCAATCGTTTTCTCTATAGATATTCTAGCTAAACCAACCAAGCGATCCTGAGACATGGTAGAACGAAGATATGTTTTTTATGAATTTGAGCTTCGAAAAGCTTCTCTCTGCACTCGCCACTGTTATCGGGAGTGTAGGCAAAATTCGCAATGCCAAGTACACATTCGGAAAAAGAGCAACCACGCCCATTCCGTATAGATAGTCTAATATTACTCTAGGGCTTTATTTTTCTGTAATTCTCCTTGTATAAATCAAATAATTCATCACAGTAAACTGCCGCACAGTTCTGTTACATTAATGTCTGCTGAATCTTCGTTTTCAGATGCCAAAGCTAATTGAAGGTCCATGTAATCTTTGAAAACCTTTCTTTTATCACATTTCTCCAGTTTTTTAATGTCATACAAAAATCCAAATAAATCGCTATGAGATGTTAAGTGCATAAATCGATCATTATCTGATTGATTTGCGGTATCCAATATCTGGTTGAAAAAAATTACTCTGAAATTCATTTCTGGCTCGAGAATTGGATCGTCTAAAACTTCATAGTCAAATTGTCTCTTTCTTAGTCGAGATCTTATTTGTATTTCCGTAGGTAAATTGCACTCAATACCAAATTTTTCAGCCAATGATTTAGCTGTTGTAATTGCTTTGGTAAAACCTTCATCTGTTCTATAATTCTGGAGCATTGTTTTAGTTGCATTCAATTGTTGAATTGATTTCTTTAAATCAAGATCTTTTACTTGAAATGTTTTGCTAGATATATTGATCTCAAATAAAACATCATACCAAATCACTAATGAATAAAATAAAACTGAAATTGAGCATTTTTTGTGCTATTCCCTTAGCTTCTGCACGGGACAGGGTTCCACGTAGTCCAGAAAGGGAAATGTATCCAGCAATTGAAACGAGTGCATCGTAAATTTCCACTGTTTGGTATCGAATTACCTTCACGGCATTAACTCGACTTTCCCAACGTGTTGCGTATAACTTGTTAACAGTTAAACCTGCTGCTTCTTTGTTTTTGGACATATTCTAACAATACATTCCAGCAGTACCTTACCCAGGAATTTTTTTTTTGGGGGGGGGGGGGGGGGCTGTTCCAAGTTTTTAAAGGCAAATTTGTGTCAATTTTTTATGAGTTACTATCAGCAATAACATTGGGTACGGCCTTGCATTCCAGCGATGTGTTGATGCAGAAAAAAAGTTGTATATATTTTGAATAACCTCAAAAAACCTTACTGCTTCCAAACAACAGTTTACGGCATCATTCACCACCAAATTCAACGAATGCGCATTGCATGGGACATAAAAGGCTCTTCAATTTAGCTCTTTAACTATTGCTTGGACACCATTGTGTATTCCCCGCATGTTCGCTCCGTTATCGTAGATTTGTCCCCTCTAATCATTTAGAAAAATGCCTGAATCTGACAGCTCTTTAAGTAATATTTCCTACATACTTGCATCTGTAGATTTTTCAAGTTCTGCGAATCCAATGAAGTGTTCATTGATAGAAACTTCTGAAGGTTTGTCATTTGTCGATTCATTTGCTGTAACAAATCTAACAATCATTGTCATCTGTTCTTTGTGACTGGCATCTGGTGTGCAATCGAGAACTATAGCGTAATATTTTGTATTTTTAGATCGTTTATCACTTTCTGTTTTACCTTCTTACTCAACAGTTGAATGATCTCATTCTGAATATTTTTTCCCAAATAATGGTAATGAATTTCATCTGATTTTATACGTCTTATATGTTCTTTCATTACCGGATCAAAGTCAGTAATAACTTCAACAAATTTCAAAAGTTTCCATTATGAGATGTATATAACCGATCAGACTGCCCTCTCAAGGGTAAATTTTGAACTCCATGTACTCTGACCAAAGATATTATTCTTTCTAATACATCCTTCCAGTGTTTAGCTTCACGATTTATAAGGCGCTGATTTACGTCATCAATAGTTTTATTATTTGTTATCCTCATTTTTAGTTCTTTCCACTCATGATAACTGGTTAAATGATCTGGAGATTTTTCATGATGCTGCAATATACTTGACACATTTTTCCAGTCACAACTGCCATGTGTAGCTAAGGCAGATTTACTCCTGTTATATATTCTGCATCAAAAACAATATATCTTTTCTACTGACGTAGAATAAATCAACCATTTCCTTTTTAAAGTTTCTCCGTTAGCCGGTTTGCGTGTATAGTGGTAATTAGAAAATTGTCTCCCACATTCATCTTTTGGAAACAAGAATCAAATTTGATCTGCTTTGGATCAAGCTGAATAAGAAAACAACGATCTGTCATTTAGCAGGATCCTGCATTATATCTGAATCAAATTCATTTATTTCATTTTTAGTTTTTATATTTTTCATTTTATTTTATTTTGCTGGAATTTGCCGCTCCTTGAAATAATGCCGCTCTAGGCGGCTGCCTATATCGCCTATACCTAAAGCCGGCACTGGCAGTATATTAGTACAACTTTACCTGTTATGTGGCAGTACTAAACATCATTAGATAACCGTTTATTTTACAGGATTTTCAACCTTTTTCTTTGAGGCTGTACAATAATTCTCGTCATTTCCGTTTCGATTTCAGGAAAATATAGCAAAATTTTATTTTCGAGATTTTGCAAATGTCCGAGTCTTCACCACAATATGAAATTTTTTGGAAGATTGCAAAAACTCAAGCAAAATTTCTGTCTCTCCAAGAGATAAATATTTTATGAAAAGCTCGTATGCTGTCAGTGGAAGAAAATATGTTGCTGATGTGTTCTCGAAGTTGAAATTTTCACCAGTTGATAATCACAAAATCTCCAAATACAAAAGGTAGGACTACCCTCTTCCCTTAACCTGCCACGCCCACCTACCACGCCCATACACCTTTTATTCTTCAGCGGTAAATAATCCAAACTTGTTTGCTTTAAAATCTGTCTCGTGTGGGTGTATTGTGTCTTGTACTGATGTCTTATTGACGTCTTTCTACTTTCCTAGACTACTCTTCTCCACGTGCAGCAAACTGGCGACTTTCTTCAAACTTTTGGTTGTTCCAAAAGAAAATTATATGTCGCTGCGTACCCCTACATAGCCTTTCCCGTACACCTCGAGGTACGAGTACCGTCGGTTGAGAACCGCGGACTAAAAGAAACCAGTTATAAATAAAATGAATTTGTTGTCGCATAGTATCTAATTTTGAGCATACTAGGTGACATACTTTCTTAACTGGATGAGACATTAATGTCAACAGGTTACAATGTTAAAAAAATGTTCTGATATCCAAACAGCAGTACATCCAGATGAAAAATAAAAAGCTATGGCTATTCGCACATGTGTATGTCCCCACAATGTAAACAGATGTAGTGTACATTATTTGTACATAGTAATGTAGTATACATTATTTGTACATAGTATTGTAGTGTACATTATTTATACATAGTATTGTAGTGTACATTATTTGTACATAGTAATGTAGGGTACATTAATTGTACATAGTAATGTAGTGTACATTAATTGTACATAGTAATGTAGTGTACATTATTTGTACATAGTAATGTAGTGTACATTAATTGTACATAGTAATGTAGTGTACATTATTTGTACATAGTAATGTAGTGTACATTATTTGTACATAGTAATGTAGTGTACATTATTTGTACATAGTAATGTAGTATACATTATTTGTACATAGTAAGTCCTATTTATTGAATTATTCGTGCTAGTAATGTTTATTGTTATCTTTCTCAAAGATATATTAAACTCAGACAGCTCCAACAATTGTATGTTTCTATCATAGAATGTTCATAATATGACCTTTTCTCGATAATGGGGACCCTTGTTCGAAGGGTAATCTGATCATTTGTCAGCCACCCCGATAATTTAACAATAGGGTGATCAGTTAGTGATCAACACATGTATGTGCGTGTTTATAGCATTGTTAGCAATGTTAAAACCTCAGTTAGTGATCAACACAAGTATGTGCGTGTTTATACCATTATATTAGCAATGTTAAAACCTCAGTTAGTGATCAACACAAGTATGTGCGTGTTTATACCATTATGTTAGCAATGTTAAAACCTCAGTTACTGATCAACACATGTAAGTGCCTGTTTATACCATTATGTTAGCAATGTTAAAACCTCAGTTAGTGATCAACACATGTATGTGTGTGTTTATGTTTACAATGTTAAAGATACGTCTTTTTTATTCACGCTTAAATCATTCTACATGGGCAGCTAAACATGGTGCCTCTAGGTTTGGGGGACCTGGCCACTAAGCAGTGGCGCAACAAGGGGGGCATTGCCCCCCCCCCCCCCGAAATTAAAAAAATAAAAGATTAGACCAAAATTAGTCACATGATACATGTCACATGACCCCTTTACTTTTCTTTTTAACACACAAAAGGACCAAACATGATAATACAAATTAAATACTCACCCCTCCCTTTATTTTGTTTTAAATATAGCCTACATGTACATAACACATGAGCTTTACGTACATAACACATGAACAGTATGTACATAACACATGAACATTATGTACATAACGCATGATAAAGAGGAAGCGAATGGAAGGTCGAAATCGGCACTTTAGTAATGCTGTGACACTGGCCAAGTGCACATATGTGCTTATAGCCTCTTACAAAATCAATTATAAATTGCTAATAATATAATATAAATAGATAATATAAACTTTCAAAAAGAATAATAAAAAATGTATTCAATAGGTGACATCAATAAAATAAAGTTAAAATATGCTATGCATGGACAAATTCAGGAAACAAACTGAACATAGACATTGGAGAGGAAAAGAAGACTGCTCGTGGACATTGTCAAGATCAGACAACTACACATTCCATCACAAAGTGTTGGTGTCAGACAACTACACATTCCATCACAAAGTGTTGGTGTCAGGCAAACTTTACGTTCACTAAGGCCAGAAAAAAATGTTTTCATCTCTGCAGACTGGCAGCAGGTGGTTGTAGAATCTTTTAACCGACTCCACGGTAACCATGAAAGAGGCTAAGTGATCCAAAGTAAATCAAACAGTCGTGTAGATATAAACACTACTTCTTTTTTGGCACACAGACATGGCAACTATTATCTTGCTGACGTCGCTTGTGCGTAATACAGAATAGTTCAACATGTACGCAAAATGTACACATCATAAACCGAGAGATGATTTTGAAAAAAAAAAATAATGTTCAGACTGTATACAGAGGAATGGTTGAGTCACTGTGTGTATTTATTTTCCTTCCTTATACCTCATAATATATAAAAATAAAGATGCAAATCTAATACTATATTTATACTACCGATATTTTTTAAATATTTAATGTATACTTTCAATAAACAATGTTTACTTATTCTGGTTAAATATATTGCGCCATAGTGAAGTATATATTTGTTTAAAAGTATTAATATTAATTTAATATATATTTACTTTTGTTACTGACTCTTTATAAAATCAATGTATTCTTTAATCAAAAGAGGAAACAATGTTTCAATAAGCATTTATTGAATGTAGTACTTGGTGAAAAATAAAAAAAAAATATATACACACATTTCGTCAGCATAATAACTTTTTGGGCGCACATTCAAAATTTAATTATCACAAACCAAATCCCATTTTTAATTGCGAGAATTTTAAAATAATTTTGCTAGCTAATTATAAGCCTATAGCATGAAGTGTTTTAAGCTGTATTTTAAATTGATTGAATATATTTACTTCGATCTTGAATGCTACTTTTGAATGCTACTAAAGTAAAACTGATAGAGTTTCGGTCTTTGATCATATTTTTTTTCAGTACTGTACTGGTACATGTAGGCTACGCCTTTCTCAATCAGTTGTTTACATCGTAAAAGAAATATTGACAGTATACCAACATCCTACAGTGTATAATCAAATCGAATATTAATTCGTGCACATATTATGCAACAATAAAGTTTGATACAAGTTTGAAATACCGGTACATTTGCAACGTTTTCATATCTTTCTTTTTCATTATCTGAAAGTTGCCGCTCTAAAGAATAACTAAACTGGCCGGCTGCCTAGGCACCCACTAACACAGACACCACTTCTATGTAGTGTTGTTTTAGTCCCAGGTCATATTTTAGTTTCAGTTTTTATTTCGTTTTTTCTGTAATAATTTTAGTTTTCGTCTAGTTTTAGTCTTGCTTCTAATTTTAGTTTTAGTTCTCGTTGACGAAAAGTCAACATTTTCGTTAACGAAGGTTTTAGTTTTAGTTTTCGTGAACGAAAGCAACACTATATTTTAGTTTCAGTTTTTATTTCGTTTTTTCTGTAATAATTTCAGTTTTCGTCTAGTTTTAGTCTTGCTGCTAATTTTAGTTTTAGTTTTAGTTCCCGTTGACGAAAAGTCAACATTTTCGTTAACGAAGGTTTTAGTTTTAGTTTTCGTCAACGAAAACAACACTACTTCTATGGTACCGGTAGCTTTTATTTTGTTTGAACAAAATAAAAAATGCCCGTGCATCTTACTATGCTGCTCTTTAAAATCAAGTTTGTCGGCATTTTTATTTTCCGACCCCACCATGAATATACCTAATTTTATAGATGAATATAAAAAAAAACTTAAAGAAGGTATAATTATGTTGCAGTATGTATTGTATGGGCCTAATATGAAATAGTTTTTTTTTGTCTCATTTGTAATGTAATTGCTAAATAACAAAAGTAAGTAAATAAAATGACCGAACTTTCTAATTAAATGTGTTAATTTTACTAATTATGCACAGGGCGCCGAGCTAGACGGAACGCCGAAATAGTAATCTTGAATAGGGAGCGACCGATAATCGGATCGGTATCGGATCGATATTGGCACTATCGGTTAATATCGGATCGGCCGATTTTTGTAGGGAGCGACCGATAACACTGATAAACAAGTTTTGGATTTCTTATATGTCATTAACGTTTTCGGAATCACTTTTTGATGCTGATTTTGAATCTGTAAATCATTTTGCTCTATCAGCTCAAATTATTAAGATATTGCCGAACAAAGTTTTGTATACGCCCAAACAGGAATAGACTGCTGACAGCATAATTTTATGCACACAAACGCACGCACCTGCGCGTACACACATGTTCATAAACACACATACCTCGTAATTATATACTGTATATTGGCAATGTTCTTTTTTTTCTGCAGTTTCAGACTTCATAAAAGGAGCATTGAATGCTTAGCGATTGCAAGTTGTTTAAAATATGGCGACCAGAGGATGCGTAAATTCACCGGATCTGTTTTGCTATGTGTGCGGCTTTTTCACAAACAAGTCTCATCAGAAGACTTTCACGCCGTTACTGAAGAAAACGCTTATCAACTGTATTTTGACTCAAGAGGTGGATTGTGGTCAAGTCGTGGGCACCACAGTTCATCAGTTCGACATGTTCATGCAACTTGCATGGTTGGATGAGGAAAGGCAAAGAAAAACAACCACATGGCATTCGGAGTTCCTATGATATGGCGTGAGCAAAGCAATCACTCCACAGATTGTTATTTTTGTTTGGCAAACATCAATGGAATTTGTTATAAAACTCGTACAACTGTCAATTACCCAAACGTTCCATCAGTTTCAAAACCAATTCCACACGATCCTGTCATTAGTCCAGTACCACAATCGCCTGTAGAATACACAATAGACGAAGAGAAGGATGAAGAAAGTGATGTTCCATCTTGTGCCGATGACTCAGACCCTGACTACAAAGCTGCCGGAGAAGGAATTCATTTGATGTATTATGCTGAACTTTGCGACCTTGTGCGAGATCTGGCGCTAACAAAAGGCCAAGCTGAACTTCTTGGTTCACAGTTAAATGAATTTAATTTGCTTGCACCAGGTACAGCTACAGCAAACTTTCGTCACAGGCATAAACAGCTTGTTCAATACTTTGATGTGACTGGCAGTATTTGCCACTGCACAGATGTTGACGGCCTTATGAGAAGTCTTGGTGTCGAACACATTGTTGAAGATTGGCGACTGTTCATTGACTCGTCAAAGACTAGCTTAAAAGCAGTATTGTTGCACAATGGAAACAAATATGCTTCAGTACCAGTTGGATATTCTGCCCACATGAAAGAGACATATGAAAACATGTCGGAACTGTTGTAAACAATACGTTATCGCGTGTACAACTGGAATATCTGCGGAGATCTAAAAGTAATAACTATTTTGATGGGAATGCAGACAGGGTACACGAAGTACATGTGCTTCATATGCGAATGGGACAGCCGAGATAAGAAGCACCACTATACAAAAAAGAATTGGTCGATCAGAGACAGAATGCAACCAGGAAACAAAAACGTTCTTCATCAACCGTTGGTTGATCGTGACAAAATTCTCATGCCACCGCTTCATATAAAATTAGGACTGATGAAGAACTTTGTCAAGGCATTAGACAGCAAATCGGATGCATTTATATACCTATGCAACAAGTTTCCAGAGCTCCAGTTATGCTAAAGTCAAGGAAGGTATTTTCATAGGTCCACCAATAAGAAAAATCATGGCCGATGAAGACTTTCAAAACACTATGGGTTAATTATCGGACCGTCCGTTCTTTGGCTGCCGATACATTGTTTTTTTTTACAAATCTAGTAACTCTAAACTGGTTTTGGTTTACTGAGTTAAAGTTTACTTACAGACTTCCAGATAACTGTTCACCTGAGTGAACTGATTTACTGATATAATTAAGTGTTTTTAATTTTTCAAACTTTTAAAAAAATCTGCTACAAGTAAATTCAGTAAAAATTACAAAGATTAACGAAGAAAATTATTTTAATTTCATCACAACTTTCACAAGTTAGTGAAGTTACAATTAACAATTAATACATTTTTACTTTTTTAGTTTGACATTAATTATTTACAACTTTATCTTACTTTTCTGTTTGTGTACAAGTAAAAACAACAAATTGTTTGTTATGAGTTTAATTTTAAACAATAAACATACAGATTTCTGAGATTATGCAGGCATGGTTTGTGTTTCTGACTTTCGGTCTTCCGGTCTGTCCTTTCAAATCTTTTGTTCTTCTAATCTTCTTCATCTGCAAGACGCCTTTTTCACTGGCTACGGGACCATACGGATGGTCTCCGTATTTTTTTTTTCAGGGACCATATATGGTAATCTTTAATTTTAGGGACAGAAATTATTTTGATAATATTATTGATACTTTACCTTAATAAACATTCCCAAATCATAGTATTAATGATTTCACATCAATATTATCCATTTTAGACAATATTTTGTTCATTTTTATGACTTTATCGCAAAAAATTGTAACTTATAACACTTTTCTTTACTATTTTCTATCCTTCCGTGTATTTTCTGTTTAACAATTTTAAAAAACACAACCGAATTCCAGTGATGTTGCTGCCAATTTAGCATTTTACAATGAAGAAACTAATGGGGCATACTTAACAAAGGATTATATAGGAAAAACAGTACCATGAGAGGCAGTAATGCCTGACTCCCATAGGGCATGAAGAAAATGATTAAACACATTTTATGTTAGTGGGATAGACGCCCTTGATGCCCCAACGGGCCATTTATTTTTTATCACTATATCTTAGTTGTAGAATGGGTCCCTGAAAATGACAGAATTATTATATAGGCTATATAAGAAAAAAAAATTGTTTTCAGAAACGCTGATGCCCAGCCCCAGGGCCGGCCTTAGATATTGGTGGCCCTAGGCAAAAGTAAAAATGGCGGCCCCTCTACATATTAATTTTATATAGTCATCATGAACAGCAAAGTTGGACTAGATAGTGACACTAGTAAACGATTTTTTATTAATAATAATTAATAAATAGACGAAAGAATATTGTGTTCAGAATTATGAAATTTAACAGTTAGGTTTATTTACAGGACAATTTTTCTACACTTTATGCTTGCAAATTCGTCAATTAAACTTGCATAATCCAACGATGATGCTATATCATTCTCAATGGAAATCAGGGCAAGGTCTACCAGCCTATCTTGCGTCATTGTGGAGCGCAAATAAGTTTTAATTAACTTTAATTTTGAAAAACTGCGTTCTGCTGATTCAACAGTAACAGGTATTGTTAACGAAATGCGTAAAGTTAACGTTTTTAGTTCAGTAAATAAATTGAGTTCCTCGATGTCACTATCGATTTCCGTGATTGGAAAATGCGCAGAGGCAGAATTGTTAACATCAGAGATTACTTCATGTAAGTTTTTGCATTGTTTTTTTTAGCATTGCGTCGTCACGATTTTTCTAGTCTGAAATTTTAAAGAGGAATCTAAAATTATTGTTAAATTGGGTTAAATGTTCAAATCGTTCATTAAAAGACATTATAGCTTGATCCATCAACACGTTGAAGAAACTTATCCGATAGTTTTCTCTGGGAACTTGCACTGATTCATCTTCAACATATTCATATAAAAACTGTTTTTTAACTCTTTTTCGTCTCAAAGAAGTAACAATTGCTGGAAAACCCATTTCGTCATCACTCATTTCCAGCTCTTCTGCTAATGACTTTGCTGCAATTTCCGATGCCTGGAAGCCATTTTCTTTGAACGAAATAAGTAACTCACGCAACTTTTGTAGTAGCTCCAAATTTAGATCCAATTCTATGTTATCACGCTGCATCGTCTTACTTAGCAAATTTATTTTATTTAGCAATTCATACCAAAATGACAATGTTACAAGGAACGTGAAGTTTTTTAACTCTTTTGCTAGAAAATTAGCTTCTGTTCTGCATTTTGGATCATTAGCTGTTTCTGAGACCTCAGCCAATGCGTCGTATATATCACCAATTTGATAGCGAATGGCTTTTACACTGCTTACTTTACACTCCCATCTAGTGTCGGACAATGGTTTCACTATAAGATTTTTCACGTTTTTTTTAGGATTTGCCATCTTTGAACTGATGCAGAAAATAAAAAATAAATTTGCTGAACAAAACCAAAAAAAGATTTAGCAACTACAGAGGATTGAGTCATATCTCCAAGAAGCAAGTTCAAACTGTGACAACCGCATGGCACAAACAATGCTCGTTTGTTTATTTGCAAAATTCTGGATTGAACTCCTTTATTACAATACATGTTTGCGCCATTATCATATCCTTGTGCCAGGACAGTTTGCGATTGACAAACCAGTTCATCAAGCTTTTGTAAAAATGATTAACAAGTCCGATTCCAGTGCTTATTTTCAGTTGGTATAAAACCTACAAATCGCTCCACAATATTCATAGTTTGTTCGTTTATTTCAACATACCGAATGATTAATGTCATTTGCTCTTGGTGGCTAATATCCGGAGTACAATCTAACATGACAGAATAAAACTTTGATTCAATAATGCTGGCTACAATTTTCTTAAAAATTCTCTGGCTGATCCAATGCAGAAATTCATTTTGCATGGTTCTACCTAAATAGTGATCATGAATTTCATTATTGTTAATTCTGCGAAGATGTTCTTGAAAAACGGGATCAAATTTAGCCAACAGCTCTACCAATCCCAAAAAATTTCATTGTTAGCACAATTCAAATTTTCATTTGTTCCTCGAAATGCAATATTATTTTTAGCCAAATATTGGGTAATAGCTAACAGCCTTTCAAGTACACCACACCAATGCATTTTTTCTGCATTCATTAATCTAATAGTTTCTTTATCAATCGTTATATTTAAATTCCAAATCTATTCTCCATTTCGATCCAGTTTATCTGCGCGGTGATGTGGTTACATGATGTTTCATAAAGGCTGACAACTGCAAGAAAATGTTTCCAGTTATTATAACCGTCAGAGGAAAATGAGTTAGAAGCGGTAGAAAAAAGTTACCGGTCCTGCTTGACATAGTAAACTAGGGTAAAGGGTTAATAACAATGATATTATTGTGATCGTTAGTTTGCGCCAGCTATTGAACGAAAATAAAAATAAAAATCGTGTTTTTTAGATTTTTTCAAAACATTGTAAATAATTTGTGATCTTTTAAATTTTTTCAATAATTTTTACAAAATTGGCAGCCCCCTTTGCATTTGGCGGCCCTAGGACACAAATGCCACAATGATAACTGTATGCCCTAGTGCTAAAGCCGGCCCTGCACTTAACAATGACACAATGATAACTGCACTTAACAATGACACAATGATAACTGCAATAATGACGCAATGATAAGTGCAATAACAATGTTACAATGATAACTGCACTTTACAATGACACAATGATAACTGCATTAACAATGACACAATGATAACTGCAATAATAATGACACAATGATAACTGCAATAACAATGACACAATGATAACTGCACTTAACAATGACACAATGATAACTGCCTTAACAATGACACAATGATAACTGCACTTAACAATGACACAATGATAACTGCACTCAACAATGACACAGTGATAACTGCACTCAACAATGACACAATAATAACTGCACCCAACAATGACACAATGATAACTGCACTTAACAATGACAAAATGATAACTGCACTTAACAATGACACAATGATAACTGCACTTAACAATGACACAATGATAACTGCACTTAACAATGACTATTGATAACTGCAATAACAATGACGCAATGATAAGTGCAATAACAATGACATTAACATACACTACAACCTTGACACAATGATAACTGCATTAACAATGACACAATGATAACTGCAATAACAATGACACAATGATAACTGCAATAACAATGACACAATGATAACTGCACTTAACAATGACACAATGATAACTGCACTTAACAATGACACAATGATAACTGCACCTTAACAATGACACAATGACTAACTGCATAACAGGCGACACAGTGACCAACTGCACTCAGCAATGACACAATGATAACTGCACTCAACAATGACACAATGATAACTGCACTCAATAATGACACAATGATAACTGCACTCAACAATGGCACAATGATAACTGCACTCAACAATGACACAACGCCTTAAAGAAATGTATTTATCTTCACAACTATGAATATTGTAACTCCATTTTCCAGCTTCTCTTTGCTCACACTAGGTCATAGTAATACGCCGTAACAACCATAATCAGTAAATACTTAATAGTGCACAGTCTGTTGTAACCCATATTTGCTGTACGTCATGTATATTTCCTTACAACAATATATACTGAGTTATAGAACTGTCGTTTTGTCGGATAATTTACAAAATAATAGCATTCACTGAAACCCATTCCAAAGAACTCCACCTTTGGCAATATGAAATTAATGAATTCATGCGTGTGAGTGTGTGTGTGTGTGTGTGTGTGTGTGTGTTTATTTTAAACACATTTACTTATTCATTGTCAATAAAAAAATTTTGGCGGAAAAAATGAACAATTTTTTTGTTTAATATTTTAGTAAAGTACACATGGTTCTAGTCTAGTGAAGTTACCACCCAGGCAATTGTAGCTCTGTTCTTCACCCCCCTATAAAACGTTTATTTACCATCTACCTGTATTCGTTTGTCTCCTTTCTAGCCAGTCTGTCCCTTGCAGGTAGAAGAATTGGAGGGAGGGAGGGGATCTAACCTGTGTGTTTTTATTTCACTGTCCAGTCAACTTTGACCAAACAAGAACAGCCCGGTCAACCAGCCATGAAAAGACCTGGAGCTTATGTGATAATTAAAAAAGGTTATGTTTTCCTGAGTCACTGAATTCATTTAACTTACAGCTACCGATTACTTGTGTGAATTGTTTATTTTTAAAATCAATTAAAACTAATATTCCTGAACTCCGTTTGACCACATAGAAGAATTATATTACGTCTATGTGGATCTTTGGTTGGTATTGGGTACATGGGCGTATTCATGGGGGGGCAAATGCTCCCCATACATTTTGAAAAAATGTCATATAAGAGGAGGGCATTTCCTCCCCTCCTTACATTTAAAAAAAATGTCATAAAGTTGTTATTTGCCCCCCCCTGGAAGAATTTCCCCCCTGGAAAAATTCCTAGCGTGCCCATGATTGGGTGACCATCACATATTGACTTTGCTAGAGGGTCAACACGACAAAACACTGGGATGTGATTTTTTTAAATCTCGTGAATTATACAAACACTTTTGACATCTCCCACCCCCTACCCACCACACACACACACACAGACACACTTAAAGATGTTTCCCCAACTAAAAAAATACCTTAATAAACTAACGGTCCTTTAATGTTTAAATGTTTGTGTGCGAAATATTCTGGCTCCATCAATCCCGCTCCCCCCTATATATAGTCCATACCTCCGAGGTAAGACGGTGGCTGTGGGCAGACCCGCCGAGATGGGGGGGCAAAAAATGCCCAGGGCCCGTCGAATGTTAGGGCCCGGAATGAGGTGGACCAATCAACTTTTGAAAATATTATTATCAGCACGGTGGTGAGGGGGGCATGACAGCCCTGCCCAAGGGCCCGAAATTTCTGTTGGTGGGCCTGGCTTTGGGTGACTAGAGTTATCATGGTGACACGGTTCAAGGTGTCACATGAACAGACCCACCCTAGACATGAGTCAAGATGGCGTGAGAGCTAAAATATATGAACAAGTCAGGACTCAGATGGTCACTTTAGGGGCACGGCGTGAATAGTGGACTAGCAGTGTTGAACTTTATGAAATAAACCAACATTTCTACATGGAACACAACATCATCCCTACACTTCCAGTGGATCAAAATATATTGATTAAATAATATATATTGGTAATAGCCATGAGATCTACTTTGAGGATAAATGGATTTTTTAGGTCCCCAGCTATATCTCCCGTGGTGCCTCCATGGTCATTACACTCCAGGCTGTGGTGGGGGTGAAAAGTGAACAACAAAAACATTAATGAAAACTATCCCCATTTAAAGAGTGATTTTTTAAGGGGGGGCCGATGGTTCTAAGATAAAGCGCTTGACTGACGACATAGGGTACCGGGTTCGATCTCCTGAGAGGATTAATCGATATTTCAGATCAAGGTTTAAGTCTCCACTTTATCTCCTGTGGTGCCTCCATGGCCAATGCACTGTCGGTAATGATGGGGATGAAACTAAGGAACCCGCAAAACCGTCCCATTTGGGGTTTATAAAATCTAAGAGATTTCATTTCATCATTACAGTGACTCCACACACTAAACAGGACAGCTCAACTCAAGAAAATAATTTAAAAAAACAAAACATACAATGTTTAACATCTTAATGCGTCAATCTTCTTTCTTATTTTATAATATTTTTGATGATGTCATGTCATAAATACTAATATATTCTCTCGTTGAATGATTTCTAAACCATTCATCAAAAGCAATAGGCTACGCGTGCAAAGATGGCGGACAATGATTCCCATAAACTCCAGTTCAGCTCTTCAGTTATTATATGGGTCAGTGGGTACCTTGGCTGTATGTAAACAATTAGTCAAAGACACCCGTCAACAGAGACATTGAGCCCTGGAACTGTGTTACGGCCCTGACAAGATAATAGAGTGTAGGGGATGTTTCCCACAATGGGACACACCCATCGCAACATGGACACACCCATCAACAACAATGGTGGAACTACTCGAGCGACATGTATCTGTTGTACATATAAAACAATAGTTTATTTATTTATAACATTATTTATTGATCTATATCTTCCTTGGGATGGATGGCCGAGTGGTGTAGATACAACGTGAGAGTCCTGGTTAGATCCTCAAAGTGAGGCCCATGGAATTTTTCCAGGTGAAATTTGGTGCAAATGGGTACCTGACTTAAGTTGGGAAATAAAGGCGGCTGGGCGTTGTGCTAACCACACAATCCCTTCATATGCCGAGGTTATAGAAACAGTTGAATTCTACACTTCATCTGCCCGATGCCCCGTTAGGGCCTAAGAAGGGAACTTTACTTTTTTTTTATATCTTTCTACCTATCTAACCACCCGATTAAATATTTACATATGAGTGAGAAAAATAGCCATAATAGTATAATTATTCAATAAAATATCATATTTAAATCTTCAAACAATAAAAAAATATTCTCGCAATGGTTCCTGTAAAAAAGCCCTTCGACTGGTCCAGTACTAGCTACAAATACAGATCTCCCCCATCTCTGCCATTACAACAGGAAGTCCACTACATCATCACCCCATCCAATAGACCAACATGGCGTGCAAGGCTAACATAAAAGAGGAGACAACCAAATGAAGTTACAATTTGCTCCAATTTGAACAATTCTGAAAAGAAAAAAATTCGTAGCGTGCGAGAGAAAATGTAGGGATAGCGTGCGAGAGAGAGAGAGAGGCGAGGACTTCCACAGCGATGGAACTTGTCGTGCAAGCTTTATAACGGGACAAATCTCGTCTGCCGGCCGAAAGGAAAAAAAAAGAAAATGTCCTTGCTAGAATCAAACGACAATCATAGCTTAGTTCTCCAGCGGTAATGAGCTGAGAAAGCATACGGTAATGTTGGTGTCCAGAACTAATCTAGGGCCACCGGAAGTTGGGCCAAGGGGGAGGAGGCGGCCTAACAAAAAGAAAAGGATGGGGGAAGTGTGGTGGAGGTGAAGATGTGGAGTTGAGGACAAATTGGATCTCCATCAGAAGATGTGTCATTGTGAACGTTAAATGAAATATGTTCAAACATTTTCATTCGGCACTAATTGTATTCAATTAGCTGAACAAGGTTATCCTCCATGGCTATGTGTGTGTGTGCGTGTGTGGTGGCTCATGTGTGTGTGTGTTGCTTTATGTGTGTATTTGTTTGTGTGTGTGTGATAGGTTGACTTTATACATTCTTTTTGGTTGAACTGTTGATGGGAAACAGTGTATCACCTTAGTATTAATATGGATGTTTTACTAACTATTTATTATATTAAAACCAAACTTGACTTTTTGATTTTTCACTAAATAAGTCATTTTACATTTCTATCCAAGTTTACATACACAATACATTTATATAGTCAAGTGGAGATAGACGATAGTACTGTTAGTTGAATTTTGAAGTCTCATGAAAATAGTCGAATAGGAACAAAAAATATACATTAGCTGTTAACATTACAAACGAATTTCTATTGAAAGTAATCGAATATGAAAAAAAAATTAGTTCTTAACATTACATACAATTTTATTGAAAGTAATCGAATATGAAAAAATATAAATTAGTTGTTAACATTACAATTTACATACGAATATTTCTATTTTAAACTATTGTACTTTTCTTAACGAAATAAACTTTCCAAAATTATTGACAACAAAACAATTAGTTGTAACATTTTACACTTATGTTTTACTAGTGGAACATCACAAACAGCAATTCAAAATGTGGAGGCCATAACATAGGGCCAAGAATAAATAAAGTAATTTAACTAGAATAAAGAAAAATGTTAACTTTCAATGAGACATCAAAATATATTACTTATATATTATATAATCTCTTTACTGTAATTAACAAGTTAATTAGTTCATTGATTTTTATTACACTATTTCAATGGTTCACCAAACTATGACTCTTCGCTGCTCACTATGAAGAGTTTTATTTTAGTTGTTGCCAACAAATGTACAATCTAAAAGAACAAGAAAAAGAGAACTCAAGAGTCACTAATTGTTCATATTGATTATTTCCCTTTTACTTTGCAAACTAACAATCTTCTAGTGTTGTAGCAAATCAAACAATAAAGTTGTCATTATGAATACATGCATTATACACAGATGATCGAATTTTCAATAATAAATTTTTGTTTCGATTTTACCAACCCATCTAAAATTTGTCGGCGACCAACTGTATGTGTGTGAAGTCCCTGTAAGGGTTAAATGAAATCTCTTAGATCCTATAAACCAATAATTGGACGGTTTTTATAGTGCCCTTCTTTTATCCCCACCATAGCCAATAGTGCAATGGCCGTTGTTCCACAGGAGACACAGTGGGAACTTTCACCATGACCTGAAAATATGCATTAGTCTTCAGCGAAATCGAACCAGGGACCCTCAGGTCGACAGTCGGAGAGAGCGCGCTTACAACACGGCCAACCGTCCCATAACACATTGTGGAGTAGGGACAGTGGTTGATTTAAGAAAAAACTGCCACCTACACACTAGTTCATTACATATTAATACTTTGAGTTTGATATTGACACTCTCAGTGCGGATAGCTAACACTGTCAAACACAAACAACTGTGAAAATAATTTCAAAATAGCCACATCAAAAAAAAAAAATTATTGAAAGTAATTCTTTTTAAAGCTCTCCTAGCTTCGATAAGTAAATATTGACACACATACATACACTCGCAGGAAGTTGATTAGACTATTTATAACATAATTGTCACTTGTCTAAACTTTCTATTCTGTGGATTTGTTGAACATTATTAACCATATCAACTTTACTTGTGTTATTATTATTGTAATTTGTGCTCTTCATAAATGATAAATATTTTTAGGTTAAGAAGTTCGTTGAAAAAGTAATTTCATTCAAATTCAATAATTCTTTTTTATGGACTTCCAGTTCTAGGTTATTAAAGAAGATTTCTATAATTATTATTTTTCATAATTATACCTTGGGCCTGCTTATTTCTATCTGATATCTGTATCTTAAAAACAGATATGTACATATCAAGTCCAGGTGTTTGTATTTTATCTGGTCACATTATGATATTCTCATGTCTGCCTTGTTGACACCTAATCATTGTACTAGCGATATCATTAAGTTTTAGTTAAACACTAAACGCAACCGTCTAGTACTTATTAAACTGAGGGTGTGACGTAGTCAGGTAAATAGTTGCCCGTATGTTGTATTCATGATCTGCATACATTGGCCAGGTATGTTGCTGTTATTGTTTCTGTTTTTATTATTTCTGTGGTTTATTTTTTTGTTAGAGGTAAATGGATCCTTGGGTTTTTCTGTAGCTTTTGTAACTATATCAACTTGAGCGTACTCATCTTATTCACTTACTATTTTTAAAACAAATTTAAATAATCCTATTTCAAATCATTGTACTAATGTAACCACTTTGGTTGCCATATTTCTATACCTACACGTTGTTATAACATTATTATAACTGATCTAAAATGAGGGACAAGTTTTGGTTTCATGTATATGAAACTAATATTGTAATTCAAATAATTTTTATGCATCAAATTTCCAATTCTGGATATATTTTATCGGTCTTTTAGTTTTTTTTAAATACTTTGAATGAGTTTCACTTTCTGTCTTCAAGTTTTGGAATTAAATTTTTGAACCTGTGAATTATGCATGGCCGTACGTGATTTTGATAATTTCGAGTCTATGAATTAATATTTTGTAGCACTACGAAGCTAATTAATTTTACTAATGTTTACGCCCCCCCGGAACAAACGCGAAAGCTTTTAAAGTACCATTAAAACTTGTCAAATACTGGAACCATATTCAAATGTGTGAAAAATATAGAAAGTTTAATTTTTTTTCAATCTAAAAAAAGTAGGATTTGAATTAATTCATGTCTTGCGCCCAACTAAAAAAAATAAATGTTATTATGATGTAAGATTTTTTTATTAAAAAGTCTGTTTTTCAAAAGTTTATCTTTTAGTGTATACATTTTAGTGTCAAAGAATTTATCTAGTTTTTTTTTGTTTTTGTTTTTATAGTTAACATAAACTTATAAATTGTATATAGCTTGAGAACGAAAAACTACAACAAAATGTGGTTTAATATTTTCTTATTAATACTGTTAATAAATTTCAATTCTTTTGTTGATAAAATGTATAAACTATATTGAAAAAATCGAATCAGACAAAAAAAAACAGAACTCAGCTAGACTTAATCAGCCATAATTTCTTTCCCCCATTTCCATCTTTAAATAGACATTTTTTTTAAAAAAGTAATTAGCTTCGGGATCCATACGAATTTAATCAATTGACACAGAAGTTTTTCAAATAGTCATCTAGGATACAAAGTGTTCAAAATTTCAAATCAACTTGCCTTCCAGAAGTTGGTGCAAATTGATTTCAAATTTCCAAATATCAAATAATTAGTCTACAAACAGAGCTAATGTTAAAAGCCTAAAATTTTAAAACAAACTTTAAAAAAAAACACAAAAGAAGAACAACTATTACAATGTACTGACTGTAATTAAAATAAAAAAACTAATTATATAATATCAAATATGTATAATAAATATCATTACTAAAAACAAAATCACTCGTGATTACAATACACTGAAATAAATATTACTTTACACCATTACGTGAAAAGCAGTGGCGCAACCAGCAAAAGTGTTGAGGCCTCTTATAGTGAAAAGACAGTTTGACAGTCTTTTTTGTATTTTTATAAAGTAAATTATGTATTGATGATTTGGCCTGGGGGGGGTGCTCAAGCCCCCCTCTGCCCAGGTTGCGCCACTGGTGATAAGTTGTAATAAATAAAAAAAAAATAAAATAATTTAGATAGGCGCCTACGAGCATGACTCAATTCAAGGTTGTCCACCTGAATGTACGGGGCCTTATCCCCAAGAGTCTCGAAGTTTCCAAAATGCTGCATGAGAATGATGTGGACGTTGCCATGTTGCAAGAATGTCTCCTTGGGAAAAACTGCACCATAACCGGGTACTCCGCTTACCGCTGTAGATGCACCAAGTGCAGGGCTTGTCACCCTTGTTCGAACTCACTATCTGCGATGCCAGGGGTTTCGCCTACAGGCTTCGGGAAGACGGACGTCCTGACCTTGGAAATCCACAAGGATGGGAGAAGCATACATGTGCGAATGGCGCAGCCCTCACGAGTGCAGAACTAAGCATGAGGATTGCTGAGTCTTTGACAGGCACTAGTAGCAGCTGGCGACTTTAACGCCATGTCACCCGCCTGGGGTTATGAACGCACCGATGCGGCTGGGCATAAGGTAGAGGGAATTTGTAACAACACAAATCTGATACGATTGCAGGATCATGAGTCTCCACCAACGCTGCTTCACATCAGCAATGGCAGTGAGACCAGGCCAGATCTAACGTTGGTCTCGGCAGACATTGTGGGCCGCAACCTCTATCCGAGTGCTCGACTGTGTTGGAAGCGACCATAAACCGTTTCTCGTCTCGACCGTGTTCGCTCCGGTTGGAAACGCCCTGGGCCGACTCAGGCACTGGGTATGCAAGCAGATTGGGACGCCTTCAAGGCAGCTACGGATGCTGCCCTGGAGAGGGTGGATGTGAACGCGGATACCATCGACGCTTGTTGCGAGAAGCTGGCGAATGCAATTCTTGGGTGTTGCGCGAAGGACGATCCCGAGGACATATGCAAAGCAAAAGTTCAGACCATTCTGGACTACAGCCCTAGCCAGGCTAGTGAGACAGAGACAGGTGGCCCGCAGAAGAGTCCCCAGGAGGAAAACGGCGGAAGCCCGCCGAGAGTACAATCGATTGTCGGAAACGGTCAACAGGGCGGCTGCCGAAGCCAAGCGGCAGAAATGGTCGGATACATGCGCTAAGCTAGATCTGAAGGAAGGTCGGAAAGCATGGAAATTATTGACGATCTCTCAAACTCCGGGAGCGGTTAGGTGTCCCGCCCACTGCAAAGGGCTCGGGGCCGATTGTAAGCCGATGACAAAAAGGCCGAAGTGCTGAACAAGCACTTTGCAGGAGTAGGGAAGTCAAACAAGAAGAGTACGTGGTCAAGAGGCCACGGACAAAGTCCGTCGCAACGGAGAAAGAGTCGGCAAAAAAGGTGAAAATCGAGAAACGTTCGAGTTCCCATTCTCGTCAGCGAACTGAATCATGCTATCAGACAGTGCAAACTAGGTAAAGCTCCTGGGAGTGATGGAATCAGTAACGAGATGATCAGTCACCTAGGCACCAGAGCACGGAGCAATTCCTCCGAGTTCGTCAACCGGACATGGATGACCGGGGACCTCGAATAGGTGGCGGGAGGCTGTCATAGTGCCAATACTAAAGAAAGGTAAGAGCGCAAGCTCTGTGGAAGCTACAGGCCCATTTCCCTCACTTCCTGTGCTGGGAAAGTAGCTGAGGAAGAATGGTTAACAGAAGGTTGATGTGGTTCTTTGAGGAGGGATTGATTACGCCTCTCGAATGGATTTCGAGAGGCAGGAGTGCTATGGATTGAAATCACGACGTATGCCAAAAAGTAGCTGACGACTTACCAGAGAGGTGAGTCCACAGCAGTAGTTTTCTAGACTTTAAACAGGCCTACGACCGGGTCTGGCGGCAGGGATTGTTGTTGAAGCTACAGCGTTTAGGTGTCGGCGCTGAAATGTACACATGGTTGCGAAAGAAGTTTCCTCAGTAATCGTACTATCATGACGCGCATTGGGAGCAGCGTGTCGAGGAAAGAACGTTAGAGCAAGGGCTACCTCAGGGGCTCTGCCCTGAGTTGTACGTGTTCCTGGCCTTCATCAACGACTTGCCGAACTGTCTAGGATGTGAAAGCCTTACTGGCACGCGGACGACCTCACGATATGGAAGACGGAAGGAGTGCCTCTGTACTTCAGAAGCACTCCAGAAAGACCTGGCTTCAATTGCTGCCTATACAGGCTGTGGACACAAAGCCAGTGTTCAAAAACGGTCCATACTCTCTTCACACTAGGTACCCAAAATCCTTGGAAGCCACTCCAGCTGAAAGTTAACGAAGGAGACAATAGAAAGGGAAGACAAGCCAAAGTATTTGGGGGTCACACTGGACAGAAAACTGACCCTTTGTGCGCACATCTCTGAGGTATCTAGGAAGGCCTCTGAGAGTCTGAACATGGTGAAGAAGATGGCGAGCACGTCCTGGGGAGCGAGGGCAAATGTCTTGAGATCACTGTACATGGGTGCAGTCCGATCCCAGATCGATTACAGCATGGTGGCACAAGTCTACGGGTCCCGATCGTCACTGAGACCTGGACAAAGTGCAGAACCAAACTCTTCGCCTAATAACTGGCACACTTCGGACAACGCCTACCGCCGCGGTAGAAATCATGGCAAATGTATACCTCTCAATACACGCAGGGACAGAGCCGTCCTGACCACTTTCGAGAGGTTCAAGCGGATTTGGAGGATACTGTCCACAGGGAACTGGTCGATAACTGGAAGGAAGGAAGAGGCTCACGATGAAGTCATTCATGCACTGTACAACGAAGTTTGACGGAGGACATAAACTTCCGACTGACCGAGAAAAGTTTGAAGACCCACTCCCGGTCTCCACCCGGCATGGGTCCACATGCCTGAGGTACGCATGAGTCTGATAGACACCAAGGTAACGAAAAGCAGTCAGCTAGAGACGCTGCAAGAGGCAGCTAGGAAGACAATCGAGTCCTATCGTGAAGGGGCGATCCTAGCCTACACTGATGGCTCCGTAGTCGTCAGCGAGGATGGCAAAGATAAGTCCGGATACGGTGCTCACATCGTCCACCACGAGACAGGGTTCATGGAGGACGTTGCAGGGCCATGTGGATTTCTCTGTGCAGCAGAAGCAGAGATGAGAGCCATAAAAGAGGCGGTGGCGCACATTGACAAGAGAATCGAGGATGGGGGCGGTTCCGCCGTCGAAGTCGTCATCCTGACGGATTCTAGAGTCTGTTCTCCAAGCCATAGTGGGGCTGAGGGGAATGGCCGCAACGACTGGAGGCCATGGTGGAGGCCATCCAACCAACTCTGACAAAGCGCAGAGTAGCAGTGACGCTACAGTGGATCCCAGGCCACGCAGGCCTGGGAACGAGAGGGCCGATGGCCTAGCAGATCCGGTACCCGAATGGACTCCTCTGGGAGTTTATCGCAAACTGCATATGGGGCCTCCTATGAGTCCATCATCACCAAGTTACGCACCCTTGAACAAACTGTATGGCTTTCGAACTGGGAAAGAGGAACCACAGGGCGAGAGGTAAGAAGGAATATGGAGCGACCTTCTAAATCCGACCCGTGGTGGAGGCTTCGAAGAGACGAACAGGCACTGATAGCCCAGTTCCGCTGGGCATTGTCCGATTGGCGCCTACTTTGGGGCATGAGACCTGAATACGACTCACGTTGTCGACATTGCGGTGAGGAAGAGGGAAACGGTGGATCATTTGCTATATGAGTGTCCCGATCTGGAGGCTTTCAGACCTGGACGAGTCCGGAAACTCGCTGGCCATCGGGCTCTATGGCAGTCTCCAGATGTTGAGAGACACAGCTTGTTTCATTTCACGAGGCCTAAGGGTTGACCCAGTCTCGGTTCGTTAAACATAAAGTTCAATCAGATAGGCTGCCTACAGCATAATTTTTATTGATGATAATTTAAATAAATGTAAATACGTTTAATGAGATGTTTACTAAACTACGTTTATAGTGCATTAAAATACTTTTTATAAAAGCTTATTATATTATTTTTTTATATTTTTATATTTAAAGACCTATTACCAGGGATATGTAACAACTTCATACCGTCTGTACCCCTAGAATAAATCACATATTTTAAAGGAGCAGTCTGGTCAAAAAATGACTTATTGTTGATTTGAACACATTAGTATTCATGTATAACACTCACTGACTCTTGTCATGCTCTATGTTTAAAACTATAGGATGGAACTAGAGTCATACAGGAAGTGTTGTGACATGTCACTCTGTCTTATCATCACTGTCATCAGTGCCAGTATATACCTAATATATCAACATTTCTACAACACTGACACCTGTAAGAGAAATATGGTGTTAAGGCAGTGAAACTTGGACTCTTCAATTTCAGGTAATTGACTGTCAGTCGTCATTCATTCATGACCAACAGACAGCGACAGCATGACCGACAGACAGTAAGACATTAAATAAATGTAACGTGACTCTGGCCGGTGGAAGCTATTAAAGCCACAACGATGACTTGCAACCAGAATGCAACACTTAAACATTTTAGTCTAGTGCTTATTTTTTCATTATTTTCCTAAATATTACACTTAAAATTACCTTTATCATAGTGTTATTTTAAGTCTTGTGCGTCAAACTTAACGATTACTTTATCTTGATTTAGATGCGATGGATGAAGGGCTGAGTGGGAACACTGGAGTGTTATGTAAAACATTATGTTTATTATCTATCTTTCTGACATTCAGACATTCAAAGTCATCTTTGAATCAGGTGTTTCATAAGATGCGTTGTGTCTTCTGTCTTATATAGACATACCATGCTTATGTCGTGGGCAGTTTGGCGCTTAAACTGTAGGTTAAGGTCATTACTTTGTTCTCAAGTATATATGGCGGATGGTACTATTTCGACCACTTGTATCTGAAACTGAGGGGTGAACGAATGGAATAACAATGTATAGGTGTTGTCCGAAAGTCATGATTTCATCATTCATCTCGGGTTATAGATTATGGGCCGGAGGGGGGTAAGTAAGTTATTAAAACATGAATTCTAAACTTCGACTGTCCCGATGGTCTTAAAGGAGTTGACAAGAAAAATTGATTTATAACTTTATGACTGTAGGTGCTCCGGCAGAAATTTTGACCCTTCACATTATACTTTTTATTTCCTTGTCACAAGAAGCGACACACTGCGTCATAAATCTACGTCATTCATCTAAATCGCTATTCAATTACTTCCGGTTGAACTTTCTTGGTTTGTTAAGGAACATGGCGACACTGTAGGACTCAACAGGCGTCAACTGATTCTACTGACTCGAGATTTGAATCTGCTGCGAAAGGTCCTGGTGAAAGATTTTAATGACTTTGTGGACAGAAACACCGTGGTGATTAGTCAGTCGCCCATTGACGGGTCTTTGTTTTCTGGGTGGACAGGACTGGAAGAGAGTTCGCCAGACGATGTCACCAGCATTCAGGTGGAGGACTTCATTTATGTATTGATTTTAGAATAGCTTAAACTTAGTTTGCTATGAAATATATTCTTGAATCAGTCTCGAAAATGTCTAGAACAGTGACTGTCAAACTTTTACGCTTTGCGACTTTTCGATGACATTCCAATAGATTAAGCTTAATGGAAACGATTGGCTATTCAAATCAATCTTTCTAGGTATTCAGTTTAGGTTTTGCCTTTTGCGGGGTAAAACACTACAAGCAGCAAATATGAAAATGCTTGCTGCTCCAAAGTAAGGTTTGAACTTGTGCGAATATTTCGATTTTTATGTTGTTATTTTTGTAAAACGGTTACGGGATTCGCGACGTCTCTAATTTGTTACCAGAGTTTTGGACAGTGTAGACATCCCTTTGATGTTTCCAACAAAATGGCGGTATATAATTATCACTAGCTCATTGAGCACTGGTTATATTACAGTCCAGAGGTCGTAACCGCACTTTTAGAACACTGCTCTCGAATGAAAATATTATTTAAATTAAGCAAATCTGTAACAATATTTTAATAAATTTTATCGAGACACAAAATAACAACAAAATTGTCTATTTCTCCCCCATTTAGCAAGTTTTAGAGTAATTTAAAATGTTAAATTTATTATTACGGTCAACATTGATGCATTAATTAAACTTCATGCACTTACATTATTATTTGATAAGTACAATTTTTCCTTCTGAAATGTGTTTAGTTACCGTATATATCTGTATGTATTGCTTTGTCTACATTTCAGCTCTAGTAGAATTAAGGAACACTATTGAAACTGTACAGGACAGAGCTAAGGCTAAGCCTAGTTCTAGAGCAGTTCGCCAGAACGAGGCGAACATGCACTGCCTGTTAAACATGTCGCTGGCCAGTATACAAGTGAGATTATTGCCAGAATGGCTTTTGGGCTGGAGACCAATTGTCTGGGTGGTGAAGACGACGAGTTCACCAGCTACTCCAAGAAAATGTTCAAAGCCCGGAACATGATAATGACGATGATCTTCGATAAGTTCAGCCAGTTTCAATGGTTCTGAGAAATTTTTAGTTCAGGTAAAACAAATATCTCATATTCAGAATTTGTTAATTCAGTAGCTCATAAATCTTTATTCTTCGTGAACCTCTATGAAAGCAAATTTCGTCCAGCCAACTTTAAATGGGTTCCCGCCTATATTTGAATTAAAGACGTCTGCATACTAAGTGCCACTTTTGAGACTCTTTTTTTGTTCCTCCCTTTTTAGCCACCGGGCCAGCAGTACTTTTGCCATTGTGGCGATAGTTGGTCGTTTAGTTTTCCATATTCTCAAAAAAATGACTTTGACTAAGTTAGTATGTCAAGGATTTAGGCAATGCCACATAAGTATAACAACGATTTAGGAAATACCCACATTATTATAACAATGATTTAGGAAATACCCACATTAGTATAACAATGATTTAGGCAATACCCACGTGTATAACAATGATTTAGGAAATAGTCACATTAGTATAACAATGATTTAGGCAATAGTCACATTAATTATTACAATGATTTAGGAAATACCCAGATTAGTATAATGATTCAGGCAGCTAGTCACATTAGTATAACAATGATTTGAAACAATAGTCACATTAGTATTACAATGATTTAGGAAATACCCACATTAGTATTACAATGATTTAGGCAATAGTCACATTAGTATAACAATGATTTAGACGTAGTCACATTAGTATTAATGATTTAGGAAATACCCAGATTAGTATAACAATGATTTAGGCAATAGTCACATTAGTATAACAATGATTTAGGCAATAGTCACATTAGTATTACAATGATTTAGGAAATACCCACATTAGTATTACAATGATTTAGGCAATACCCACATTAGTATTACAATGATTTAGGCAATACCCACATTAGTATAACAATGATTTAGGAAATACCCAGATTAGTATAACAATGATTTAGGCAATAGTCACATTAGTATAACAATGATTTAGGCAATAGTCACATTAGTATTACAATGATTTAGGCAATAGTCACATTAGTATAACAATGATTTAGGCAATACCCACATTAATAGCAATGATTTAGGAAATAACCACATTAGTATAACAATGATTTGGGCAATACCCACATTAATATAGCAATGATTTAGGAAATACCCACATTAGTATAACAATGATTTAGGAAATACCCATTAGTATAACAATGATTTAGGAAATACCCACATTTGTATAACAATGATTTAGGCAATAGTCACATTAGTATTACAATGATTTAGGCAATAGTCACATTAGTATTACAATGATTTAGGCAATAGTCACGTTAGTATAACAATGATTTAGGCAATACCCACATTATAACAATGATTTAGGAAATACCCAGATTAGTATAACAATGATTTAGGAAATACCCAGATTAGTATAACAATGATTTAGGCAATACCCACATTAGTATAACAATGATTTAGGCAATACCTACAATAGATATCAAGGTTTTTAGAAAATAGCCGCAATAGATCTCAAGGATCAGAATAACATGGATTTAGGAAATGAAATTTTGACACTTGGTGCCAAACAAGTTTAAGATAGAAGAGAAGCAGTTTAAAATGTATTACTTGGACAAACACCATTTTTATATGTTGATAAAAATTTGTATTTTTATTTTGCTAAATCTAATTGATAAAAGTAATTTTATCTTCAGTTAAGGGGACGGGTGGTCGTGTGGAAAGCGAACCACTGTCGACCTGATAGTCCTTGTTCGATCTCCGGTGAGAAACAATAGATAATTCAGGTAAGTGAATAAACTCGCTGTATCTCCCGTTGTGCCTCCATGACCATGGCACTATTGGCTATGGCGGGGATGAAAGAGGGCACATAAAAACCGTTCCAAAGTGGTGTATGGGATTTAGGGGATTTCGTCTCATTCTTACAGGGGCGTCACTTCACATTTGCTCCCTCAGGGTCTTACAGGGGCGTCACTTCACAGTTATACCTCGAGGGTCTTACAGGGGCTTCACTTCACAGTTATACCTCGGGGTCTTACAGGGCTTCACTTCACAGTTATACCTCGGGGTCTTACAGGGACCTCACTTCACAGTTATACCTCCGAAGAGGGTCTTACAGGGGCTTCACTTCACAGTTGCCCTCGAAGGGTCTTACAGGGGCGTCACTTCACAGTTATACCTCAGGTTTTTGGGGCTTCACTTCACAGTTATACCTCAGGGTCTTACAGGGGCTTCACTTCACAGTTATACCTCGAGGGTCTTACAGGGACTTCACTTCCACAGTTATACCTCAGGTTTTTTTTTTTTTGAATACCGATGATTTTTGGTTTTCATTGATTTGCCGCCATAATTAGTTTCTTTTCTTTTTTTTTATTACCAAACGTCATTTCATTTGAACTGTATAGTGACTCTAAACATTGTCTTTTATTTTCATAGTATATTAATTTTCTTATTGGTGTAGGGGTGAAAACAATATATTTTCTCTATAATATTTAATATTTGATATTCATTGTGAAGAGCAAGAACAGTATCATTCATGTTTACATTTGATTGAAATGAAAATAAAAAATGTCTTTTTATTCTTAGAAACTCAACTTGTCGCTGTTTGATAGCGTCTGTACAGGAGTCCAACATGTACTTTAACTCTGTTCTACACAAGTCATTAAAAGGACAGACTGGATAAGAGACACAGGGGGAGCTAGTACCGAATGATTTCTTTCAATGTTTGGTTGACGCCCATTCAGAAAGTGACCATTTATTTGAAACGGTAATCCGACTACTGCAATGAAAAAAATTGATTAAAATTACATTTTGTACTGCTGTCTTTATAAACATATATCGATCTCTTCACCTTTAAGCTAAAACACCAAGCTTCCATTTTAACCAGCAAACTTCATTTTAACCACCAAACTTCCATTTTAGCCTTCAGACTTCCATTTTAACCATCAGACTTCCATTTTTACCATGAGATCTTTTTTTAAACTACGTTCGTCTCTATGTTGATTTATTTTTGCCATCATTTTTTAGAGCATTTTGAAAAAATGCTCTATTGCCCCGTTTTGTCTGTCTGCCTGTCTCTCTGTCTGTCTGTCTGTCCGTCATCACCATAGATCTCAGCAACCACATAACTCCTAGACCCATGATGTATATATCATTTTGTAGGTCTTTGCCTGCCAAGAAAACACCTTGGTCCATTTTGCGATCTGACCTCTGAGGGTCGAAAAAAGGGGGCGTATTAAATACCGTTTTTTTTACTATATAAGCTATATTAACAAAGGAGCGCCTATATCTAAGCAACCATAAGTCCTACAGACCATATTGTATATATCATTTGTAGGTCTTAGCCTGCCAAGTGTACATCAAAAGTCCATTTTGCGATCTGACCTCTGAAGGCCGAAAAAGGGCGTTTTAAGTACCGTTTTTGCTTATATTTATTTTAAACATTAATAATAAAAGCTAATCTGAAGGGGAGCTTAATCATTATTTATTTTTGTAACAGTTATTCAACATGATTCACTACCCTCTCTGGGTTAGCGTACACGAAAATGCTCTAAAATGTCCTTTGTCCAAAACGGAAAAGACTTAAATTGCTTGTTTTATTAAATGTTTATATACATTACATTTTATCACTGAGCTGTGAAAATTGATTGATAATAAATATCAATATAAAAGTTTCATCTTTCCTTTAGAACGTTCAATGAACAAACAATCTTTGTATTTAATTGTATCGATTGTTTTGTTATTGCTTCGATTTTTGTCTTAATTTTTGTCTTTCTTTTTAAAATTTCGGCCAATGATGAACATCATGATGTGGACGAGGCAATAAACCCTGGTGATCATAATACGACTGACCTCAGCTGGGGTCACTTGCCCAAGGCGTTGTCCGAGAAGGAGGTGGTGGCTCAGTCCATGTTGATCATCTTCGCGGGTTTCGAAACGACTGCCACCACCTTACAGATGTGTCTGTACATGCTGGCTGAACATCCGGACATCCAGGTATGACCAACGCTGTATATTTGTTTTTGTTTTGTTTATGCCTATCAGATATTGCAGAGGTGGGCGAACGTTTAAAATCTCGGGACATAATAGGTTCTTATATTTGACGAAAGAGCCGGCCAAAGAGAGGATGGGTGAAGTGGTCATGTGAACTAATATACATTAGATGTAAACGTTACCGCTATTGCAGGCCCTGATCAAACAGCACGATGGCGCGCGAGCCATAGTTGGCCCATGTCGGGGATATTTAAAACAAGGTTGTCTAGTTGGGGGTGCCGGGGGGGGGGGGCTGGGATTTTGTCCTGGGATGTGAGATTTATTTTGTCATATAAGTGCAACAAGACTAAACTTGTGGTGATGGTAAAGAATGGGAAATGAAGACGCCAGACAGTTCCATGGGTCGATACAATTATGAAAAATAATAACAAGTAAAGTACCAAGTAATCAAAGGCCCAATGCTGTCTGGTATCTTTCAAGTTTTGTAACAATAATCATTCTTGGAGCATTACAGAGAGAGAGAGAGAGGGGGAGCAGAGAGAGAGAGAGTGAGAGAGAGAGACAGATAGAGAGAGAGAGAGTGAGAGAGAGAGAGAAGGGAGAGAGAGAAGAGGGTAAGAGAAAGGGAGAGAGGGAGAACGAGAGAGAGAGAGAGAGAGAAAGAGAGAGAGAAAAAAAAGAGAGAGAGAGAAAGAAAGAGAGAGAGGAGAAATTGTAGAAGAGACGTATTTTTTTTTATTAATTTAAATTTCACCATCCTCAATTAATATTCATGTCAGGAGAAAGTGTTCCAAGAAATCAGAGTACTGTCAGGAAGAGTTCCCACCAAGAGACAGGCTGTCTAGTCTGACTTACATGGAACAGTTCATCAACAGGAACACTACGTCACTACCCACTATTCCATTTGTCTCACGTAAGCCGTCGCCACGAAACCTGCAGGGTACCACCACTTTTAAGGGATCTGGGGTCTTGATCCCCATCTCTGCAATACTGATGGACGCTAAACATTTTCCCACGACCCCGAAGTATTTGACCCCAATAGGTTCAGTAAAAAAACTCCTCTGGACGGGACCCCATGGCTTTCATGCCTTTTGGATATGGGCCCAGAATGTGCGTGGGATGAAGTTAGCTAATCTGGAACTAAAAAAATAACTTTGATTTACATTCTGAGAAAGATGAAAGTGGAGCTAAACAACCGAACAGAACCAATGATTGGTCAGGAACTGAAAGATTAAAGGAAACATTCTGTTAACTCCCTGATAAAGCAATACAACTAAGTGTCTTATACAGAAATATGGATTAAAGGAAACAGTCTGTTAACTCCTGATAAAGCAATACAACTAAGTGTCTTATACAGAAATATGGATACTTTAGTACTCTGAATGGTGATGCATAAAAATAAAACATTAATCAAGAATAGTACTAACTGTTTTCTTCATTCGATGTAGAATTGTCCTAAAGTCTTTTCTATGTGCTTCATTTGAAGAAATAGCCTTGTGGACTTTTATTCGCATGTAATTTTATAATAACTATTTTGATTTTTTTTCTTTTTTAGTAGAAGAATAGTAAATGAAAAACTATATGGGATATATTTTAGTTATAACACTTTGTATACATCTTGTACTGCATTCAGAGCCGATCTTACGTATACAGAAGCTAGGAACATCTGGAGGGTGGGGGGAGGGGAAGGAGGGGACAATACCAAAAATATTGCCATATATAATTCTGGGAGCCCTAAATAATCTTTGACAATGGGCTCCTCTGTCCCAGCCCCGAGGATGTAAAAGATAAAAATAATTTCCACATATTTTTTCTTTCTCGTGTCTGAGCTTGATTGTTATTAAATATATAAAACACGCAGGAATGTGAGACTAAATCACAGAATTCTTTTCTCAACACAAGATAGATCTGGACATAGGTAGATGTTAGTTAAAACAAAAAATTAAACTTAAGTTATGCGCTAAGTCCAGAGAAGCCCCCTTATCCCCCACCCAAAGCAGGAAGTTCCCACTCAATCGCTTAGTTTAACTATCTATCTGTGACTCATTGGTGCTATTAGCCTGGACAGCGGGGGGGGGGGGGGTTGGGGGAAGGAGGGGTTTGTGCCCCCCACCCTCAAGGATCCTTCATTTATTTTAATAGGAAATAAGTAAATCCTGTTTTTATAATTCGCAGAGCGCAGTGGCTCCGGCACCAGCCAAAACCATTATATTAGGTTATAGACATGGCATATATACATTTTTTTTTTCAGAATTTTTTTTTTCAGGATTAGGGTTAGGGTTAGGGATAGGGGGTTAGGATAGGGGGTTAGGGATAGGGGGTTAGGGATAGGGGTTGGGGATAGGGATAGGGTTAGGGATAGGGTTAGGGTTAGGGATAGGGATAGGGTTAGGGTGTGGAGCAATATCTATGGCTGGTACCCGAAGAAAAAGCCCCAGGATGGGGTCGGACCGAACCGTAGCCACTGCGTTCGTTTCTCAGAATCACGAGATGCAATGACTTGTTTTATACTTCATGTCACTATTAAAGTATTTTTTTTTAATTTACTGCGTTTTTTTTTGTTTTTGAATATACGTGACACTGACATTGAAGATGAAAAACAAAAAACCGCCCAAACTGGTGGTGGGCTTTGACAATCCGCCAAACTATGGACCACCCACCCGCCAAACTATACACCTCCCACCCGCCAAAAACTATGGACATCCCACAATCCCTCAGCCGTTCGAAAAATGTAGGGGCCTCCTGCATTGGAATGTCTAAATAACGACAAAGTTACACATATTCAACTAGGCCTTTCTTTAGAGCATGTCCATCATGCAGACCGTGAACAAATGTTGTAGACCCCGTGCAAACGTGTAGTGTACTGTCTTACATACATGTGTAGTGTACTATCTTACATACATGTGTGTAGTGTACTGTCACATACATGTGTAGTGTACTGTCTTACATACATGTGTAGTGTACTGTCTTACATACATGTGTAGTGTACTGTCTTACATACATGTGTAGTGTACTGTCTTACATACATGTGTAGTGTACTGTCTTACATACATGTGTAGTGTACTGTCTTGCATACATGTGTAGTGTACTGTCTTACATACATCTGTAGTGTAGCGTCTTACATGCATCTGTAGTGTACTGTCTTACATACATCTGTAGTGTACTGTCTTACATAATGTGTAGTGTACTGTCATACATAAATCTGTAGTGTACTGTCTTACATACATGTGCAGTGTACTGTCTTACATACATGTGTAGTGTACTGTCTTACATTTATCTGTAGTGTACTGTCTTACATAATGTGTAGTCTACTGTCTTACATACATCTGTAGTGTGCTATCTTACATACATGTGTAGTGTACTGTCGTACATACATCTGTAGTGTACTCTCTTACATACATGTGCAGTGTACAGTCTTACATACATGTATAGTGTACTGTCCTGCATACATCTGTAGTGTATGTCTTACATACATGTGTAGTGTACAGCTTGCATACATTTGTAGTGTACTGTCTTATATTTATCTGTAGTGTACTGTCTTACATACATGTGTAGTGTACTGTCTTACATGCATATGTAGTATTCTGTCTTACATACATGTGTAGTGTACTTCTTACATACTTGGTAGCAGTGTGTGCTGTCTTACATGCATATGTAGTATTCTGTCTTACATACATGTGTAGTGTACCTCTTACATACTTGTGGTTACTGCCTTACTTACATTGCAGAGTACTGTCTTACATACATGTGTAGTGTACCGTCTTACATGCATATGTAGTAATTATCTTACATACATATATGTAGTGTACTGTCTTACCATACTTGTGTAGTGTACTGTCTTACATGCATGTGTAGTGTACCGTCTTACATACATCTGTAGTGTACTGTCTTATATACATCTGTAGTGTACTGTCTTACATAATGTGTAGTGTACTGTCGTACATACATCTGTAGTGTACTGTCTTACATACATGTGCAGTGTACTGTCTTACGTACATGTGTTGTGTACTGTCTTACATTTATCTGTAGTGTACTGTCTTACATACATGTGTAATCTACTGTCTTACATACATGTGTAGTGTACTGTCTTACATGCATATGTAGTGTACTGTCTTACATGCATATGTGGTATTCTGTCTTACATACATGTGTAGTGTATATTTACATACATCTGTGATTACTTGCCTTACATACATGTTTATTATACTGTCATGCATACGTGTATAGTGAGTGTACTATCCCACTACATGTAGGCCTATATAGCACTATTATATTGAATGGAGCATATTGTGTATACCAGTGCTTCTCAAACATTTTGAAGTCACGGCCCCCCTTAGAACGCCAATCAATATGGCGCGGCCCCCTACTTTTTTTTTGGTTTAGGTTGCTTAAATTTATATTTTAAACTACATATATGCAAACTTTTACTAGTCAATACATGCTTTTTCTAATGTTAACAATGAAAGAGTGAAAAGGATGCAGCATATAAAATAAACTAGATTTTATTTTAAACATATAGTAATATTTACATACAATACATTAGGTTAATTATATTTTATGTGTCACATTTTCGAAATTCCACGGCCCCCTCCGGACAGTCAACGGCCCCCTAGAGCCATATTCACTTTGAGAAGCACTGGTGTATACAACAACTATGTCAGTGCCGCTGTACCGAGATCAATACATACACATACATACGTTACTCTATAATTATCTATGAGGACGTCACTGTATTCAAACAGCTAACACTAGGGGCATAAAGAAGAAAACTTGTATAAATAGATGTGAGGCTCACATTGTCACACAATCCCCAGGTTTACCTTTCAGTGACCATTTATTTAGGTCACTAGGCTGAGTCTTAATGAAATGTGTATTTCTCATTGTTCAGATCAATGTGACCATAACGAGAGGTTCTCGCAGAAGATATATATGTGGTCCCACATTTCCTTTTTCGATTAAGTCCCAAACATTTAAATGGTATTTTTAATACATAGCTGAATATATTTGTTAGTATCTGTAACTGATATTGTGTCCAATACTCCAGATGACCAATATTGTAACTATGTTACTCAATGATTAAAGATGCTACTTCTTAACTATTCAAATTTTAAATACGTTATTTTTTAGAAATGACGCAATATATAAAGGCTACAATATATATATATATATATATATATATATATAAGTGACACAATACAGATTTTGGTTAAACGTTGTTTTTCAATTAGTAAATTACAATAAAAATGTCTTGGTGAACTATAATTGCCAACTTTCTTTTGTGGTCTGTATTACATTGGCAAAGTTTGACATTCCATTCCGGAGCCGAAACCGCTAACATGTCGTTCATTACCTCTGGTGATCTTCTATTAATTAACTGTGTCCACAAAAAATATGGGCTACAAAAATTGTATATTACAGTACTTTCTGTCTATTGTTCATATCAATGTGACCATAACGGAGAGTTAAATTGTATATGACACTATTTGTCAGTACACACTGACGATACGTGATATGTCCATTTTCCAGGCCGTTCTTCTGATTAGACAAACGACACCACCGCCCAGAATCTTTACCAAGTCCCTTATTTAGGACTGTCCAGGGGACACCCACTTCTTGAGAGACTCCCAGTGACAGCCGTTATTTAGGACTGCCTAGGGGCCACCACTTCTTGAGAGACTCCCTTTCAGAGCCGTTATTTAGAACTGTCTAGGGGCCGCCCACTTCTTGAGGAATTCCTTTCTGACCGTTCTTTAGGACTGTCTCAGGGGCCACCCATTTCTTCAGGAATTCCTTTCACAGCCGTTCTTTAGGAATGTCTAGGGCCACCCACTTGAGGAATTCCTTTCCACAGCCGTTCTTTAGGAATGTCTAGGGGGCCACCCACTTCTTCCGGGAATTCCTTTCACAGCCGTTCTTTAGGAATGTCTGGGGGCCACCCACATCTTGAGGAATTCCTTTCACAGCCGTTCTTTAGGAATGTCTAGGGGCCACCCACTTCTTGCAGAATTCCTTTCACGGCCGTTATTTTGGATAGACAAACTACCAGCAATCAGGGGCCCCCCTCTGCAAAGTCCCATTCCAGTATTACAGCAATTAGGTATGATGTAAGGATTAAACATGTACTTTTAGAAAAAAGGCCATTAAATATATATATATATATATATATATATATATATATATATATATATATATATATCCGGAGATTTTCTATCTACGGCCTCCAACGACTCAAATTGGCTCCTGATCCCTTTAATACATTCCTTTTAATTTCTGTGTTATCAGGACTTGGTACTTTAGCCCAGGGCCCACTAGTATCAATAAAAAATCTCTGCCAATGCCATAAATGCTACTGTCGTTGAGGCAACACACGGACTGAAATTGGTGGCTTTTAAAAATATGATGGAATTAAATAGGAGTAGCCGTCTTTTCGAAAGCTTTACCAACATAACGACAAGGACTTTACATAGAGTGGGGTTAGGGGGGAGCTCACTCAGCTCAATGGGGTAACGAAAAATAAATGTGTGGATCTGGCGTGGAGTAGAGTGATGCAAATGCATCAGGCAGTGCGACCGGAAGGGGAGGGAGTTGCAGCAAACACTTGCCAGGGTTTCCTGCAATTACTAGGGTGTCGTCGGATTCAGCTATCTGATATAAAATTACTGTCCTTGGTGTGCTTGGGGGGGGGGCTATAAGAAAGTCGCAGATTGTCTTGGGGCACAAGATTAGCTGGCTGTAACAAAATATCAAGGTAGAGGGGTGCTTCGAAAGTTTATGTCCTTCAATTTATGTCCTTTTTGATGCTGCTTTAGTTGAAGAAATACCCTCTCCCCGGGCACAGGTGTAGCGAGGGTGGGCATGGGGGAGGCATCATTCCCGGGCGTCACTCACAAAGAGGCGCCAGCCTAATGGTATATTTTACAAAAAAATATGATATGTGGTTTTCGAAAAGGGTGGGGGGGGGGCGCTAAAAGATATTAAAAGGTGTTGTGCCCCGGGCGCGGGATTAAACTCACTACGGCACTGTCCTCGGGTTAACTGGGCAAACCATATCATAAACACAATGACATTCAATTGACACACTTTTGGTAAAGCATCATTAACAAACAAGCGATATATCCATACGGGACTGCAGCCCCCCCCCCCAATTAATTCTAAAAATTAAAATTCTATTATAAAATATACTTCTTTATCATTGCGTTCCAATTTTTTTTTCTTATAAAAAACTACGCACAGCCCCCCCAACCACGGCCCCAGGCACGCCGAGAGAGGGGGGAGCGGGGAGGTCATTGCCAGGGGGTCCGCATCTGTGGGGGCCCGGCCGCCCCCACCATGTCAATTTTCACGACGTATTGTTTATTAAAAGGGGCCCACAATGATGTCATGCCCTGGGGCCCGTGTTGGCCTCTCGGTGCCCCTGCACAGCCCCCCCAAAAAAAATTCTGGCTACGGTCTTGTACGTATGTATCTATCTCAGAGGGATAAACAAAACATTCGAGGTTTGAAGCATTTAAATACATTGTTTAGGTTGTTGTCTTGTAATAAATCTACTCCGTCTGATACTCAGTACGAATGTTACTTAGACTAAATGTTAGCTCCAGTGCTAAGGCATGCAGTCGATATATAGACTGGCTTAGACCGAGGTCGACGCGCAGCTGTAGTTCCATTTCCTCAACTCCAGTAGCCAACCTCAGAAGTTATTCAATGTGACACGGGTATAAATACGTCTAGCTACTGTGTCATGTTCTATCCCTCGGGCTGTGTGTAGCGAAGGTCACTTGGTCATTGTATGTCTGTGCAGCAAACATATAATTTGGATTCACAAAAGGCAGACTTTCTTTGAACAGGTACAATTTTATTTTAACAAACACAGTGATACCAGACTGGTTTATGTTACAGACTTAAAACTTATTTTGATTGTAAGTTGTCATCTGTTACTCCTTTTTTTTTTTGTTTTTGGATTAATTTGTTTAGTACTTTCCTTAGACTTACATCGTACGAGTCAACTACATTTACAACAGATGAAAGCTTCCGTTTTTCTCTTTTTATGTGACATAACCCATATAAACAATTTAATTATATAACAAGATTTGGGAAAGCTGAGTGATAACTCTATATGCCTGCATTTACATTTTCTTCCATATCACAACTTTTATTTTATGATTAACTATACAGGTCACTACAGAGAATAATTGTGGTCAGTAGCTGACTATGGATGCGGACAGTGCTTCAAATAGTTTCTTCCTGCTAACAAATTGGTCCTTTTATTTGGTCATTGCAACAATCAGTACAGCACTTTATTTATTGTACCAGAATATAGTGGACACTGAAAATTGGACAAAGTATGGGGTCAAGCACGTTAGTATGTTTATCAGTAATCAAAGGTAGAAAACAAAAATACATTCAACTTTTTTTTATTTGACATATAGCCTTTCTTGTAATTGTCCCAATTTCATGTAGGCTACTTCATTTTTCTTTTATAAATAGATTGCTAAACGATGTAGTGAGCTTGATAGTATATTCATAATTTAGCTGTGAGCATTTTGATTGTCTTTCTAATCTAAATATTTTGTTTTGGCAAACTTATTTTTTCTGACTGATAGTCTAAGTTAGATATACTATAGACACTATAGGAAGACTATAGATAGTATATTTATTTTAATATTTATTGGATTGATATTTTTCATTTCTATTTTATTTTTGTATTTTTTTTACTTTTAAATATGAAGTGTTTTGACTCACGCATGTTATTTGGCTCTCAATGCTTCATCTATCTCCTTTTACTTTTAGTTTACTTTTTTTACTCTGGTCTACCTTTTGATTTCTGACCAAATTAAATATTTCTGTTTAAATTTGTTCTCAAAAAATTAATTTTTCTATTCATTTGTTAAATCTTTGTCTCTATATATCAAATTGTATATATAGATGATAACAAACTTTTAAATTCTTTCCTTCTTGAATAAAAATGATTATTTTTTTTATGTTGTGTATGTCTGTAACGATGAGATGTCTATCTTTTGAACCTAATAACAAATAATTTGTAGTGGCCTTTTTAATGTCAGTAGGGGGCCCTGAGTGAAAATGAAAACATTTGGCCTCTTTAAAAAGACAAAGAAAAGAATTCAAGTTCCAAGTATAAAACATTGTTTTTTTAGTCCATGAAATATGCCTCTGCTAAGGAGACATAAATATATAACTTTACTTGCCAGGATGGAGGGCGAATGGTCATTCACTCGACTGTTGACCTGAGGGTCCCTTGTTTGATCTCCGATCAGGATTGAAATATTTCAGGTCACGTTGAAAGTTTGCTCTATATCCCAGTGTTGCCTCCATGGCCATTGCACTATTGGATATGGTGGGGATGCAAGAAGGGCATCATAAAACTGTAAATCTGGTTTATAGGATCTAAGAGATTTTTTATCATCCTCACAGGGACTTCACACACATGCCAGGTTTAATAAATTATCATTGAATGTAAGATAATAGTAAGTCATTTTAGTAATAATACTAAATGTAAATCCACAGGTTAGGTTTTGATAAACTGATCAAGAGCTGGTGACACAGTGGGACTCAAACAAGGTAGGATGATGTTGGTCACCAGAGATTTGTCCATATTGAAAGAAGTGATGGTCAAAGATTTCAACAACTTTGTGGACAGACCTGGAGAATTCCACACGCATTCAAAGATCAATAAAAGTGTTTTCTTTTGAAAGGTCAGGATTGAGCGCAGAATTCGACACATCATAACTCCATCATTTAGGTAAACATTTTAAAAATCATAGCTCCATCATTTAGGTCAACATTTTATAAATCATAGCTCCATCATTTAGATAAACATTTGTTAACTTAGAATGAAAAAATTAATTTACTTTCTACGCACTGAAATTTCACTTTAGTAATACAAAAAAAACCACCAAACTAATTATTATTTTTATTTTTATTTTTCTTCAAGTAAGAATTGACCATGCATTTTTTCTGCATAACCTTTCATCGGCTGAAATAGATAATACAGATTTTTTTTTTACCTTTTGTAGTTTATTTTAGGAAATATTATTACATGAGTAAAAATAATTATTTCAATAGCCTTATATTCTGAATTCTGATATATCAATTAACTAAGTATGAATTTATATAAATGAAAAAAAATTAATTTAATAAAGTCATGAATTTATTCTGGTCATACTCAGCAAATGTTGTACTAGTGTCAAAATGAAAATAATTAAAATAAAATTGTGTAAGTTAATTGTATACTTTAATACTGATAATTTTACAAAACACTTTCTTAATTTATCTTATAGTACTGGCAAATTAAAAATATCATGTCGACAATCAACGAAAGAGCCAAACGTTTTATCTCAAGTCCTTGAAGACTACGCAAGAAAGGATTTCATTGTTCCAATCAAACACAACACTGGTCAGTATACTGGAGAAATAATTGCACGCACAGCCTTCGGTTTTAACTCAGATTGCCTGGGTGGTGAAGATGATGAGTTTATCTTTTACAGCAAAAAATTGTTGAAGGTTCAAAGCAAAATCTTCAAGTATTTGGTGCCTTTCATTATAAGGTTTTCTAATATACATGGATTTCTTGTAAATGTAAGTTTTATCAGTAGTAACTTTAAAAGAAAAATGTTTCAGTAAATAATGGAATGTGGCATATGTAAAATTACTGAGTGTGAAGAGTTTGTTTTTTGCCTTGGGTGGCTCTGTCTGAGAACCAAGGGAATGTTCCAGGTGCCAGTGAAAGTTAAGTCCCGCAGTCCATCCACCCAGCTTAATGGGTGCATGACTTAAAAAAATGGGGGGGGGGGGGGCGGGGGCAAAGACAGCAGGGTTACAGAAACATAAGAATTCTACCCTTTCTCTAACCTGATAGCCTTTTTGGGTTAAAGGGGAACTTTACTTTTTAAAACTAGAAATGTTGTTTATCTCAACCACCTGAATGAAAGCTTCGATTCCTGTGATATATTTTGCCCACATCACCTAATTATGCTGTGACGTTTCTTAAATGTTAACAAAACTTGTAAATTGAAGAATTACTTTTATATGGTTAGTGTGATTTCTCAGTTTTTATAATTTCTAAAGATTATTTTTATTTGTGTATGTTTTTTTATATATAATCTAATAATATATATTCTTTTTCTGAAAACTAAAAATGAGAACTCTTGATGCTGTGAATGCAGACTCTGACAGATACTTCAACTTACTTTTAATCAATGCACTTCAATACAGACAAGAGGCTGAAAGAAATGGTCAAAGTTACCACAAGACTTGTTACAGAGTTTTATTACTGCAGAGAAAGCAAGTGCAAACATTTCAAATGGTAAGTACATTTAGTTTAGTAAAAACACTTAGTGGATAGAAAACTCACCAAAAACAAAATTAAATATAATAATAATAATGTATATTTATAAATGTAAAATTAAAAATCAACCAAATTGTTGTAATTAGCTTAAAAATAAATTAACTTGACCTTTCAGCTGATAATGACCCTACTACCAATGGGCATTCAGCCGGTACTATAGCCAGTTGACTGACAACAAGTTGTCTAAAATTATGTCAGAAGAGTGAACTCATTGCTAAGTCTCTGCTCATAATTTTTGCTGGTTTTGAGACCACAGCCACAACATTACAGATGTGTTACTACTTGTTGGCTAAACATCCTGATGTTCAAGTAAGTAGCATTTCCCCTAATGTTTTTCTAGTAAAGGAAGGCTTTGTAATAAAGCCATGGGCTAAAAGACATATGTAAGCTTTTATCACATTGCTTTGATTTAAACTATAGCCAGCCAATTTTTGGGGACTAAAATTCACTGATAACTTCTTGGACAACCTCCCAAACTGCCTAGGACCATTGTTTAGAGTTTAGGTTGCACTTCATCCTTATTGAATAGAATATACTAAAAGTGTCTATTACAGCCACAAATAATTCTTAATGAGTTTTGTGCAGCTCTTAGTAAGCTTTTTAAAAATTTATTTTTGTTTATTATATTTTCTTAAATTGACTTTGGCAATGCTCTTTATTTTTTCATTAAAAAAAACAAAACAAAACAAATGCAGTTTTGTGCAACCTCATTCCTGTCACCCTGGATTATACCTTGGTATCAGCTAGATTAAATAACACATAGTGAAACATTTGTTTTAAATAATATTTTTGTATAAACTTAAAAATGTGTACAATTATCCGCCATCATTAGACATAATTTTTTTACTTTATTGTTTTTCACATAATAATTTCTTTATCCAACAGGAAAAAATGTATCAGGAAATAATAAATGTTGTGAAAGCTGAATCTCCAACTTTTGAAGAGCTCTCACAACTGACCTATATGGAACAAGTCATTAATGAAACACTCGCCTATTTCCTCCTGCACCAGTTATGTCAAGGGAAGCTGCGAAACAAAAACATACAATGGAATAACGATTCCTAAAAAAACTGCTGTTTTTCATTCCCATCTTTTCTGTTCTTACGGCCCCAAGAACTTTCCTCAACCTGAGAAATTTGATCTGGCCGATTCAGTGAAGAAAACAAATCTCAGCGAGATGTCATGGCCTTCATGCCATTTGGATATAGACCTCAGCTGTGCATTGGCATGGAGGCTAAACACAGGAGATTAAAACAGCTTTGGTTCACACCATCTGTACAGAGATTCGAACTAGATGATAAAACTGAACCAAAAGAAAGGAGAAAAGAACCTGTCATAACTTACAGCTTTAACCTTGTCACGCTAGAGAAAATCCCTCACTTTAGCTGTCAAACTGAGAAATACTTAAAAAAATAACTATTATTGAAAAATTTACAATCATTAATTGATAAATAGGATGACCTGATTTGTTTGTCAATAATAAACTAGGTCATTAAAATACATCTATTCCTAAACTTTTCTATCCTTAAAACATAGATTTGTACTTGTGAATTTTCTAAGGTGGCAATTTTCAAGAACAAAAAATTTTATAAAACAGTATAAGAAAAATTTTAAAAATACAACACATTTAAAAAAAAATATAACATTTCTTAGTAAATCTATTTGTGATCTAAATTATTTTTGTTTTCGCTCAATCAAAAGTTGTTGATTTGTTTTATTTAATACAGCAATTTGTTATATTTATACATTTTTACTTTAATTTTAGCCAATTGCTTCATATTGATACAATGTAAATTCTAATTGTATATTGAGACTATATTCCTCAACTAGACTATACAAATTTAGTTGGCATTTATTCTTATTTTTTTTGTATATGAGCATTTTGTATAGAGTAATTTTTATTTCATACCACAGAGATTAGATTATATTATTAATTTATAACATATGGATCTCCAATTGTATTAAATATAATGACAGAAATATACATGAAAATATTTTAGTTTTTATGCTTTCATTATTTGCACATTTAGAAATAGTTTAGTTTTAACACTTGATCCATTTTTTAAAAGTACATCTCAGTATTAAAATTTTTGATGAAACCCACTTTAGACTGTAGGTATCCCTATATAAAACCCATTCTTTTACTGTAGTTATACCTATACGAAACCCATTCTTATACTGTAGTTATGCCTATATGAAACCCATTCTTAAGCTGTAAATATGCCTATATGAAACCCTTTAGACTGTAGGTATCCCTATATAAAACCCATTCTTAGACTGTAGTTATGCCTATATGAAACCCAGTCTTAGAATGTGAATATACCTATATGAATCTCATTCTTAGACTGTAACTAGGCCTATATGAATCCCATTCTTAGACTGTAACTAGGTCTATATGAATCCCATTCTTAGATTGTAAGTAGGCTATATGAAACCCATTCTTAGACTGTAAATATGCCATAGCAAACCCATTCTTAGACTGTAAATATGCCTATATGAAACCCATTCTTAGACTGTAAATATGCCTATATGAAACCCATTCTTAGACTGTAAATATGCCTATATGAAACCCATTCTTAGACTGTAAATATGCCTATATGAAACCCATTCTTAGACTGTAACTAGGCCTATATGGTAAATACAAACAATTACTCATAGATAACATTGACATTTCATTTGATATTATGAAAAAATGACCCAAATGTTCTATCTCCCTACCTCAAAACTTTATATCATTTTTTTTTTTTTTACAAATTTACGGAATATTTATTAGATTAAAAATTGCTCATCACTGAACATGTTCATTACCGGACCAATAAAAACCTGCATCTCAAGAAGCAAAAAATGTTTATCAATAAATAAATATACTGTATAAATGTTGGTTTACGGGGTTTTTTTTCTACACAAAAAATGACACAGCAGTTTAATGTCATGAGTACAGACACTCATGACGGCAAGATTTATATTCAATACATTTAGACAAAGGTTCTATAATTTTTGAGATTCACGTCTCTTCGAACCCTGGTCAGGTTTCTGCAAAGAAAAGAAAAGAAATGAAAGAGAGAAAAGCTGAATTTAATTATATATAAATAGGTGGATATAAATAATAATCATGAGAATGCAAGTATGTCAAATTTGACGACACATATCTAATCATCACACCTTCCACTATCTGTGAACCCTAAAATTGCTTTGATGCTTACTACTTTCAGCATGACCTTAGAAGTGTGAAAGCAACGCCTTTTGAAAGTTTAGTGTTGGGTTCGAGATAAATGGTTGTCCATTTATTACGTTAACAAATTCGATTTCAATTATCTTAATAATAAATGCAAATGAAATAATAATCGCTATTTAATTTATAGTTCAAGGACTACTTATCGGTCACATATAAACTAGGTTAAGCACATAATAGTATTCATTCAGCAGCCAAATTTAACAGCGTCGTTAATAAATAAATAAAAAGGGCCTTCCAGCCAAATGCTTGGATTTGATAAGTCAGAAACACTTAAAATTGTGATGTGTTGTCTGCTGCGTGCTTTTTATTTGCCGTCACATCATATTAAAAAAAAAACTAGGTCGTATTTGTTTCTTTTAAAACAAAAATCCCGTAGTCTTACCAGAAACAACACAGGCGGGACAAAAAAATATGAAGGTAGTGATTCTTAAAAGAAGGTCTAGGGTGACATTCAGGCGGGTGGCGGGCAACATTCGGGTGGTGGCAGGGCGACATTCAGGTGGGTCGCGGGCGATATTCAGGCAGGTCGCGGGCGATATTCAGGCGGGACGCGGGCGATATTAGGCGGGTCGCGGGCGATATTCAGGCAGGACGCGGGCGATATTCAGGCTGGTCGCGGGCGATATTAGGCAGGAGCGCGGCAACATTTAAATTGATACATAAATGATCGATATTCCATTTATTTTTTAAGTTACATGTCGTTTAGTTGGATAGGAAGAAATATTGTTTTTTTAAACAGACTATATTCACGGAAAAATTGTGTGATTGTTTATTTTTTATCTTTGTGTCAGGACACTCGGGACATGACCGTATTACTATTATAGGCCCGCAGAGCACTGGCCCCAGGAATACCGTGAGCCCAAGTACATGGGCTATTATTGTGAATGTAAACTGGACACGTGTGTTAATAATGTTGTGACGGTCTCTAAAGTTTGTACTTGTGTATCTATAGTTAATAATGTTGTGACGGTCTCTAACGTTGTACTTGAGTATCTATAGTTAAAATTTCGCGCTGTATGAAGGTTTCCTTTGATCAATGAAATGATTACATGAAACAGCCCATCGGGCCTTGGTTTATCCAACGATGACTGAAAACTATTTATAGAAAGTTCATCTCACCAGTATTTGATATTACAATACTGTGGACGTAAATGGCCAACTATTTTCATTAATTTAAATGAAGTAGAAATTCACTTTTAATTTGCATTAGTAACGGTCGCTTCTTTTCACATTTAGAGGCGGATTTCGTTCGGTTAAACCCCACGGCCCCCAGAAGGAAGTAAATGAAAGTAAAGTTACAAATGTAAATCAGGAGGTTAACTGCGCCCTAAGACCGGGCCCCACACAGGGGCCACTATTAATTTCAGCCTCTGCTCACATTGCCACCATTTTAAACCACCTTTTTAAACCACCATTTTAAACCACCTTTTTAAAACTATTGCAACCGCTGTTATAGAATCTCACTTTGATAATTTATATTTATTGTACCTAGTTCGTCTCGGCACTGCTCTCTTTCTCTCTCTCTCTATATATATATAAATATATTAATGTGGAACAATAACAAAACAACACGGAAACACATGACTTTTATTTCAGTTCATATGTACTGTTGTTAGGTACGTTGAACGGTGTCAGATAATTATCTTAGGCACTGAAATAATTCTTAAAGTAACGTTGCATTATAGTTTGCAGTAGTACCAAGGAACATGTTCACAGTGTTTGAACAATATATGCGAAAGATGTATTCGTCACCCCAGAGTCATTGTTATAGAAAGCAAATCAAGACGGGCTGCCTGGGGCCACTACTGCTAAAGAGCCTTCTGTCTGGACACTCTTATTTCACCAAACGCAAGTAAAGGGCAATCTGAGCACTGGTCAGAGGCCCCAGGGCTAAAGTATTTAATAGTTTGAAAGTTGTCAAAGGGATAGTGGCAGAACTAAGGAGGTTTGAGAGGGCAACATGTAATTTTGAAGTCCGCCCCGAGCACAACAAATGCCAGTCACTAGACTGAGAAGGGCCCTGTTTTGGGGCCCAATATTCTTTACAGCGTTTTTGCTTAAGGCCCCACAACTATCTTTACCTAGGAACCCCAAATTATCTTTACCTAGGAACCCCAAATTGTGAACAAAAAAGATCAAAAGCTGTCCTAAACATAAAATAGGACAGCTGGTAGAAGTGTGTATGTTTGTTGATATCAACAAGGGGTGAGGCATAGGGGGTGTCTGTTATGTAATTGCTGGTTTCGGTGATTTGTTATATTTTTTTAACATTTTCTTATTCAGATTGCAGTATTGTTACCTCTGTTATTAATCACTTCTATAACGTACATCTAGAATCTAAAACATATTGTTATATATTTTGCTCCCCTGGTATGTAAACAATTAAGTTGTGATTCGTTACAGATTTTGACCCTCGAGGCAGACTTAGTAAATGGGAGATCGACCTTCAACTTCAGCAACTTTATGCTAGTGTAGCTGACTTTGTTACAGTTCTGCTCCATAATCTGGAGCTACCGATCTATAAATGTTCGGGAAACTCAAACTGCTGGTCAGTCTGTTTCTCAAACTTATTGACCACTGACCAGTTATGACAGTATTGACTGGAAGATTAATTTAAACTATACAATAAGTTCTTTTATTTTGTTATTTTTTTCTTTCATTTTTTTTATAATATGTTAAGTTAATAATACATTTAGTAATGATAAAAACGTTTAACATGTTTTAACCAACACAGGTTTGGAACGAATGCAGATTTTACCTTAGATATATATATATATATATATATATATATATATATATATATATATAGATAGATAGATAGATAGATTGTGTATGCAAATCTTACATGTCAAAACACTATTGCAAGAAAGTCGTCTTAATCAGTGCATAATTTGGAACCCTCTTGATGCCTTTATCACCAATATATTTTGATGTGAACAGATATATAGATAGGCAAGCTAGAAGATTGACTAAGGCCAGGTTTCCCCCGTGTGTGTGGGGATTCTTATATTGCCATACACAAGAAAGACACCAGGCTAAAATGATTCAGCAGTTGAAGCGAAGTTTATCAGAGGAGGTAGAGGCGAAATTAAATGTGGCATACTTTAGAACTTCTCTTCACAGCGATGAGGAAGTATTTGTTTAAGTTAGAACTTCTCTTCACAGCGACGAAAGTATTTGTTTAAGAGGTTAAGAACTTCTCTTCACCGCGACGAGGAAGTATTTGTTTAAGGTCCGCTCCGGGCACCGCGACAGTGAGAGCGGCCCCCGTTTTTTCATAGCTTATTAGAGGTCAACATTTGCAACCGGCTGTCTTTACCAGTGCTGAACCTAGGGATTTGGAGGGCCCGGGGGATTAGCCTCTTTAGGGGCCCTGCATTTAACATTTGACACCATGACATGAGATAAAGTACTTAACATTTAATGTAAAAACAATTTTTGGGGGCCCCCTCAAGGTGGGGCCCGTGGGTTTTCGAATTGGGACCCCCTCCCCTCACCCTAGGTACGCCTCTGGTCTTTACATAATTTTTGCCCAGGGCCCCAAATAATTCATAGGGCTAGAGTTTCTTTATGTATCTTTTCCCAGGGCCCCCAAATTATCTTTACCTATAGCCCAAGACATTTATGGGGCTAGAAATTCTTTAATGTACCGTTGAATAGGGCCTTGAAGTACAAAGAACAACCTTTTTTATATCTATGTTTTAAGTGCGAAAAATCCAGATCAAAAGCTGTGACCTGAATATAAATAGGCCAACTGGCAAGAGGAGGAAACGTGTACGCTTTGTTGATGTCGAAAAAAAGGGGGAAGGAATGGACTGATTTTTTTTCCCCCGTTTTCTAATCAATAATAACTGCGGCGGTTTTTGACCTCTGCTATTTAGCTTTTCTTAAACGTACATTTAGAAGATATTGTAAACAATGAACTTGTGATTTCGTTACCTTTGAGGCGAAGACTTCATTCAATAGGACTGAGCGCGGTAACCTTCAATTTAAACAACGTTGTGTTAGTTTAGCCATGGATATCTAGATATAACACCAGGATAGACAACCAAACAAAATTTCATTCTAGCCGTGTATGGTTTAGGCTGACGCAAGGATTAAAACCCAACAGACGGCATACAATAAAATGTGACTTTTTATTTCTAGTATAATATTTTTATTTAAAAAAAATGCTTTCTAAACACTTTTCTACTAAAAAATAATTGTGTCATTTTTATTTTAACAACAATTTCTCGTTTAATAAAAAGTAACATATTGAAATGAATCATAATGATTTTTTCTTCTTTGTGTTTGTGGATCGTTTAGTTTTATTTTTTTTCTGAATATAATGTCTTCAAAAATATCCTACACACAGAGAATTGAATGTAGTTTAATAAAAAAGTAACTTTTATTGAAATGAATCATAATGAATTTTTTTTCTTCTTTGTGTTTGTGGATTGTTTATTTTATTTTTTTTTTTTTTTATTTTTTTCATCTAAAGCTTTTTAAAAATAATAAAATACTTGCATAATAATATCACTTTGAAAAAAGCCCTATCAATTTACTACATTTTCATATATATACTATAATAACATAACTTTTAAAATAAAAGCTTTAAATATTAGTCGATAAAAATTTTAAAGACATTGACGAATTAAGATTGAAAAAGCTGGATTTTTTTTAAAGATGTCAACAGAGGAGGGCTATTGAAGCCATCTGAGTACACCTTCTCTACTTGCCTACTAAATTGGAAAGTATTCAATTCATTGAAAAGATCAGCAAGTAGTCTGAAACTATTTCTAGGACAAACAAATAAAAAAAATCGTTTGTTAAAATTGTTGATAGAGTAACAATTGATGAGTCATTACTGATTGAAGAAAATTTTTTATTTCAATCATAATTTAAAAGAACTTATTTATGTTAAATTTTTAAATTGTTCGTCTAAAATTATGTTAAGCAATTGAATGAGACAGTTCATGAAAAACCAATGAAAAAACGAAAAATAATTAAATTGACAGAGTAAAGATTTTAGAATTAAAAAAAATATTTCATAAAAACAAAAGTACCAAATATACAAAACTTCCATTAAACATGAAGACTAATGCTAAACAATTGATAGTGTGTCAGCCTAAAACTGCTATTAAACATGAAGACTAACGCTAAACTTGATTGTGTGTCAGCCTTCCTGATGCTATATCTAGATTTCCATGGTTTAGCTGGCTGTTCCATAATCTGGAGCTGGCGATATATAAATATTGGGCACCTCAAACAAGTCAAACTACAAGTTAGTCTCCCAAACTTATTGACCAGCACCGGCGACGGAACGGGAAATATTTTAGGGGGGAGCAAGCCAAAATTCAAGGGGGGGGGGCGCCGCCCCCGAAATTTAAGGAGGGGGCAAGACAAAATATGACCGAAAGACAAATTTTACCCCTTAATTCTATAATAGAATATAATTCTGTAGCAAGTATTTAATCTATATTATTAAAAAATAATATATTAAAAGATAAAAATGAACATTGAGCACTTCTGTCGTCAACTGATTCAATGTCAGTTTGTTTACAAATTTAATAGATTGAAATTAGATCAGAAAATTACTGATAATTATCATAAATGATGATGAATATGAAACCGGAAACGGGAAATTCAATAAACAAAAAGTAATTTCTGAAAAGATAATAAATAATTGTATTTTCTTTAAAAATTACATTTGCCGTCATTCGGTAGATGGCAATACTTCTCTATACTTATAAGACGTATTTGCTATCTGTCTGTCTGTTCCCTTAAAACTCAAGATCCAGACAACCAAATAACGTGAAATTTGATACACGCAGTGGCGCAACCGGGGGGGGCAGGGGGGCTGGAGCCACCCCTACAGGCCAAATCATCAATACATAATTTACGTTATAAAGTTACAAAAAAACTGTCAAACTGTCAAACTGTCTTTTCAATATGTGAGCCCCCCCCCCCCAGCTTTTTTGCTGGTTGCGCCACTGGGTACACGTACACAAAATTACATGGGGAATGTTCTTAAGCAGGCTTCGTTCCATCTCAATGGGTACTTTAATTATGATGGTATTTTGGATATCAAAGATATGAAAATTGGCAAACTTTTACCCCGATTTCAGGTTTTACGAGCTTCTCTCTCACATAGCTAACATATAAATATGATCGGTACGGGAAACCAATTATCACATTACCCACTACATTATTACATTCATTCTTCATCCATAGGAATTGTCATCTTTCTGATACAGTCATACTAAAAGAGAGAGAGGGAGGGTAAGAGGGGGAGGGAGAGAGGAGGGAAGAGGAAGGTTGGGAGAGAGAGAGGGGAAGGGAAGGAGGGAGATAGGGAGGAATGAATTTGATTACTGTAAAATGTCAATTAATAATAATTTATTTCAAATAGTAACTGAAAGTAAGAAATCAAATGAATTATGAGAAAATGAAAATGATACATATAGACTAAAATGAATTACAAAGAGATTAAAAAGTTAAAATTTTAGGGGGGGGCAGACTGGAAATTCAAGGGGGGGGCGCATACCCCCTTTAAAAGTTTAAGGGGGGCACTGCCCTGCCCCTGCTCCGCCGCCAGTGTCTCCAGCTCAGCTAGGAAGTTTACATTATGTTTGAAATTCTCTTCTGCTGTGTAAAAGGCTGTGTTCCAACACTTTTTGCTTGTAGAATTTAATGGCATATGTGATTTACCTACATTTAAATGGATACGAAAGCTGTGTCTGTTGAAATCTGAACAGAAAATAAATACAAAATAAATATTTACGTCAAAGGTTTGGTTAGTTACTGCTGGTACTGTTAAGAACTAGACTTTAATACATTAAAACTATCATCTATAATTCTATATGAATCACTAGTACCTGTGACCAGTGTTCGATTTATGAAAAAACCAATGCCGGGGATGAAAAAATAATTCTGCAGAGCCAGGGATAAATGTCTATGATTTTATCCCCGGCTGGGATATATATTAGCTAAAGCAGAGCCGGGGGAGACAGTGCCGGGAATATCCCCGGCGGTAAATCGAGCCTTGCCTGTGACATCTAGGTTTTCATGGACGTTTATGTGCGACACTGCAGTATAAAAGACTACTGTGTAAAACATTAGTGCTCTCTGTTTGTACGTGTGTGTGTGTGTGTGTATGTGTGTGTGGAGGAACTCTGCCAATATATTTTGGTTCATGTTAGTGTAGAGCAGTATGAAGTAGTGTTTAGCAGTATATTGTTGTGTATAGCAGGACATTTCAGCGGACAGCAGTTCAAAGCGATGACTAGTAGTAAATACAAGAATTAGATAATAGCAGTATTTAGTATAACAGTATAAAACAGTGCATAGTTGTATATAGCAGTACATAGGTATTTTTTAAAGTATATAACATGTTTAGGAGTATGCAGCTGTATATATCTACACAAACCTTGTTCAAGTCCTACACTTTGTCAAATTATCTACACAAACCTTGTACAAGTACTACACTTTGTCAAATTATCTACACAAACCTTGTACAAGTCCTACACTTTGTCAAACTATCTACTCAAACCTTGTACAAGTACTACACTTTGTCAAATTATTTACTCAAACCTTGTACAAGTACTACACTTTGTCAAACTATCTACACAAACCTTGTACAAGTACTACACTTTGTCAAATTATCTACTCAAACCTTGTACAAGTACTACACCCCCATCAAATTATCTACTCAAACCTTGTACAAGTCCTACACTTTGTCAAATTATCTACTCAAACCTTGTACAAGTCCTACACTTTGTCAAATTATCTACTCAAACCTTGTACAAGTACTACACTTTGTCAAATTATCTACTCAAACCTTGTACAAGTACTACACTTTGTCAAAAAAATGAAGGCCCAGAACAGTTATAGGTAAGCAAGGCCAAATAATTGTTTGTTGATTTCTTTCTCCTGAGACTTTTCATATTAAGTATTTATGGATTTGATGTATTTTATTTTGTAAATGATGATAATTAAGGGGGCTTTGATATAGTAGAATTATTTCGTGTGAACATGTTGCCCATTCATAAAGTAGACGAATAGAAATGTATACATGAATAAATATATATTGTTGATGCATTGCTTTCTGTTAAATAGTTTCTAGTTTTACTTCTAAGTTTCTTTATGAATGACTATTTTAGGTTACATTGTATGTATGGCCTTATTTAGATGTATATTTGTGGTACCGGTTCTAACATTTACATAAAATATTTTCTGGTTCAGATATTGAAAAATTAATGTCGACATCCAAGCTAAAATTGTGTTATTCCTAAATCTAATAGAAGGGCTCCGCCAAATAACAGGAATTTACAAGATGGAGTATAATACATAAGCAGTTGAATTGAGTGTTTCTTTGAATTAATGTAGTTAAAATTAATTGCGCAAGTCGGATCAAAAGGGTCATATTTGACCCGCGGGCCGTGGTTTAACCATGTCTGTTCTAGCCTCAGACACACTTGCCCGACAGATATTTGGTGGTTGAAGACATAGGTAGGTGCAGCCCCGTAGCCAAGGGGTGGGGCACTGGGGGCCGTGCCCCCTACCCCGCTTGGTGTGGAGTGCCCTCCCCCCCCCGCTTTAAAAAGAAAAATAGAAAAAAATACAGAAAAAGTGAGAAAAACTGCCCCCTTGCTGGGTATTGGTGCCCCCCTGCTTACTTTGACCTGGCTACGGGCCTATATAGGTGGAAATGACATCGTTTTTTTTGGCGACCTGCTCAGAAGATGTAATGGGAAAACTTCAACTTATCGTTACGTCTGATTACGCCCAGGATGTTGGACTACACAGTGTAGATTACGTCCCATTGCAGGATGTTGGACTTTACAGTGTAGATACGTCCCATTGCAGGATGTTGGACGTTACACAGTCTAGATACGTCCCATTGCAGGATGTTGTGTTACACAGTCTAGATACGTCCCATTGCAGGATGTTGTGTGTTACACAGTCTAGACACCGTCCCATTGCAGGATGTTGGACGCTACACAGTCTAGATACGTCCCATTGCAGGATGTTGGACGTTACACAGTCTAAGATACGTCCCATTGCAGGATGTTGTGTGTTACACAGTCAAGATAAGTCCCATTGCAGGATGTTGGACGTTACACAGTGTGAATACGTCCCATTGCAGGATGTTGGACTTTACACAGTGTAGATACGTCCCATTGCAGGATGTTGGACGTTACACAGTCTAGATACGTCCCATTGCAGGATGTTGTGTGTTACACAGTCTAGATACGTCCCATTGCAGGATGTTGTGTGTTACACAGTCTGAACACGTCCCATTGCAGGATGTTGGACGCTACACAGTCTAGATACGTCCCATTGCAGGATGTTGGACGTTACACAGTCTAGATACGTCCCATTGCGGGATGTTTGTGTGTTACACAGTCAGATAAGTCCCATTGCAGGATGTTGGACGCTACACAGTCTAGATACGTCCCATTGCAGGATGTTTGGTATTGTTACACAGTCAAGATAAGTCCCATTGCAGGATGTTGGACGCTACACAGTCTAGATACGTCCCATTGCAGGATGTTGGACGTTACACAGTCTAGATACGTCCCATTGCAGGATGTTGTGTGTTACACAGTCTAGATACGTCCCATTGCAGGATGTTGTGTGTTACACAGTCTAGATAGGTCCCATTGCAGGATATTTGGACGCTACACAGTCTAGATACGTCCCATTGCAGGATCATTGGACGTTACACAGTCTAGATACGTCCCATTGCAGGATGTTGGACGTTACAGTCTAGATACGTCCCATTGCAGGATGACTTGGACGTTACACAGTCTAGATACGTCCCATTGCAGGATGTTGGACGTTACACAGTCTAGATTTATGTATTAAAAGAAAAAAAAATCTCTGACAGATTTCTTGGTTAATTTTCGTACACATTAAATCTCTAGGAATACACAGTGTGTATTATAATGGAGACTTTGTGTAGTGTGCGACCGGGCAAATATTGACTCAAATGAAAATGGTCACGTGGTGCATATGTAATCTGTGAACTATGTAGACCAATGTAAATAGTTCAATGTGTCGAGCACAACTTCAACAAACTTACCACTCCATTTTGTATATTTAAAATTAACCAACCGTGGAAAGAGGGAAAAAATAACCGGCTTTGCTTAATCTCTTATGTAGCACTTTTTAGTTTTTTTTATTTGTTCTGCTCCAGTTTACCTTCAACACATTATGCAGTTCCTGACATCTAGAACACAGCTGACCTAGAACACAGCTGCGAAGATAAATAAACAAACCAACTTCTCTTGATTTAAAAACAAAAATACACACCAAACACACACACGAGGAAATAAATAGCCAGCGGCTGCCAGAAACTGAGCAAGTAACAGTTTTAGTTGTTTATTTTGTTTTTGTTCGGAAAATAAATATTTAGGTCAGAGCCACCTTTTGTTTTTACAACTTTGTTTTGGTTTTATAAACCCATAAATTTCATATTTTACCGACCAGTGATTTTATAAAAGTGATTTGTTTATTGTCAACGAGGTAAAACGACGATGATGTTATTTTTTAAAATGTATTGAAATTTTTTTTGCTGTTAACCCCCCCACCCCCTTTACTCTTAGTGTTTACATTAATTAAACTGCATTCGTATACTGATGATCAGTCCTAAAATTTTGATAAATATACATTGTTTCGAGACTAAGGTATTCATAAATTAGGTAGCTCATGTAGGTATTGATTATGTAGGTATTGATTATGTGGATATTGCTCACGTAGGTATTGATTATTTAGGTATTGATTATGTGGATATTGCTCACGTAGGTATTGATTATGTAGGTATTGATTATGTGGATATTGCTCACGTAGGTATTGATTATGTAAATTATTGACTATGTAGATGTGCTCACGTAGGTATTGATTACATAGGTATTGATTATGTGGATATTACCCTAATGTAGGTATTGATTATGTAGGTATTGATTATGTGGATATTGCTAATAGGTATTGATTACGTAGGTATTGATTATGTGGATATTGCTAATGTAGGTATTGATTATGTAGGTATTGATTATGTGGATATTGCTCACGTAGGTATTGATTATGTAGGTATTGATCACGTGGATATTGCTCATGTAGGTATTGATTATGTAGGTATGATTATGTGGATATTGCTCACGTAGGTATTGATTATGTATATACATCTAAAATAAAACGACTATTAAAAATGAAATCGCCATTAAAAAAGTCACACATTTGGATCAACAGTAAGTTGTAACTATAGCAACCGACCCTCGCCCGATGTGATTAGGCTGTAGTAATACTAAATTATTCACACGCCCCACCCCCACATTTAAAAAAAATACTCACCAACGCCCCCCCTTTCCCAAACACAAAGCCTGCCACATTTTGCCACATACCCCCTTTCTATGCGAGGTCCCTTGTGATTAAGAAAATTTCCACACGCCTATAAATTTTACATAGCACCGCCAACAGAATGGAAATGGAGCACCGTAGAAAAGTTGTTTTTGTTTACATTAAATATTAAGTACATTATATCGTCATGGTGTCGAATGTCAAAATGCGGCGGCCCTCAAATAGGCAAAGTCTCCCGCGCCCCCAAATCCATAGGTTCGACACTGATTTCACCATTCTCCGATTATCAAATATGTATTTAAATACTTAAAAGATAAATTAGACATTATTTAACGTCTTTTAGTTTACTGTGGTTTTATTTACTTGATATGTTACTGAAGTCATTCTCATAAATATTTTTGATTTTTCTGTATTCTGAATGTAGGTCAAGGATAAACCATTCCTACTAGTCCAGTTGTCAGTCCAAATTGAAAAGATTTATACATCATCTTCTAAGAACATTTTATGTTTGGATGCAAATGAATATCAAAGTATAGCATAACTGTCAAAATTCTTGCACTGTGACGGTGGATATTGTACTGTGACGGCGGACACAAATTAGGTGTTTGTTAGACAGACATACAGAGAAAATGTTCGGTGTCTCTGTTGACATGTCCAGCGTGTCTTTCTATTTGGTCCTGGCCATTGTCAGCATCCTGCTATACTGGACATTTCTTCGTCTGACGGACACAGAGAACTGGACCAAGTATGGGGTCAAACAGGTTGTAATGCCTCTAGTCCAGCTCATGTAAGTCCAACATACTCCATAAAAATAAAAGTTGTTACTTTGCTGCAAAGATTGGCTGCTGTTTTGGCAAAATTATATCCAGTGCTTTTAAAAAAAAAAAATACTTTGCCATCTAGTACAGTGCTTCTCAAACTTTTTTGAAGTCGGGCCCCCTTGGAACATTTTTCGAAATTCCGGCCCCCTCCCGGACAGTCCACGGGCCCCTAGGGGCCGCGGCCCACCACTTTGAGAAGCACTGATCTAGTACACTAAACTTGCCCAGTGAAATAAAAGTAAATTAACATTATGTCAATATAAACATTAAATCCAGAATATAATTTTTTTTTAAAATAGAATATTTGAAATACAACTATGCCTGTTATGTGTAATTTTTTAGATTGGATAAGCTTTGTTTTATGTCGGTGTGGAGCCGTCATTTTTAAATAACGAAGAATTACGTAGAACTACATTCAGGCCCGTAGCGTGCGGGGAGGGAGGCAGGGGGGCCTAGCCCCCCTGCGTTTTGTCTGCCCCCCCTCTGCTTATTTGTTCTACTACTGTGGCAAAATGTATTACCTGCACCCCCCCCCTTGCTATAGTCTGTACACTGTGAAAGCCTGGCCCCTACTGTAGAATTTTCACGCTACGGGGCTGACTACATTACGTAAGCCTATATATATATATTCTTAAATAATGATGTAGATGTAAAACAATTATAGGCATATACCTAAACAAAAATATAGCCGTAAACCTATTATAGGCTTATATATATATATATGTATAATTTTGTAGATGCTAACTTTATGAAGGGCTGAAACCTCAACAATTATAAAGATGTAAACGTAACATACACCAGAATATTACGTACATGCGGCTATACATACTAGTATACCTACTTAATTATTTAGAAGCGATAATACTCATCATGATTCATTATGTTACTTCTGAACTCATTTTATTATTGACCGTATTACTGTAGACACGTTGTAAACTTCTATAATAAATACAAAAAAAATTGCATTATCTTTTATAAGGAAACGTCTGGTCTTGTATGCAGCCTGCATGTTATACTTTATCTGCGACATTATGAGCTTTGTTGATTTTTAATTATTTACATGTGAATGAATTTAGCCGTTCAATTACTTTAAACAAATACGCTATTTACCACACATTGTATTTTTAACACAGAGATGGATTTGAAAAGCTGATAGAAGAGCACGGGGACACAGTGGGCATCAAACGGTCCAAGATGTGGCTAGTGACAAGGGACTTGACCATTCTCAAAGAGGTCATGGTCAAAGACTTTAACAATTTTACTGACCGGCCGTTCGATGCCGTCACACGTTCGGTCATAGGTAAAGGCGTCTTCTTTCTTAAGGGCAAAGATTGGAGGAGGATACGACACATCATCACCCCGTCCTTTAGGTAAAATATTTTATTACATGACTTTATGTAGCAACAATTCAATGAGTTGATTTATGTAAGGATGGGCATGTGTTTGGTTGGTGAACCTGATTCATTAATTATCAAAACAACAGGCTACATGTAGGAAGAAAAAATTAGCCTACAGGTGGGAACATAACATTGGCCTACATGTGGGAACATAACATTGGCCTACACGTGCGAACATAACGGCCTACATGTGAGGATATTGTAAGGAGCAAAGCTTTTGAATTTAGTTCATTCATGAGTAAGGGATAGATGAGCAACACAAGTAACAGATACATATATTTACGTAATGCCACCAGAGCAAAATGTTTTACCAGCATATACGAAATGAGGTGTGATCATGTCAGTCCTGCGGCATTGGCCTCGATACCCTTAGATCATTCTCTTTATATATCTCGGTCTTCCTCTCTTTATATATCCCAGTCTTACTCTCTTTATATATCTCAGTCTTCCTCTCTTTATATATCTCAGTCTTCCTCTCTTTGTATATCTCAGTCTTCCTCTCTTTATATATCTCAGTCTTCCTCTTATCTCAGTCTTCCTCTCTTTATATATCCCAGTCTTCCTCTCTTTGTATATCTCAGTCTTCCTCTCTTTATATATCTCAGTCTTCCTCTCTTTGTATATCTCAGTCTTCCTCTCTTTATATATCTCAGTCTTCCTCTCTTTATATATATCAGTCTTCCTCTCTTTATATATCCCAGTCTTCCTCTCTTTGTATATCCCAGTCTTCCTCTCTTTATATATCTCAGTCTTCCTCTCTTTATATATCTCAGTCTTCCTCTCTTTGTATATCTCAGTCTTCCTCTCTTTATATATCTCAGTCTTCCTCTCTTTGTATATCTCAGTCTTCCTCTCTTTATATATCTCAGTCTTCCTCGCTTTATATATCTCAGTCTACCTCTCTTTATATATCTCAGTCTTCAAACTGTTTCACTATTTGAATAGCGTCAATAGCAGTAATATTGTGCCGTTATTTTTTAATCTATAAATTTTTATTGTATACGTATGTCTGACCATTTGAAACTGAAACGTTTTTTGCAGTAGCAGCAAGCTAAAAAATATCTTCAACACTCTGGAGGACAGATCCAAGAAATTGGCGACCGTCTTGGAGGATGTTGCCAGGAAAGATCAGTTTATATTAATCAAACACATCTGTGGCCAATATGCTTGTGAAACTATTGCCAGGACGGCGTTTGGACTAAATTCTGATTGCCTCGGTGGTGAAGACAACGAGTTCATTTACTACAGTAATAAACTGGTCAGATTTCAGAACAGGAAGTTTGCCGCTTTGTTGCCAGTCTTTCAACGTTTTCCATGGATTGCAAAGCTCCTCGTCAAGGTAATCAACTGTATTACAATACAGTAATACAGTGTAATGTAATACATTATAATGTAATTCAGTGTAATGACTTATTGATCAAATTTAATGATATAATGTAATTATTTAATGACAAAATGTAATTGTTTAATTTTTTGATTTTCCGTTTTTATTGAAAGAAGTAAAAGTACATAGGCCTAAACGATATTTTCTCTAATTGTCTATAACACTACGCTCTCGATTATCCGCAATAATTCGGAGGTGCTGGCCGGATAACCTAAAATCTGAATAGACGTGAGAAATTAGAATACATTCTGCAGAACCCGTAACATTAAGTCTTCCAAAATTTCATTTTATTATAAAATCTACTCTGGGTAAAGTTATGATGTAAGTAAACCCACGTTTTTTTTTTAAAGTAGGCTAACTGCCACTTTATATCTTACACCAACACTTTGTAACAGTTAGACAAACCGTTCAAAATGAACAAATCAGAGACATTTTGAAATATGGCCCTTTCAAAAAACAAACTATAACCATGACATTAAACACAAATGTTGTAACCCTAATCTCAATAGTTAAAACTAAACTTCTTGGCCTAACGACCCTAACCTCAATACTTAAACTAAACTTCTTCTTGGCCTTACGACCCTAACCTCAATACTTAAAACTAAACTACTTCGGCCCTTACGACCCTAACCTCAATAGTTAAAACTAAACTTCTTGGCCTTACGACCTAACCTCAATAGTTAAAACTTAACTTCTTGGCCTTACGACCCTAACCTCAATAGTTAAAACTTAACTTCTTAGCCTTACGACCCTGCTTCTCAATAGTTAAAACTTAAGTACCTGTTATAAGAACTGTTTTTAAGATTGGGCTAATTCTCTTGGCTCTGTATCTGTAGACAGCTAGGAGCAAGACTATCACAAATGTCACTACACATGAAATGATGATTAAGTCACTCGAATGGTTTTTCATGTTTCTGAAATTTATAGATATATACAGACGCACACATACACAATGTGGAGTGTGGAGTCTTTTTTATGCGAATTTAAAGTTGGGCGGTTTTTGGTTGTAAAATGTTATATTTTATGAAAACAATTGAGTCTTGTTTTTGGATGATCATGTATAAACAGTTACATAAGAAATTAAATTAACAGGAGCGTTATGATTGAACCAAGTGCACCTGTGAAGTCCTTTGGAATGATCATTTAGGTTTACATTCACTTTACAGAAATTGAATTTTTCGAACATAGTTTATGGTTAAAATATTATCAAAATACATCAAAACGTCAACAAATATTTATAAATATGATTTTAAAACTATATGGGACAAATAAAATCATACCGTGTTTAGTTATGATTAATTATTTAGTTAGAGAAAAAAATCAGTCAGGGAACATACTTCTTTCCTATAAAAGTTTTCTTTCTCAGTTCCGTGGTGAGAAATATTTTCAACATGGACAAGTCATTTTATTAAAAATATAAGAGTTGTATTGTTGTTAATTTAATGTATAATAGTAAAATAAAACTATATGTACGTATTTTTATGCGTTTTTTTTTTTTGTGAATCGAAATTTATTTGGTTTTCGTTTCATTAAAAAAATTGTCTAACCTAATTATTTGGTCTTTAAATAATGCACACATATAGACAAGCACTAGGAATAATAATACGCTCTATGTTTATAAGCAATTCTGTTGATTAGATGAGGAAAGAAAGGGGAGTAAACCAGGCAATCAGCTCGCGTTTGTTTAAGCCACCAAGAAATGACCATTCACGGACAGTTAGTGAAAATCTGGAATGAAACAAGCAAGATTTAAGACTGTAAATCAGTTTCACTAACAGATTTAGGGGCCTGAAAGTGTATGCCTTACAGTGACTGCTGAAGAAGCTCAAGATAATCATATTTGTGGTGAATCTCTTTTCGTTAAGGATTAATAAAGAGAATGGCAGGCGATGCAATACAAGCAACATCCATTTCATTATAGTAGCTTTACCTTGCATCTAATTAACATCCACTCCACTATAGTAGCTTTATCTTGCATCTAATCAAGATCCATTTCACTATAGCAGATATAGCTATATTTCGGATTTGAATGCTCATAGAATCTCCGAAACAACTTGTATTTCCAATAATTTATGCCTGCATGCCAAACTAAACAGATCCATTCGAAACATTTTTTGACATGCCCAACTTGCAATCATGTGTAGCTGGCTAAACTTGCATTGCAATCATGTGTAGCTGGCTAAACTTGCAATCATGTGTAGCTGGACGTGTTTTCTTTAGTCCGAGTCCAACTCCATTAGATATAGTTGGTACCCTTCCCCTTTCTGTTCCAATCAACTTCTTTGTATTAGACCGAATTGAGTTAAAGGAATGCGGCATAAATAAATGTTGCTGCAGCAGAATCAATAATCAATGGGGTGAATTTTCCTGTACTAGATCATAGAGAATCGCATATAGTTCAAATGTTTGAAAAATACGAACAATTGGTCCAAAAGTTGATGAGGTTTTAACGACATAAGATTAAAAAACGAATTTTAAAAAGTAATTTAACGTCAAAGCATTGCAGAACTGCAACAACCAACATGGTAAAGTTAATATTGTTATTTTGACAATAAGCTTTATTTAAAATATATTCCTTTCCTGATCTTCAAATATCAATCAATCAATCAAAATCAATATCTTTCATCATATTACTTTCAATAGATAACAGAGCAATACCAGAATGACTTGACTGTCCTATATTGGATCACAGGTAATTTTTATCAGTTTCAGTTTTGAAAAGTTCTCATATGAATCTACATACACACAGATAGTGAGAAATAATTGCAGAGTCTGTGAGACTGAGAGTGTTGGAAGAGATTCCAGGAAATGCCATTCAACATTTAAATCAAATATTGACCACTCTATGGTCTTGTCAAGATCAATATCTGATGCAGATGTTTTCTCAGCCTTCTCCTTTAAAAGTTCAACTTCGGATAACTCATCATAGAAAGAGTTCAATTTTGAAACAGATAGCAGTAATCCTTCACTTGCTCATAATCGACTCTTGGCTTGAACAACCTCAAACATATCTGCCACTGTATTGATTGCTGTTGATCTGAAGTTCAGAATGATTGCGATCAATAAAATCCAACATCGCCATATTGCTTTCTTCTTGTAGAGATAGTCCGACATCTTTCAATTGTTCCCCTTCCATTCTCTCTTTGAACCTCACTCTTCTGTTCACTAAAATTCCATACTGGATTAACTTTAGAACGGCAGTTCAATCGTATCACTCGTATGCCAATGAAAACTATTTCGCTTCTTCTTCAGAACAAGTCGTAATGCTTCTAACTTGGTCACCATTTTGTCAAGCGTTAAGCCATTTGTCTGTGTAAGATTAACTTCAAATGGGCTTTAGTAGTGCAGCAACAGGAGTAGTAGCGTCATTTGTACGTTTGCAAATAAATCCAGATTGATCCAATCAGCTTTGAATTGTATTCATATACCCAAGCACCATACGCTCTGCATGGTGGCACCATGTGCTACTGCTCACGTTTTTTAACTATCATTCGTTATATAACCCAATTAAACCGAGTTCTTTCTGCTATGAAATTTAGAATTGTTCATTTTGGTGTCACCCCATATGACGTGGTCACGTGGTGCGGCACCCCACTCCCAGTGATGCCATTGAACAAAGTTCTTCATCAGCACAATCAATAGAACAACAACAACACAAATCCATAAACACTGTATTAAGAAGTGAGGCTAAATTAAAGACTGTAATAGAACCAAGTAGAAATAAAAACCTCTAGTTAAATAATCATAATGATTACAGAAGAAATAAATACCCACCAAATTATAATACAGAAAAATGAACTGTTTCCGTCAACATTAAAAGTCTGGATAAAGGAAGAAATGAAGAAAACAATTTATACAGTTTATCTGTGATTACCTCCCCGCTACAATTCAGTTGTAAGAGCCCCTCTAATTGAGTGGCCCTCAAAGATTACTAAGTACTTGATCTTATGGTTGTTATTAAATATTATTGTCCGTGCCAATCTCTAAATAAACATTTATCATTTTAAATAGACCACTTACAAGTTGTTTCATTGGAATAGTTTCTATGCACAAAGGGAACTCCTATTGAATACAATGTAAAAAAAAAAACTTCAGCAATACAGTATTTAAAATAAAATGTCTTACAAATATCACCATCTACGTGTTTTTTTTAATTTTTAGCACAATGTCTCTATGATGATATCATACAGACCTATGTATCAAAGAAAAAATCATCTTGCAAGCTGTTCTTACGTGAAATATATGTTATGGGAGATTGGCAATTCAAACGGGTCAAACTTAAGAAAGGCAAATAATAAAAAAAAAATTAAAGAAAAAAATCTTAAGTAAAAGATTGAAATGAATTTTTAAAACATAGGAGTATACTAGGGAAGAATGTGGTCATTACACCCTCACCCATATACTGCCGTTTATAGTTACTTGTTACTGTTTAATAGACTGCAGTATCACTATTTAAATTCAGATATATTTTATTTTCATGAATTGCTTCCGTCTAGTTTGTTAATATTCTAATTTTTCGTGGTATTTAAATACTACAGATGCCCTACGGAGATGCTGCTCAAAAGTACAACATATGCCTTGGGAGATGCTGCTGAAAAATGCAACATATGCCTTGGGAGATGCTGCTCAAAAGTATAATATATGCCTTGGGAGATGCTGCTGAAAAGTACAACATATGCCTAGGGAGATGCTGCTCAAAAGTACAATATATGCCTTAGGAGATGCTGCTGAATAGTACAACATATGCCTAGGTAGATGCTGCTCAAAAGTACAATATATGCCTTAGGAGATGCTGCTGAATAGTACAACATATGCCTAGGGAGATGCTGCTCAAAAGTACAATATATGTCTTGGGAAGATGTGCTTAAAAGTACAACATATGCCTTGGGAGATGCTGCTGAAAAGTACAACATATGCCGCCATCGAGGGTTTGATGAGAGCCAGGAACTGATCTATTCATTTAATATACTTCATACAGGTTCAAAGATTGGAAGAGTTGAAACAGAAACCATTTTAATACAAATGGGTTACGTATTCTGAGGTAACATGTAAGCTCGGCTAATACCCACCCCTCCTCCATTAGGCGGCAGCGCTAGCGCTTTAACTAAGTTCGGTAGAGTGATTGTTGTACGCTAGCGCTTTAACTAAGTTCGGTAGTGATTGTTGTACGCTAGCGCTTTAACTAAGTTCGGTAGAGTGATTGTTGTACGCTAGCGCTTTAACTAAGTTCGGTAGAGTGATTGTTGTACGCTAGCGCTTTAACTAAGTTCGGTAGAGTGATTGTTGTACGCTAGCGCTTTAACTAAGTTCGGTAGAGTGATTGTTGTACGCTAGCGCTTTAACTAAGTTCGGTAGAGTGATTGTTGTACGCTAGCGCTTTAACTAAGTTCGGTAGAGTGATTGTTGTACGCTAGCGCTTTAACTAAGTTCGGTAGAGTGATTGTTGTACTACTTAAGTTAATGCCATACTTGGCAAAATTATATTTAAAACCCGTATTTCTTGTAGGAATGAATTCATTTTAAATGATTTGAATATGGGAAAATGGTTCGAAACTTGAACGATATGGAGATAAAGTTTCCCCTATTCCCACCCTCTTCATTTACACCTCTGTACTTTTGTATCACACTTCACCAGTATAAGACTTTCTGTCTAGTTATTGTTATCCAGGGGAAAGCAACAATATAATTTTAATAAAAATATAAACATTGGTTTATAATGAATACATTTTAAACTAAATAACATCCATATTATTAAACTTGTAAGCGATTATCAAATGGCTCAAAAAGGTAGAGACAACAAACTACAAACTTTAAAAAATACTTTTGATATCAAAAAGAGCAATCCACATTTTTACAGCTAGGCCTACTAATTTTAACTTCCTTTTTTCAATCTTTCCTTTCCTTTTAATTGACTTTTTGTAAAAAAACAATTTCTATAATTGCTATTATTAATTGCAGTTTTACATTTTTGGTCAATCAATCTCAAGATATGCTTAATATTTCTCTAACATTATTGAAATGGATTGTGTTGTGCTTTATCAGTACAGACACATTAATAACTGGCCACTTGACCTGCAACCAGTGCCAGATTGTCCTCTTGGTGTCTTAAGCACTAGCTAATGTTGGTCCTACTCTCCAGGGGCATTCATTCGGATTGAGATGTGGGCTAATATGTCGGTTTGACGCCCCAACCCCGCCGATTTTTTTAATTTGAGAAAAGAAGTTCATTTTGACATCTCTGTTAAATTTTACTTTTCAGTTACTCTGTCATTTACTTTAAAGAAAAAGGTCATAAACAAATTTAAATTAAACATATTTTTATTGTTTGACATCAATTAATAGGAATAATCATAAAATCAGATTATATATATATATATATATATATATATATATATATATATATATATATATATATATATATATATATATATCACATGAGATAGCATTCATCATGCATGAAATATTCTGAAGCAGCTGTTCAATTGAAAAGAATGTACGTGACAAAATCTTGGTATTCAATCACGGTATATAAAATACTGCTCCACTAAACCCCATAGAATCTGAGAGCCAGTCAGAAGTATTGTATAACATAGAACACACATTGTTGTCACTTGAGAAAGTTCTGTGTGTTAACATTTTCACAAACGGTAAGAAAAAAATATAAATTAATAAGTATCAGAAGTTTGCCTAATATGAGCTAAGACAATTATTTCATACTTGCATTAATGGGCCAAAGAACTAACAAGCCAGTCTGTCTAGATTATCGGTGGGCGAACTAACAAGCCAGTCTGTCTAGATTATCGGAGGGCGAACTAACAAGCCACTGTCTAGATTATCGGTGGGCGAAGTAACAAGCCAGTCTCTCTAGATTATGGGTGGGCGAACTTTTTGAGAAGTGGGCCACATTGGGCGGACAGACCAAGAGCGAGTGGATGGAGTATTGACATGAACTAATATAAATCAAAGGTAAACGACATGAACTAATGTAAATCAAAGGTAAACGACATGAAGTAATGTAAATCAAAGGTAAACGACATAAAGTAATGTAAATCAAAGGTAAACGACATGAAGTAATGTAAATCAAAGATAAACGACATGAACTAATGTAAATCAAAGGTAAACAACATGAACTAATGTAAATCAAAGGTAAACGACATGAACTAATGTAAATCAAAGGTAAACGACATGAACTAATATAAATCAAAGGTAAACGACATGAACTAATGTAAATCAAAGGTAAACGACATAAACTAATGTAAATCAAATGTAAACGACATGAACTAATGTAAATCAAAGGTAAACGACATGAACTAATGAAAATCAAAGGTAAACGACATAAACTAATGTAAATCAAAGGTAAACGACATGAACTAATGTAAATCAAAGGTAAACGACATAAACTAATGTAAATCAAAGGTAAACGACATGAACTAATGTAAATCAAAGGTAAACGACATGAACTAATGTAAATCAAAGGTAAACGACATGAACTAATGTAAATCAAAGGTAAACGACATGAACTAATGTAAATCAAAGGTAAACGACATGAACTAATGTAAATCAAAGGTAAACGACATGAAGTAATGTAAATCAAAGGTGAACGACATGAACTAATGTAAATCAAAGGTAAACGACATGACCTAATGTAAATCAAAGGTAAACGACATGACCTAATGTAAATAAAATGTAAACGACATGAACTAATGTAAATCAAAGGTAAACGACATGAACTAATGTAAATCAAAGGTAAACGACATGAACTAATGTAAATCAAAGGTAAACGACATGAACTAATGTAAATAAAAGGTAAACGACATGAACAAATATAAATCAAAGGTAAACGACATGAACTAATATAAATCAAAGGTCAACGACATGAACTAATATAAATCAAAGGTAAACGCCGTAACATAAAGAGCCAGTGCTGTGGTTCACTTTGTAACGAGTGTCGGGCCAAATTAAAGAGGTCGGTGGCCCGGATTTGTACGAGTACCGCAGTTTACTCATGGCTGGTTTAGACGTTTACTTTCACCAAGTGCAAGATATACATTAGCCTATTACACTTGGATGCAATGATATTGTCGAGAAAAGAAAATAAAACTTAATTTTTGACATTTAGACTGTTTATTCTACTGTTATCTACTTAATAAAAGACAAGCGTGTGTGTTCTGTTCCACCAATAGTATTTAATAAAGTAATCACGTGACTTGCTTCCGACCTAACCTATCAGTTGACTTGCATCCGACCCGGAAGAGGATAAGAGTGCGGACACCACCAGATATAGTTACATCTGTCAGTCTTTGTACACATCATACGCTACAGTTACACCTGTCAGTCTTTGTACACACCATACACTAGAGTTACATCTGTCAGTCTTATACACACCATACACTAGAGTTACATCCGTCGGACTTTGTACACACCATACACTACAGTTACATCTGTCGGACTTTGTACACACCATACACTACAGTTACATCTGTCAGTCTTTGTACACACCATACACTACAGTTACATCTGTCAGTCTTTGTACAGATCATAACTACAGTTACATCTGTCAGTCTTTGTACACACCATACACTACAATTACATCTGTGGGACTTTGTACATATAATACACTACAGTTACATCTGTCAGTCTTTGTACACACCATACACTACAATTACATCTGTCAGTCTTTGAACACACCATACACTAGAGATACATCTGTCAGTCTTTGTACAGATCATAACTACAGTTACATCTGTCAGTCTTTGTACACACCATACACTACAGTTACATCTGTCAGTCTTTGTACACACCATACACTACAATTACATCTGTCAGTCTTTGTACACACCATACACTAGAGTTACATCTGTCAGTCTTTGTACAGATCATAACTACAGTTACATCTGTCAGTCTTTGTACACATCATACACTACAGTTACATCTGTGGGACTTTGTACACATAATACACTAGTTACATCTGTCGGACTTTGTACACATCATACACTACAGTTACATCTGTCAGTCTTTGTACAGATCATAACTACAGTTACATCTGTCAGTCTTTGTACACACCATACACTACAACTACATCTGTGGGACTTTGTACACACCATACACTACAGTTACATCTGTCAGTCTTTGTACAGATCATAACTACAGTTACATCTGTCAGTCTTTGTACACACCATACACTACAATTACATCTGTGGGACTTTGTACATATAATACACTACAGTTACATCTGTCAGTCTTTGTACACACCATACACTACAATTACATCTGTCAGTCTTTGTACACACAATACACTACAATTAAATCTGTGGGACTTTGTACACGTAATACTCTTAAGTTACATCTGTCGGACTTTGTACACATCATACACTACAGTTACATATGTCAGTCTTTGAACACACCATACACTAGAGATACATCTGTCAGTCTTTGTACAGATCATAACTACAGTTACATCTGTCAGTCTTTGTACACACCATACTCTACAGTTACATCTGTCAGTCTTTGTACACACCATACACTACAATTACATCTGTGGGACTTTGTACACATAATACACTACAGTTAAATCTGTCGGACTTTCTACACATCATACACTACAGTTACATCTGTCAGTCTTTGTACACACCATACTCTAGAGTTACAGCTGTCAGTCTTTGTACACACTATACACTACAGTTACATCTGTCAGTCTTTGTACACACCATACACTACAATTACATCTGTGGGACTTTGTACACATAATACACTACAGTTACATCTGTCGGACTTTGTACACATAATACACTACAGTTACATCTGTCAGCCTTTGTACACACCATACACTAGAGTTACATCTGTCAGTCTTTGTACAGATCATAACTACAGTTACATCTGTCAGTCTTTGTTCAGATCATAACTACAGTTACATCTGTCAGTCTTTGTACACACAATACACTACAGTTACATCTGTCAGTCTTTGTACAGATCATAACTACAGTTACATCTGTCAGTCTTTGTACACACCATACACTACAATTACATCTGTGGGACTTTGTACACATAATACACTACAGTTACATCTGTCGGACTTTGTACACATCATACACTACAGTTACATCTGTCAGTCTTTGTACAGATCATAACTACAGTTACATCTGTCAGTCTTTGTACACATCATACACTACAGTTACATCTGTCAGTCTTTGTACACACCATACACTACAGTTACATCTGTCAGTCTTTATACACACCATACACTACAGTTACATCGGTCAGTCTTTGTACACATCATACACTACAGTTACATCTGTCAGTCTTTATTCACATCATACACTACATTTACATCTGTCAGTCTTTGTACACATCATACACCACAGTTACATCTGTCAGATTTTGTACACACCATACACTAGAGTTACATCTGTCATTCTTTGTACACATCATACACTACAGTTACATCGGTCAGTCTTTGTACACATCATACACTACAGTTACATCTGTCAGTCTTTATTCACATCATACACTACAGTTACATCTGTCAGTCTTTGTTCAGATCATAACTACAGTTACATCTGTCAGTCTTTGTACACACAATACACTACAGTTACATCTGTCAGTCTTTGTACAGATCATAACTACAGTTACATCTGTCAGTCTTTGTACACACCATACACTACAATTACATCTGTGGGACTTTGTACACATAATACACTACAGTTACATCTGTCAGACTTTGTACACATCATACACTACAGTTACATCTGTCAGTCTTTGTACAGATCATAACTACAGTTACATCTGTCAGTCTTTGTACACATCATACACTACAGTTACATCTGTCAGTCTTTGTACACACCATACACTACAGTTACATCTGTCAGTCTTTATACACACCATACACTACAGTTACATCGGTCAGTCTTTGTACACATCATACACTACAGTTACATCTGTCAGTCTTTGTACACACCATACACTACAATTACATCTGTGGGACTTTGTACACATAATACACTACAGTTAAATCTGTCGGACTTTCTACACATCATACACTACAGTTACATCTGTCAGTTTTTGTACACACCATACTCTAGAGTTACAGCTGTCAGTCTTTGTACACACTATACACTACAGTTACATCTGTCAATCTTTGTACACACCATACACTACAATTACATCTGTGGGACTGTGTACACATAATACACTACAGTTACATCTGTCGGACTTTGTACACATAATACACTACAGTTACATCTGTCAGCCTTTGTACACACCATACACTAGAGTTACATCTGTCAGTCTTTGTACAGATCATAACTACAGTTACATCTGTCAGTCTTTGTTCAGATCATAACTACAGTTACATCTGTCAGTCTTTGTACACACAATACACTACAGTTACATCTGTCAGTCTTTGTACAGATCATAACTACAGTTACATCTGTCAGTCTTTGTACAGATCATAACTACAGTTACATCTGTCAGTCTTTGTACACATCATACACTACAGTTACATCTGTCAGTCTTTGTACACACCATACACTACAGTTACATCTGTCAGTCTTTATACACACCATACACTACAGTTACATCGGTCAGTCTTTGTACACATCATACACTACAGTTACATCTGTCAGTCTTTATTCACATCATACACTACATTTACATCTGTCAGTCTTTGTACACATCATACACCACAGTTACATCTGTCAGTCTTTATTCACATCATACACTACATTTACATCTGTCAGTCTTTGTACACATCATACACTACAGTTACATCGGTCAGTCTTTGTACACATCATACACTACAGTTACATCTGTCAGTCTTTATTCACATCATACACTACAGTTACATCTGTCCGTCTTTGTACACATCATACACTACAGTTACATCTGTCAGATTTTGTACACACCATACACTAGAGTTACATCTGTCAGTCTTTGTACACATCATACACTACAGTTACATCTGTCCGTCTTTGTACACATCATACACTACAGTTACATCTGTCAGTCTTTATTCACATCATACACTACAGTTACATCTGTCCGTCTTTGTACACATCATACACTACAGTTACATCTGTCAGATTTTGTACACACCATACACTAGAGTTACATCTGTCAGTCTTTGTACACATCATACACTACAGTTACATCTGTCCGTCTTTGTACACACCATACACTACAGTTACATCTGTCAGTCTTTGTACACACCATACACTACAGTTACATCGGTCAGTCTTTGTACACATCATACACTACAATTACATCTGTGGGACTTTGTACATATAATACACTACAGTTACATCTGTCAGTCTTTGTACACACAATACACTACAATTACATCTGTGGGACTTTGTACACGTTATACTCTTAAGTTACATCTGTCGGACTTTGTACACATCATACACTACAGTTACATATGTCAGTCTTTGAACACACCATACACTAGAGATACATCTGTCAGTCTTTGTACAGATCATAACTACAGTTACATCTGTCAGTCTTTGTACACACCATACACTACAGTTACATCTGTCAGTCTTTGTACACACCATACACTACAATTACATCTGTGGGACTTTGTACACATAATACACTACAGTTAAATCTGTCGGACTTTCTACACATCATACACTACAGTTACATCTGTCAGTTTTTGTACACACCATACTCTAGAGTTACAGCTGTCAGTCTTTGTACACACTATACACTACAGTTACATCTGTCAGTCTTTGTACACACCATACACTACAATTACATCTGTGGGACTGTGTACACATAATACACTACAGTTACATCTGTCGGACTTTGTACACATAATACACTACAGTTACATCTGTCAGCCTTTGTACACACCATACACTAGAGTTACATCTGTCAGTCTTTGTACAGATCATAACTACAGTTACATCTGTCAGTCTTTGTTCAGATCATAACTACAGTTACATCTGTCAGTCTTTGTACACACAATACACTACAGTTACATCTGTCAGTCTTTGTACAGATCATAACTACAGTTACATCTGTCAGTCTTTGTACACACCATACACTACAATTACATCTGTGGGACTTTGTACACATAATACACTACAGTTACATCTGTCAGACTTTGTACACATCATACACTACAGTTACATCTGTCAGTCTTTGTACAGATCATAACTACAGTTACATCTGTCAGTCTTTGTACACATCATACACTACAGTTACATCTGTCAGTCTTTGTACACACCATACACTACAGTTACATCTGTCAGTCTTTATACACACCATACACTACAGTTACATCGGTCAGTCTTTGTACACATCATACACTACAGTTACATCTGTCAGTCTTTATTCACATCATACACTACATTTACATCTGTCAGTCTTTGTACACATCATACACCACAGTTACATCTGTCAGATTTTGTACACACCATACACTAGAGTTACATCTGTCATTCTTTGTACACATCATACACTACAGTTACACCGGTCAGTCTTTGTACACATCATACACTACAGTTACATCTGTCAGTCTTTATTCACATCATACACTACAGTTACATCTGTCCGTCTTTGTACACATCATACACTACAGTTACATCTGTCAGATTTTGTACACACCATACACTAGAGTTACATCTGTCAGTCTTTGTACACATCATACACTACAGTTACATCTGTCCGTCTTTGTACACATCATACACTACAGTTACATCTGTCAGTCTTTATTCACATCATACACTACAGTTACATCTGTCCGTCTTTGTACACATCATACACTACAGTTACATCTGTCAGATTTTGTACACACCATACACTAGAGTTACATCTGTCAGTCTTTGTACACATCATACACTACAGTTACATCTGTCCGTCTTTGTACACACCATACACTACAGTTACATCTGTCAGTCTTTGTACACACCATACACTACAGTTACATCGGTCAGTCTTTGTACACATCATACACTACAGTTACATCTGTCAGATTTTGTACACACCATACACTAGAGTTACATCTGTCAGACTTTATACACATCATACACTACAGTTACCCCTGTCTGCAGAGCGGGCGTAGGCCGCAGTGGGCCCTGCACTTTCATAGGCCCTACGCTAATTCTAGGTGTAAATTATTAAATTAAATCATTATAACTTATAATCATTTATAGGTCGGCGTGTTTATTCTGTTTTTATATTTTTACAGTGTTTTTAGAGCATTTTCGAAAAAAAAATGCTCTATTGTCCCCGTTTTGTCTGTCTGTCCGTCATCACCCTAGATCTCAACAACCATAAGTCCTAGACCCATTTTGTAGGTCTTGGCCTGCCATGTGTGCATCTAAAGTCCATATTGCCATCTGACCTCTGAGGGCCGAAAAAGGGGGCTTATTAAGTACCGTTTTTTACTATATAAGCTATATTAACAAAGGGGCGCTCTATATCTCAGCAACCATAAGTCCTAGACCCATGATGTATATATCATTTTGTAGGTCTTAGCCTACCATGTGTACATCAAAAGTTCATTTTGCGATAGGATCTCTCAGGGCTGGGCTTCAGGGTTCCTAAGGGGCTATATATTATATATAGATTATAAGCTAAACAAAGGGGCGTAATCATTATTTATTTTTGTAACAGTTATTAAACATGACTTACTTCCCTCTCTAATTATACATGTAAATGCTCTTAAACGTCCTGTCTTTACAGGCTTAATTTTTGCTTGTTGATAATATATTACGTCGTTGTTTCAAATAATGGGGGAACATCTTTGACGTGTTACCAATACAGAAATTCATGATCATTGCCTGGGAAAGAAGATTCAGAACAAACTAATTACTGTAGTAGCTGATGGTGTTATGAATACTATCCTTTAAGACATCAAGAATGCAAGGTATTTTTCAGTGATATTGGATTTTACTCCAGACATAAGTCACAAAGAGCAGATGTCATTAACTAACGATATGTATCAAATGAGATTAATGTGAAAGAGCCTCTGTTTGTATATGAAATGGCTTTTAAATATTAACAGCAGATCATTTTTTATTCCATGTGCGTGTCATAATTACAATCTGGTGGTAGCAGACAAGGTCAAAACATGCCCTGATACGTAAACCTTTTTTTGGAACTATAAAACGCGTGTACACTATCTGGTCAGCATCTACAACGAGATGGTCATTTTTCAGAAAGCATGTTTCCAGTATGACTGTAAAACTTCTGTGCGAAAAAAAAGGTGGGAATGTAGAATAGTTTCAAAGCACTTCGTTATTAATTGCCTGAAATTTGTTACTTATTTGATGAATTAGCTATAATTAAAAGTGAAGCAGAACCACTGTATATAACATTTAAGCAAAACAAATTCTTAGTGTCACTTGTGTTTAGGGTCAACATGCTCTTCCAAGTCAATTTCCTAAGTAAAGAACTGCAAGGGGAAACAGTAGATTTGAGCACTGCAATGGATTCTTACAACAACTTGATGACATGGCTAAGGAAACTGAGAGTTGATGGGTTTGTTCAGATTCTTGTTATAGCAAAGGAATCGGCTAAAAACATGAAAGTTGTTGCAATCTTTCTAGCCAAACGTCAAAAAAAAAAAAAAAGGCTGTATGATAAATCTGTGGAAAATTTCACACCTGGAAATGCTGAAGATGACTTCTGGATAAATTGCTTCAACAGAATTGTGTACACTGTAATTCAATCCTTGCAGCCGAGATTTGAACAGCTGAAATAAAACTACAATCTATTTGGGTTTCTTGTCAGCTTCAAGAGCCTTCAGCGTGATGACATACGAAAGTTTACAGCGAGACTCCTGCAAGCATTGACATCATCAACAGACCAGTCAGCAGATATGTGTGGGCGAGAACAGTGCCGTAGCGAGCTTAACTCGCACCCGGGGCACAATACCTATTTAATACCTTTTTAGTGCCCCCCATTTGAAAGCCATATAATATTATATGTAAAATATACCATTTGGAGCCCCGTTGTGAGTAACACCCGGGGCATGATGCCCCCTTGCCCACCCTTCGCTACACCTCTTGACGAGAATTAGCAGATGAAATGGAATCTTTAATGCATATTCTACCGAATACTGCCAAAACCCCGATAGAAAGTTTGGCTTATCTGTCCACTAATGAAAGATACACTGCTTTCCCCAACTATTTTGTTGCACTCAGAATATTTTTAACAATACCCGTAGCTGTCGCCCCAGAGAAAAAGAAGCTTCTCGCGCCTGAAACTAATCAATAATTACATGAGGTCAACAATTCACGAAGATAGATTGAACAATTTGACAAGCCTTGCTATTGAGCGTGATCTATTTAGGAAACAGAATTTTGATCATATACCGTAAGACTTCGCAACACGCAAGGGTCGTAAATTTAATTTGTAAAGAATGAATAAAATACAAAGACGATTTTTTTCTAATACAAAATCTTAATTTTCACTCATTATCTTTATCCCTATCCAGACTGGGCCCCGCGCAATACGTTTTGCATAGGGCCCCGCGTGACTTTTACAAGGGTGTTTCCGTTTATTATTGATATAACAACTTTTACAAGGGTGTTTCCGTTTATTATTGATATAACAATTTTTACATAAAACAATCAGTTTTATATATCAAAGTAAAGTGCATTGGGAGAGCTTTCCATTGATATAATCAACTTGGCAGTCAGTTACTTTTGAAAAAATTTGTACAGCTTTTAGTGGGCGACTTTTGTTACAATAGATTTAAATAAGGGCTGTACCGGAATCCGATTCCGATTCCTGTTAAGCCGGATTCCGGCAGTTTTAACAAATCCGGTTCCGATTCCGGTTCCGGTTAAAATGTGCCGGATTTAAGCCGGATTTCTTTGTTGTTTGGAATTTGTAAGAAATTTTTTTAGCGCAACATAATTTTGAAATATTTAGCGCTATACAATTAAATTAAAACAATAACTTCCTTTAATTTTAAAACTACAATAACGTCGATCACTTTTAGTTCTATATGTAAGTACAAATATATTAAAAAGGAAGATTTGAATCGTATTTAGTCTAGTACAGGGGTCGGCAATCTGCGGCTCGCGAGCCGAATGCGGCTCTTTCGATGTCAAGTTGTGGCTCTTTCGATGTCAAATTGCGGCTTGATCAAATACCGTAATATTGAAACAACAAATTTAGTGACTCTTTAAAAATTGAGAAAATTATAAATTATAACTTTAGGCTTTTCCGCCTCAAAAGGTTGCCGACCCCTGGTCTAGTAATACGACACCTTATATTCCGCTACAGATTAAAAAATTTTAATAATTTATTTTTCTGCACATTTTTATTTAGTGGATTTTGTCACGATTTGGATAAAATTCCTCGCAAATTTAGATAACAACTTGAAGATACATTTTTAATTGAACATTAAAGTGATATTGATATAGATTTGAACTGCATTTTAATTTGCGTTTTTATGGGAAATAGTCAGATAATGATTTAAATGAAAGTATGAATGAAATAACACGGTTCGGTGACGTCACTATGGAAAACTAAAGAAAAATAAGCTATCGGGTGTTGTCACAGTATATATATATATATATATATATATATATATATATATATATATATATTGGAATTCATTTATTAATAAACATGTATATTATACTTTCTAAGATATGTTATCCATTTCTTTGTTTGATTGTAATAGAAATCAAGTTAAAATTAGGTACAGCTTTATTAAATAAATTTTTAAAACGAAGAACCTGTTATTTTGACAGAGTTATCTTTCTTAACTCAAGATTGGGGAAGGGGTTTTAGTCACATTCTTCAAGATCTAAATGGTTTTTTGCTATCTAGAACTTAAAAATTAAATTTTTATTCTATTTTTCATTCTTAGATCTTTTTTATGTTAGACGAGAAATTACTACTTCGTTCGGAAAAATTACTATTTAATTCGGTAAAATCCGGTTCCTGTTCCGATTCCGGCAGGCTTCAAATATTAAATCCGGTCCGGTTCCGATCCTGCAGGATCTAAAAATTAGAATCCGGTACAGCCCTAATTTAAATGCAAGAATATATATATATATATATATATATATATATATTATATAATAATATAATATTATATAATTGTAGTCTAGCTACATTTGGAATATTTTAATTAAACGTTTATACTGATGTTGTTTTACAACATTTAAGTACACCCTAATAAAGTGTGGAGATTTACAAAAAAAAAAATAAAACGTCATATTGCTATACTGAGCAATTCAACATTTCAGTAGCAGTAGTCAGCAGTTAAAAAAACAACAACTTCCATTGTGTTATCGCTAAAACAGGACGAGTCACGGAAAAAAGGTGGGGGAGAAGTGGGCGGTGGGGGAGGGAGTGACAGGTGACGAGACTAACAAACGTTAGCTGCCAGATTTTTTCGGCTTCGGCTCCAGCAAAAAGTGCGGCTCCACGGCTCCTCGGCTGCGGCTCCGGCTCCGCAATCCTGGTCTGTATGCTGTACTCTGTCGAACTAGATTTTTTTTTAAATATTCAATTCATTGTATTCAACAGCTGAATACTTCGATAAAAAATGGTATCATATGTGAATTGGAAATTTACATTGCTTCTATATAAGCATATACATATAAACTTTACTAAAAAGTAATTTGCATGTAAATTCTTCAAGATGTTAATTCATAGACTGTAAATTATTAAAAGCGTGTAATGTCATGTAGGATTGTATCCGTTTCCTAGACCTGGTCAAATCAAGTCATCCAACACCTCCACCACCGAGACCTGGTCAAATCAAGTCATCCAACACCTCCACCACCTAGACCTGGTCAAATCAAGTCATCCAACACCTCTAACACCTAGACCTGGTCAAATCAAGGCAGAGGCCTATATTCAAGTAATTTCATCCAACACCTCCACCACCTAGACCTGGCCAGAGGTCTATATTGAAGTCATTTCATCCAACACCTCCACCACCTAGACCTGGAGAGAGAGAGAGAGAGAGAGAGAGAGAGAGAGAGAGAGAGAGAGAGAGAGAGAGAGAGAGAGAGAGAGAGAGAGAGAGAGAGAGAATACAATGACTAAAAAAGAACCGTTATATGTATGGGCTTTATGTAAATAAGCACTAATTTTTTTCTTTATTTAACAGGAGGGAATCATAGCTTATTTGTAATTCAGTGTTGTTGTGATAAAGTATAAATATGTCTTCAACTGTACTGAGGTCTATGTCACAAAGGCTGTGAGCGGCAAACCAAACCTCGTGTCTTTGACAGTCACGCAGTGGCGTAGCTAAAGGGGGGCGGACCTCCCCGGGTGACAGTATATGGAGGGTGACACAATATCACCTCCAACAAAAATTTTTCAGTCAGGCTAAGGTGCGAAAATAGTCTGAAAAAGGAATTGTGATAAAAACCCAACCAACACAGGTAATGTGACCGTTATGACGTCACATATTTCGAATTTGTCAAAAATATTGTCTGGGCGAGTACAGCTCTTTTGGTGAGTAATTTTTTCTTATATTTGTTTTATTATTTATTGCGAACAATGTTCGAAATAAAATGACAACCATGGCTTTGTTAAATTATATGAAAGAACGTCGAAAGACGACAGCTTCCATTGATATTATGCTGGCCATGTACATCTTGTCAGACTCCAGCAAAGAACGGACAGTCAGGTAGTATGTTCATATATGGCACCTGAAACACAAAACGAGTTCATTTCTCTTTTGGCAAAACACGTGATTGGAAACAGTGGCGTAGCTAAGGGGGGTGGAAGCGAGGGGGCTGACCGCCCCGGGTGACAGCATATGGTGGGTGACATTATGTCACCTCCAACAAATGTTTTCAGCCAGGCTAAGGTGCGAAAATAGTCTGAAAATAGAATTGTTATAAAAACCCAACCAACACAGGAAATCTGACCGGTATTAGATCAGCGGTGGTACAGTTGAAGTCATTCCTTGGATTGTTTCCTCTGAAAGGTAAAACAGCTACTGCATTGACTGGAGATATCCTCGAGAAACTAGAAAACGAAGAACTGGATATTCAGTTATGTTGCGGTCAAGGGTACGATAATGCAGCAAGCATGTCTGGAATCCACGGTGGTGTACAACAAAAGATCAAAGACACTAATCCGAAGGCAATTTTTTTTACCTTTTTCGATTCATTCATTTAGCCTTTGCGGGAAACATTCGTTTGCTAGCTATCCGTCTTGTGTAACGTTTTTTGGATGTCTTGAGGCGCTGTACACATTTTTGCACTGTCGACCGATCGTTGGGATGTACTAGAGAAATACATAGATCTAAAAGTGAAGAGACTGCCCACAACGCGCTGGAGTGCACATGCTGATGCAGTGAAGCTAATGATACAGAAGTTTAACCAGTTTGAGGAAGCCATTGAAGCTCTGTGTGATGTCGAAGACAGCGTCGAGACAAGAGGCGCTGCGCACATTCGGTTGCCAGCTATATGCGGCTTTTATTTCTTTCTTGTTTTTCTGGGGTGACGTTTTACAAGAAGTCGACTTAGCACAGAAGTACATGCAAACACCAGGTATTACTGTGGACATTGCTGCAACCAAACTTAGGGCTCTCAAGGTCTTTTTGGAAGAGCAGCGTACGAGGGTTATTGACAATGCCGTCCAGTAGGCACTTGCGAAATGTGAAGAACTTGATATCCCTACAGAGAAGAGAATCATAAGAAAGAGAAGATTACCAGGAGATGAGGCAAGAGATGCTGGATTGTCATTGCAGCAGGAGACCAAGAGAGCAATGTTAGATTGTCTGGACCGTTTTCATATGGAGTTAGATACGAGAGGAAAGGCAGTGAATGACATTTTGCTGACTTTTTCTGCCGATCAGCCAGACCATATTATTTGTGCCAACGACGTAGAAATACAGTTGTCTGTTACCAAGCTCCCAGCCGTGAATGATGAGCTGTCTGAAGAAGACCTTTGTCTATAAACTCCACGTTTAAGTCGACACCAAGAAGCCAAAATAAACTTGGAGGAAGCAAAGCACTAGACTGTAATGCAATTCCTAAGGTTTATTATCAAGTGGGACTTTGTCGAATCATTGCCATATCTTACGCTGACTCTAAGATTATTTCTAACTATATGTGTTTCTGTGCCATTATGTGAAAGAAGTTTCTCCGAAATGAAACTTATAAAAAATTACCTTCGGTCAACCATGAGCCAGTCGAGATTGTCGAATCTGGCTGTTTTGTCCATTGAACACAAGCTTACCAGACAAATAGATTTTGACGATGTCATTGACCTGTATGCCACAATGAAAGCAAGAAGACATCCCTTCTAGGACATTCTTTTGGGCTGTGTTTTGCATTTAGATGTTCTGAAAGTGAACAGTTGCATTTTAAAAATCTTTGGATTTGAACTATTTGTTTTGTGGTATAGGATTCGGATTTTTTCTTGGATCATACATGTAAGCAGTAACGTACCGGTCAGTGGAGTAAAGTAGATCCGATAGGTAGAGTATTTATGACAAATTTAGCTACACCAACCATTCAGCAAAGGGTCGTGTGGGTTCACTGGGGTGACATTTGAACGGACCGGCCCGGGTGACCTGTACTCTAGCTACGCCACTGCAGTCACGTATATTTAAAGTATAATGTAAATGAACCACTGGAAGAATTTTGTCTTATTCGTGACTGCCAAATAAAGTTGAACAGTTCGAAGGTCATGATATAGATCTGTTGAGTCATAATGCAATTTAAATGAATATATATGTACTCACTAGTAGTATTTTTATTGTTATGTAAGCTTACTTTCTTTGATTTATTGTTTTACGTAAAAATTGGTCGACATGATTACATTTTATTTTATTCTTAATCATATACGTCAATTAAATACGACATAATTTGAAAATAATTATTACTAGAATGCTTTAAGTATTCGTTTTTTTCACTATTTTCTTTTATAAAACCGAAAACCGATTTTCGCCGTTTTTTTTTTAAAGAAATTCGAAAATCGGTTTTTTATGAAGTCGGTTTTTGTATAATCCCAAGAACGACCTCAGAATCTGAACACCGTTGGAGAGGAAATGAATTAGTATATTTACACCTGCATAATATGAAACTTATTTGCTAAGGGAAGTAATCTAATATTAATCAGTAATTCTTCCTTATAAGCAAGTTGTGTTTCCTAGTAGTCAGTGTCCAACATAATAGGTTGATTTTTTAAAAATAATATATTTGACCGAATGTTCTCAATCAGATCTATTGACAAAATAAAAACAAATAACTTTCTACTTATGAAATAAACAAATTGCTTCTGCCCAAAGGTAAAGCGGTTGACGATTATTGCATTAGGGTTTGACGTAAATACATAAACCGATGACATTGACTTGCTCGATGTATAAGACGATGATGAACCAGCCATTCCCCCTTGGAAAGCTGATTTATTCTAGAATATAGAGCTGTGATTATTCGTGAACTCATAGTGATATGTTTTAGTATACTGTGAATGTGTTTAGCAAGTAAAATATTTTTCAAATTTAACGTATTTAACTCAATAACATAAAATCCAATTGCATAAAAGATTTTTTTAAGTTTCTATAGTAGTTTTTCATTGTTACAGCAAATATGATGCCCTAAGAATCAACTCAGTTGAAATTGCTCTATCTTGTTTTAGAGCTATGTTTTTAAAAAATTCGATGACCAGCAAAGAAAAATGGGCATTATGCATAGGTATATTCAATGACCATATGCAGAGGTAAATTTGGGACCTTAGGCAAAAATGCTGGCAAGACCACAGCTTGTAAATTTTAAATCCCCTATCTTTGAAAAAGATGCCCCAACAATATAAACCTGTTTAAGCCCAGGGTTTCAAGTCAATGGTAAGATTGTCCTTATTTTCCCCAGGGGTTCTAGCCAATGGTAAGATTGTCCTTGCTTGTCCCAGGGGTTCTAGCCAATAGTAAGATTGTCCTTGTTTGTGCCAGCCTTTCTAGCCAATGGTAAATTTGTCCTAGTTTGTCCCATGGTTTCTAGCCAATGGTAAGATTGTCCTTGTTTGTCTCAGGGATTCTAGCCAATGGTAAGATTGTCCTTGTTTGTCCTAGGGGTTCTAGCCAATTGTAAGATTGTCCTTGCTTGTCCCAGGGGTTCTAGCCAATGGGGTCATTCCATGTCAACTCAACCAGTATTTTGACAATTGTTCACCCGACCCCCTCAGATCTTCGTGAAATTTTCAGGGCTTGTGGTACATTCAATGTTGGGTGATTCTTGAAAATTTTAGGCCATTTGGTCAAAAACTTTCTGAGATATGATTTTTTAAAGTTTTAAGGGTAGTCGCGAGTTTGCGTGACATTTACATTTTCGCGATATTTGAACGTAAATATTTCAAAAACTAAACCAGGTATCAGGCTGAAATTTTCAGTATTTACTTATTGTTTTATCCTAAGTTGAATGATATTTTATCTCAAGTGTAGCTTGCATACAGAATGCCCTAAAATGTCCAAACATTGCACTTCAGACAGTTTTCATCAATATTTGACCCGGTATAGCCAAGAACCTATAAGACAAAAAAATGATATTTGTTATACAGTTAGTAAGTACCATATATGTGTTTATTATTTTGATAGAGAATTCCTGTTAATCAATAATACTGTACTCATGGTGGGCCCCTTTAAGCATCATGGTCGTCCATTTTTGCACGCATTGCGACCCCCCAGATGACTGTGTTGATAGTAATTCAAAATTTTCATATTTTGCACACTTGTTAACATTAGCAAGTACTAGCTATGGTAAAAATTTCATGCTGGTGTCTTGACGCCTTCTTGGTGAAAAATCTGAAAAAAATTGCATGATTTCTACACTATCGTGGACCATAGTAATTTTGAATGTTTGAACTGACATCTTTGATGGACTGGGTTTTCTTATTGTGAACTTCGTTTTTTTACTTGACACATGTATTCTGATATGTTTCTATGTGAATACTTTTAAATGAATTTTTTGTGTAATATTTGCTTGCAAAAACACCATGAATGTAATGCAAAAAATGGCAAAAAAGTATTTTTTCAATGGTTTTTATAAAATATTTTAGGAATCACTCAACATTGAATGTACCACAAGCCCTGAAAATTTCAGGGAGATCTGAGAAAGTCGGGTGAACACCACTGGTTGAGTTGACATGGAATGACCCAATGGTAAGATTGTCCTTGTTTGTCCCAGGGGTTCTAGTTAATGGTAAGATTGTCCTTGTTTGTCCCAGAGGTTCTAGCTAATGGTAAGATTGTCCTTGTTTGTTCCAGGGATTCTAGCCAATTGTTCTTTTTTGTTCTTGTAAATAAACGTCACGACAAGGGGCCCCATCTCTACTAGTAGAGTGAATGAATTGAAATGTTAAGTTTGGCTAATGGTGTTTTTGTTTTGTACAACTAACTCGCTTGATGCTCTAAGAACGTGATTATATTGTATCTGTGATGGTCGTTAGTCTTGGGCCTAGATCACCTACTGAGTTTTGGGCGAGTTTTTGTATTTTATCCAGTCACGTTGTTCCACAGGTCGAACACTATACAACAAGAAATAAACACATGACGCAAATTATGTGAATGCAGTAAATATGTAAATACAACAAATATGTAAATACAATAAATATATAAATACAACAAATATGAAAATACAACAAATATGTAAATACAACAAATATGTAAATACAACAAATATGTAATTACATCAAATATTAAATACAATAAATATGTAAATACAACAAATATGTAAATACAATAAATATATAAATACAACAAATATGTAAATACAACAAATATGTAAATACAACAAATATGTAAATACAGTAAATATGTAAATACAACAAATATGTGATTACAACAAATATTAAATACAATAAATATGTAAATACAACAAATATGTAAATACAAATAATATATAAATACAACAAATATGTAAATACAATACATATGTAAATACAAAAAATTTGTAAATGCAACAAATATGTAAATACAATAAATATGTAAATAAACATGTAAATACGACAAATATGTAAATACAACAAATATGTAAATACAACAAATATGTAAATACAATAAATATGTAAATATAACAAATATGTAAATAAAACAAATATACTTTATTTCCATGAAGTGAAAAAACAACATTGTGCCCTCAGAAGGGCAAGTAGTTTTTTCAGCTACCTTCTTCATAGGACAATCTATAACCACATGAGTTGGTCTCTGCCTGACAGGCTGGTGGTTCTAAAAAAAAAAACTCGAACTCTTGAGTGAGACATAATGTATCTATCACATATAACTTCCCGCCTTAAGGTAACCGCCCAAGTGACTACATGCACCTGGTCTGTCGAATTCCACCTTATCAATATGAGGCCCGCATGCCCGTAGCGCACGTCCTCTTAGGTGCTCAATGGATGAGTGCGTCGTCTCTCACTGAAATCTCAGCGGCGCGCATGGCTTCGTTCCCATGCATCATGCGCGCACAGACATCCGGTCCGCTGACCAATGGTCCAGATAATTTGATCTAAAATTGTAGCGCGATAATACAGCAATTACTGCAAAAATAAAGAAAATCACAAAAAGAGATTTTTTTTCAGTATTTCACATTTTCGCTTGAAACTTTAAAGCTTTGCACCTAAAACATTTGAGATAATTAAGGGTTTGACGTTAGTAAGAAAAAAAATACCTAGAAACTTAAAGAATTCTCCATTATATAATGAAATAAAAATACTGCTAATTTAAAAATATTTGTTTTAGTTTACTGGAATTATTTTTATAGACTCTGTTTTATTTTATTTTTTTGTTTTTCTGAAATCTGGCAGCCAAGACTTGCCTTTTTTCAACTTTTGTCTTTACATTTTTTGAATATTTTGACATTTTTTAAATAGGACAATGAAAGTATTTCTTCGGACTACTTTGAAACAAAAGTCTTATATGTCAATTAAAGTTCATAGATAAAATCGCCGATTGAAATAACTTTGATAAGTCAACGAATGCTAAACTGTCCGGGGATCGAATCGTCTGTCGTGATCCAAGTCTCAGGGAAATAAAATGTTGAAACTTTAGATTCTTGTGGATTCCCCTTTTTAAAAAATAACATTTTAACCTTTCTCATTCTCTTTTCTCCAATTCTTCTTTCATATCCAAGATGAAATTTCACAATAGAAAACGCGATGTTAATAACATTCATCCTTACATAGATAATTTTATATATTTATTTACCTGAATGTCTTATTGTTGTTATAATTCAAGTCTACATTAAGACCCTGAATGAAATGTTTATCTCTTAGAATGCATTAATTTTTGTTAAAAAAAGGGATGCGTCTTCTATAAAAGTATCTGCTTCTTATCAGGAGACTAATTCATTTTGCTGTTCATTATAATAAACTCAAATTTATAATTGTATACATATTAACAACCTCTATTTCAAGTCTGTAAATGGTTGATATATTTATGTTTATTAAGTTAGCATTATTCCTATTTATTAATATTTTATTGTTGAATTATTTTCTTTTTACTGATAGCGTTTATACTTTGGACCTTTTTTCATTTTGCCACCCCAGCCTTTTCTAACTTAATTTTTTTCTTTCTCTTAACTTTTTTACTATGTTATAATTTACTGTTGACTTTTTTACTATGTGATGTTTTATTGTTGACTTTTTTAATAAGTGATGTTTTACTGCTCAATTTTATTTACTGTACTATTTTTACCTGTTGACATTTATTTTATATTTATTGTTAATATGAATTTAACCAGCTACATTTGGTCGTAGTTTGGTGAATATTAACGATAAAACCTTTCTATGTTTATAACACATATTACACGCCGTTGTAATATATTTTTGTTCAGTTTTAAAGCTAAGAGGGTTTGTATATTGTAATTCATTGCGATATTATTTTTAGTTGCAACTATATCTAAACATAGAGCTGTACATTTACACGGAGTTGTTAATTACTAAAAATTACTACTTACTACATCCTACTGACCGCTACATCACACTGACTTCTCCTTACTACTTACTACATCTTACTGACTGCTACTTACTACTTACTATATCCTACTGACTGCTACTTACCATTTAGTAAATCCTACTGAATGCTACTTACTACTTACTACATCCTACTGACGTAGCAGTCAGTAGGATGTAGTAAGTAGCCGTCAGCAGGATATAGTAAGAAGTTAGTAGCAATCAGTAGGGTGTAGCAGTCAGTAGGATTTAGTAAGTAGTAAGCAGCAGTCAGTAGGATGAAGTAAGTAACAGTCAGTAGGATGTAGTAAGTAGCAGTTAGTAGGATTTAGTAAGAAGTAAGTAGCAGTCAGTAGGATTTAGTAAGTAGTAAGTAGCAGTCAGTAGGATATAGTAAGTAGTAAGTAGCAGTCAGTAGGATGTAGTAAGTAACAGTCAGTAGGATGTAGTATGTAGCAGTCAGAAGGATTTGGTAAGTAGTAAGTAGCAAACAGTACGATGAAGTAAGTAACAGTCAGTAGGATTTAGTAAATAACAGTCAGTAGGATGTAGTAAGTATCAGTCAGTAGGATGAAGTAAGTAACAGTCAGTAGGATGTAGCAAGTAGCAGTCAGTAGGATTTAGTAAGTAGTAAGTAGCAGTCAGTAGGATTTAGTAAGTAGTAAGTAGCAGTCAGTAGGATGTAGTAAGTAGCTATCAATAGGATGTAGAAGTCAGTAGGTTGTTGCAAGTAGTTTGTAGCAGTCAGTAGGATGTAGTAAATAGCAGTCAGTATGATGAAGTAAGTTGTAAGTAGCTGTCAGTAGGATGTAGTAAGTAGCAGTCAGTAGAATGTAGTAAGCAGTAAGTAGCAGTCAGTAGGATGTAATAAGTAGTAAGGAGAAGTCAGTAGGATGTAGCATTCAGTAAGATGTAGTAAGTAGTAAGTAGCATTCAGTAGGATTTATTAAATAGTAAGTAGCAGTCAGTAGGATTTAGTAAGTAGTAAGTAGCAGTCAGTAGGATGTAGTAAGTAGCAGTCAGT